>MU868374.1:42714-58091 GCA_036418205.1 Ostertagia ostertagi
TCACAAGAGGTGGTGGTCAATGGAAGGAACCATTATATGTCAGCTCGAACATGATGATGTGAGGTAATGGCTCAAGGCTTGTGGGATCCAAATTCAATATTTCTGTATTTTTACAGTAGATACAGCATAGAGAGGGTAGAGCATCGTGATTGCCAGTCAAGGGTGGTTGGAGTGTGAATCACCTTTCATCAGGTTGGAGTGTGAATCACCTTTCATTAAGAAAAGTCAACGCTGAGCACAGTGAATTGAGGGAGCGCGCCCTCGCCACCTTCTGGTTAACCCTCGGTGTAGCCTGATATGTGGAAGATCTCAAGCAGTCGTGAGGACTAAGGGCACGCAGAGTTTTAGCGAAATGGATGTAACAGCCATAGCAAGGAAGGAGACAGCGAGTTGGTCGCTTAACCCAAATTGCAAAAGAGGATGCTACGTAAACAAATAATTCGCAAAGTTTTTGAAGTTCACAAGAACATTTTCTATGCATTGGGTGTAATTTGTTGCGGGAATTACGAACCTAATTAATGCCTAATAAAAAACAGTATTGAGAACCTGATCCAAATCCGGACTGGGTGATAGCTCTGAGGAATCCCTCTTTCCAGGATACAGCTTTTTGTTACGCCGTTGTGCAGTACGAGTCGCAGAAACGCAGTTTTTCAGAAGAGGCTTCTTTGCAAAAAATCCATTTGCTTTTGAAGAGACGTTGACCGCACACTGCAAAAGAAAAGTTCAGATCTATGTAGAAAAGAACAATGCTGCTCTATTACCCACTGTCATTTGGTCCAGTATAACGCCAGTTTGGAGCTATACTGACCAAATTGGCGCCATACAACGACAATGTCGGAAAAGAATGTCGTCAAGAAAGCGACGAACAGCGGCAGCGCCAAAAATATTAGCATAAGAAATGCTTCACATATACACATTCACTTCACATGTCATTCAAGAGAAAAACAGTCGTTGCAAACTGGCATAATTCCGGGTCTGCGGGGAAATGGGAGGTCTAGTCGACGGAAACGAGCCGAAGCCGAACAAAATGAAATCAGACCCAAATCTCAAACTTAGCCATGAGTTGGTCTTGACATTCCACTAATTTTTAACGATTCCTCGTGAACTTTCGTTCACGATCATGAAGACCGCACCACGGGGTATGAGTCATATGTCCCGCCTACCTCGGTGGCTACATAGACCGCCCCTTTTCGGCCGTATAAATACCGCATTCTGAGAGGAACGGGCAGTTTTCCGGTACTTCGCCGGCAGCCGACTCCTCTCCAGCGACGGCCAACAACAAGCAATCCAATCCAATACCAATGCCAGGCAGACCAGCCGTGACAAAAGACAATAGCAAAAGGCAAAACAATCTAAGAGCACGCAGCTCAAATTAGGCAACAAGACACACAACAAATAGGCTTCACATCACAAGTACTGTATGTATGTGTTTTCATGATGTAATGTTCTTGTAGCAATAAAATCTAAAATGAAACCGTGCATGAACCACCAAAACAGCATTTTACCGTGATGCAGTCCGAACACGATTTGGCTTTAAAACATCTTGGATCACGATTTGACCATTAGGGCCCACCAACGAGATTTGGCGAAGAAAACTAAATTTGTAAAAGAAACGACGTGACTTTCTGGGAAACCCTACAGCGCAATGTTCAGAAGACGTCGTGGCTGAGTAGAAGATTCATCATTGTTGGGTTTCTCCGAGGGGTTGCAAGAGAGAATAGAGTTAGAGCTAGTTGACGGTTTGCCTAACTTTCGTCGATTGCACCCATTTTGCAGGCTTGAAATTTGAAAACTTTGCAATGAATGTAGAAGAGAGCAGACGAATTGCTTTCAAATGTTACATTGAAGGACTTGAAAACATTAGATTGTGAAAGAAGATTTTTTGCTTTTGTTCAAAGGAAAGCGACACTTCAAGGGTAAACACAAAGGCAAGCCCCGGGATTAGCCCGACCAGTAGGAAGGATACCGCGATGGGAATTTTAGGCTCCGTTTTACATATTCAGCTTCGTCGCACAAATGGCGTGATTAGGGCGCTATCCTAAAGAGCCTGCGACGCCGTCTTCCTTGATCTTCCCGTGTCGCCAACATAAAGCATCCGACCTTACTTAAGGTTAAGGCCTTAATTTTAGTGTTTCAGATGATTTCTCTTGCTTTCCTTTCCACTTTCAATTCATTTCGCAGCTCGTTCCTCACTACGAAGCGCTGTTGTACACCCGTTTTATCCTGAGGCTTGCCTTTGATATTAGGTTGTTGCACTATAAATGTCGCACCAGATTTAGCTTCACCCACTCGGCTGTGTCGAACATCCAGAGGTACTTAAGCATTCATTCGAAAGAGGAAATCTAGGAGTATAAAAGCGACTACTCGTTGCCCATATCATTTTGTTTTTTACAGGAATTTTTCTTTTGAACGATGACTGAAATTTCCGTGTGTACACGTGAATGTTCTACGACATCTTGAGGGGATGAATTTAGCTCACACGGTCACGGCAGGTCTTCGTAAACAAAAATCGACCTACATCAAACCATGCATTGGCTCGGCGAGAAAGAAAACAATGATTTTATGAAGTTACTTCACGACGAAAAAGCTGCATTTTACAAAAAATCACCAGCAAAAAAGTGCGAGACCAGGCTGAAAACATTTTACTTCTCCGCCAAACAGCTCTTGTCACACTCCATCTATGTGCTGCGCATCCGAGTCAACGCGGCACGTTTTGAAGGAGAAACAGTTCAGAGATTACAAAAATTCGGAATCTGGGTGTCCATGTTTACCTGCGCACAGTTGCTACGATTCTTCGAGAAGGAAGTCGAGTCTCTGCGTGAGGAATGGCGAAGCCTGGCACAATAAGGTAGTATCCATCTCTTCTTCTGAGATGCCGAATTGTTGCTGTTCCAACAAATTTTGTGGTACGTCCAAAAGCGACATTTATAATGCGACAACCTAATCAATGCTATACTAAACCAATTATTTCGCTATTGGGTAGCCAACAATCCGTGCCATTATTTTTTGAAACATGGTTCTCCACCAGAACTCGGTGGACACCTATACCCCCCACCATGGTTGAATGTTTGGAAAAACAGAAACACTGTGAAAAGGTCGGCCGCTTTGGATCGCCTATTAAACCTCCCATTTCGCGGACCTGCAACTCAATCATTAACCAACCTCGACCTAACAAACGAATGCGGAGGCTAAATGTAAAATGTAAGAAAACGACAGTGTCCATGTGACGGCCTAATAGATATCATCTCCATAATAAGCTCGTCAAATAACCCCACGTAAGGTGTAGCAAAGCTTTCGCAAAAGCCTCGGCACAACAAAAAAATTGGGGTTTCGTGTTTCTGATAGTGCAATAATGCCAAAAAATCTATAAAAATGTCTCTTCATGGAATTACCTCTCTGTCATCATGACGTGTCTGGTAATGGAGAAGCAAACGACGTGAATTTGCAAAAAGTAATGAGCAACGTTTACAGGACGCTGGAGATATAGCAGAAACATTATGGGCCTCGTCCAGATGAGATCTGTAATATGGCAAACGTGGCTCTTTAGGAAGATTGACAAGATAGCAATTCCGATAAATCGTCAATACCTCAGTGTCGTGTGGTGATTGAATTGGTTAAGGCAAAATGCAACCGGGCAGTCGAAATAAATTCCTGTTTTGATATGAGTCATTGAGTGTTCTTGCATCTAAAAAAGGTTAGTGGCTTTCTCATTGAATGTGGATGATGTTATATGGCTCTCTTTATGAGCCACGTACATTACAGCTAAAAGCATTTTGGAGGGGTCTTATACCTGGCGCCTAAAATTTCCCTTGTAGACAATTACGTCATGAAAATGACAGCCAACTCAGAGAATAACGAGTCTTTATTCAATGGAACTCCAATGAAATAACCTCCATTTATAGGGCCTTGGTCTCAAATACGACAAAAGCGTACCTTTTAATGAAGACATAGTTAATGTAATAAATTGCTAAGTCGCGATGCATCTGTATTCTTCAAGCTTTTTCTAGTAGGCACATACAGTAGCGCTCCAAGTCTTTGGCCAACCCATTTCCAGTCGTAACTTTTTTCTGCTTTATCAAATCAATTCAAATTATGATATTTTAGGAGAATGCCTTCTCGACTAAACTAGCATATCAGTGGTAGATGGGAGAAAGGCTTATGAATGAAAAAAATCCCTTCACTAGAAATTCTTCAATATGACCAATTTCTGAATTAAAATCTGATTCTGACGTTGCTTAACCCTTAGACTACGACTTTTTTAGAAACAAGTTATCGATGTGTTTTGTGTAGTAACAGTCGCTCCTAGCAACAACTAATCATCTGTAGAAATTTGGCTGACGCGCGCTGGGTTTGAGCTGGGATTCGATCCAGAGACCATATGCGCGGCAGTGGCCCCTCCTGTCACCACATCTCCGCTCGAATGAGCATTTTTGAACAGTTCAAATACCATTCAACAAATACACATTTATCACATCTCATTCGTGGAACAAGGCAATGTCGCACTTGAAAAGAATTGCAAGCCGCACTTTGTAGAAGTGCTGCTCCCCTGCCTACAGGCTGCGCCCACCGGCTGCTTCTCCTCTAACGAATTTTCGCTGGTTTTTATGCTCGAAAGCTGCGTCATCATAGGAGTGTTCTACTGCCACTTCCGCATCAAACGAACTGACAAAACTCCGGAGGTTGGAATTTAAAAACTACCTTTTCGAAAACTACCTTTTCGGGGCTGTGCTCACTGCCCAGTGACCTGTGGAACGACCTTGCTTATCAACTTATCCAGCGTAACTCGCTTAGACTTCTGATACTTCGCTGACAGAGTAAAAAACACCAAGTTTCTAGTTGTGCACAATTCCGCCATAAAGCGGGCCCTCCGATCTCAATAAGTGCCAAAACTGTGGTAGTGTCTTTGACTACGAAGTGGGACACATGTGTACCACCAGCAGTTAAAGATAAACTTTGTCATAGTAGGAATTAGAAAGCTTCTATATGTGCACAATTCAGCCATCAAATGAGCCCTCCTGCCTCAATATTCCCTGGAACTGTGGTAGTGTCTTTGACTACGAAGTGGGACACATGTGTCCCACCAGTAGTCAAAGGGTTAAACCTCAACAGGACTAACTTGATCGATGATTGCCCTACCTAATGGAACAACCTCAAATTTTCTTCGACTATGACGAGTTTCTTGCCCATTTTTCTAACTCCTTTTTTGCCAGAACTTTCCCTACCCCTTTCTGTAGTATCCCGATGACGCTTGAGATATTCAACTAAAGTTGTACCTCCGTCGAGGAACGCCATGCTGTCGAGAACACCGTTGCATAGTTGAGGTATGATGGCTCCCAGACAATACCTAACCATTTACTAACCATTAACCACCTCCCAGACAATACCCGCGGTGAACGCGTCCGAGTTGATAGGTGCCCGCGAACTCAGCACAGCACAGTTCGCGGGCACCTCGAGTGCGTTTTCAACGGTTCGCGGGCACAATCGACTCGGCCGCGTTCGCCGCGGCCGCGCCCAAATGGTTAGGTATTGTCTGGGAGCCGAGGATGATGCTTCGGATTACTATATTTATGGCAGACGACCAGTTCGGTGCAAGTTCCATACGCCTGAATACACAACACCTTCTAGAGCCTACCTCTATGCCTTCACCACTCTCGAATCCTGTGAAGTTGTCCGACGCGAAGTGATAGGGAATGGAATGAGTCTGCGCACACCTGAACTGGAGATCCCCACAGAGCTTCCAACGTCATCTGGAGCGACGAAAGTGAAATTCCGGAAGTTAGGTGACTACGACGATGCGCATATACGGCGTCCTGACGAAAACGCTTTGATCCAAAGGATGACTCGTTATTCGTGAAACCGGGCGGAGGCTCGGTTGAAGTAGCCCGTAAAAGAGTTGGAACTAAAGCGTAGGATTCGAGATGTGGTGAAGGTTGACGCATGAGGTGAGGTTCTATGAGGGGTTTTGTACTCAGGCGTATGGCACTGCACCGAACTGACTTCGTCTTCTAGCAATATAGCGATCCAAAGCATCGCACCTCAACTGTGCAAGAGCACTCTCTACAGCATTGCGTGCCTTAAACGAGGGACAACTGTTGCAGAGCTACATATCCTAAGCCTCATCGAGGCACAGTAGAAAAGGGTATGGAAAGCTTTGGCAAAAAATGAGCCAGGAATATGGGCAAGAATTTTCATATGCGAAAATGAGGAAGTAGCACAATAGGTGGGGCAATCACTCACCGGTTCCACACTTAGGCCGTGTTGAGGCTTTAGCAATTCAATTTATTGGAATTATCATATGTAGCTGCGTCTTGTTCATGTTTTCCTTTGGCTACTGATGATCCTAGTATATATTGGGTGTCCCAAAATTATGCGCACATATTTGCAGCAATATATTTTAAGCTTGCAAACGGAGAATGCCGATTGAATTTATATATAAGTTAACTCATAACATGTACAATAATATGGAACAGCCCAATACCGAAATATCCTTCCATGCAACGAAGTTCCGCACGCGTTGCACGCAGGCACTCCCCCTTTTTATTTCTTCCGAATATTCCTTCAACGCTGCTTCCAGTTACTCAAAATTGTGATGACGAACGACAGACCTCACTTTCACTCAACGACCACATTGAGAGGTGAGGTGGATACGGACCTGGTGAAAATGATGGCCATTCTTCGGTGTGAGCGAAGTCGGGCAGCTGAAACCGGCACCACTCTTGGATCAACTTGGCTCTGTGGGCTGGAGCGCTCTCCAGCTAGAGGCGTCTCGGGTTATTTCCATGGTGGGACTCTGACTGAACCTTCACTACGCTTACCTCAGGTGTCCGGGTTTGTTGATGTTTATACCGAAAAACTGACGGACTCTCCCCACTGGACGTGGAGTTCCTTCAAACCAGAACTGGGGCCGAGTTCGATGATCTGCAAACAATCTTTCCTCGTGGAGTAGCACTCTAGGCATTTCTGGCAGGAATGCAATCGTTCTGGCTATTGCGGATCCGCTCAGCTGCGGAAAATTTCCCTTTAAAATAGGAAAATCCCTTAAAAAAAGGAAAGAGAGATGCTGTCTCCACTTGTCTCCACTGAAGCAGGTGAACAATCTTTTGCATTTTCAACCCTTCTGACACTTGCTGGTATCGGAGATGAGATGGCAGTCCTGCACATAATAGTAACGATCATGAAGTTCTTCACTGCCCTACCAGCGACTTCGTTTAGTCAAGCTCCTTCGAGATTCTTCCAACGGAGCGTCGTCGGTTGCGGTCAATTGAGATCGGAATGTTTCAGTCACCCTTGCGGCAGATTGGCCGGTCTTTCTCCCTCTCGCAGGCCTATGCATGATAGGCATTGTTTCCTAGTATCGTCTGATAATCTTTCGCGTAGCCCTTGTGGGAACTTCAAAATATTTGCGTTGTCCTTTGTTGAGGGACCTGCCTCGTGCATGCGAATGGTCGCAGGTCGCACTGAAAGACCTTCCGCCATCCTAAAGATAGTAGGAGTTCCACCCCACCAATGAACCAAATTACAAGAAGACCTTCCTGCAGAAGTAATCGTCGGCAAATGAAGTGAAAATATTCGAGTTCTTTTGCTAAATGAAATTTTGAAGTAGCCCATAATTTTGGGACACCCTGTATTACATAGATAATCGGCTAAGTGTGTCTGTTGATGTGCGTGTATGTTTGACCGGAAATTCATAGCGCGGGCACCAGTGGTCGTCAGGAGTTGGTTTCAAGATATGATATAGGGGGTGGGAACATATTTGGTGGGGGTGCAAAAAGTGATAAGAACTGATGTGGGCTGATAAAAGTCTATAACTTGCAGGTTTATTATAACCTGCCTATTGTAATCGATTACGTCATCGTATGTTCTGCACCTGTGGCAATCGACTTGCAATCTTTGCAGTTTCTCGAAACACCTCACACAATATTATGGGTTAGACCAACTACTATATACCGTTTCGAGTTGAACTGGTAAACTATATCATAACATAGTTAAATGCCAATTATGAAGTATACTTTTTACAAATACAATAATGTTTGATTTCCTGACATGATTGAGAGAAAATTTTTTGTTACTTTATATTACAAGCCATATTAGCGTTTTTCTTTACTTGCCTGATCTTTTCGAAAAAAACGTTTTTTACAGTATCGGCACTCGTATGGTTTGACTCCGCTGTGTCTCATTCGATGTCGGTGCATGTTAGCCTAAGAAGCGAGTCATGATATATAGTGAGTTACTTTGAAAAAGGCATGACCTCACCTTTTGACTGAATTGCATTTGGCAAATATCGCATTGATACATCTGTCCTTGATGCCGGGAATGAGCATCCTGAAGTCGACCTATTATGGAGCACAGTGTTAAGTTGGTCAGTACAGTTCTTCTAAGAAAGACAAGGGAAATGCAGACGTGTGTAATGTAAGAGCAGAGATAATCGCATAACGCACACAAAAAATATAATCTGTGGACCTGTTGCGCAAAGACGGGGAGGCGGAGAGGGGATATGCTGTTGCAACAATTCGAAATGCTTCGTAATGAAAAAGAACATGTCTCATCCTGTACATAGCGGAAAGCATAGGCATTATTAGGGTGGTAAAAAAGTCCTGAGCCGTTTGACACTTTTTTGTTCTTTGCTTTTTTATTCCACGTAGAATGGAATCTACCCAACAATATAATCACCATTGCTACCCACTACAGAGTCCCACCTAATGTGCAGTTCAGCGACTTCCTTCTCCCAGAACAGAGCAGACTGAGAGTCAAAGAAATCGCTGACCGCTCTTCCAACTTCTTTACCTTTGGTGAATTCTTTCTTCGCTAGGGATCCCTTAAGGGGATGAGTAAGTGATAATCAGAGAGGGCAATGTAAGGGGAATAGGGTTGGGTGGGGAACCGCGTCCCAGATCAGCTCTTCCAATTCTGCACGGGTCTCTTTAGCTTTGTGGGGCCTGGCGTCATCGTGGAGTAGGTGGACAGAAGTTCGTCTCGGTCGTTTTTCTTGAACAGCGTCCGCTAGTTTCTAGAGCAGACTGGCGTAAATGCTGCCGGTAGCGGTATGTCTTTACGGGAGCATATCATAGTACAGCATTCCTCACGAATCCCAGAGGTAGCAAAGGAGACAGCTTTTGGGGTGAAGGTCCGATTTTGCTGTGTCGGCAGGCCCTCTCTTCGAGGGAGCCACACGGCACTGTGCTTGTTAGAATCGTATAGGACCCAACTCTCATCTCTCGTAATCACGCCTTCCAAAAACCCTTTCGGTGCGGGCAAAGAAGGAGAAACTGACAAATGGGTACCCGCCTGAACCGCGTGCTATCGGTCAAGACATGAGGAATCCATTGAGTCACCACTTTCCTGTGGCGAGGTCGTGAAGGGGACCGAGGACTGTGGGATGGGTGCACCCGAGTCTTATCACAAGGCTGCGGGTGCTAACGTCCGGATCCTCTTCGACAGCGCCGAGAACGGTGGAGTCTTCCACCTTTTGGGGGCTTCCCAACCTTGTCTTTTCTTTGAAAGCCGTGTCTCCTCCTTCGAAGCCTGCGAACCAGAGCTTGGCACTGATGATGGAAGTGGTGTCCCTTCCCAATGCGATGCTGATAATGTTGACGGTTCCCACTGCTCCTGTGCCGCAGCGCGATTCATTGAAGATGATCGCTCGAAAGTGTTCTTGTGGAATCACCATCATTATTAAAGTTAAAGAAGGCAACCCGGCAATATATACCTATGCGGAGAAGTATGATCGACAGCGATAGTCTATCACGTAGCAGATTCTAGGTATCGATCAATAAGCGAAAGTTCTGGAGCTTTCAAAAAATCGGCTCAGGACTTTCTTTCCATCCTAATATTATTCGAAGATTCTCGGGAGGAATTGTCTGATTAAGTGGAAACGCGGCGTAATTAGGCTGCTGTAACGAATACAAAAATTTCAGAAAATATTATATTTCAGCTTAAGCCCTGAGACAGAGAACAGAACGAAACAGTCAGGGCAGTTGATAGGACTTTAAAAAAAACGCTCGAAAAAGAAGCGTATGAAGGATGTCTTCGCTACAGAAGGAAGCTGAGTTGCAGTTTTTGACGTGTTTTGTTCTGTTAACTGCTGTTTTACCAGAAGATTTAGCACATTTTACAAGTGTTGACATAGTATACTGTGTTATTAGCTGCCTGGAAGCTTCGACAGATATCACCCCTTTAGACAAGTTTTCCTTTGCTAAAAGTAGATATCCTCTATTAGACAACAGACGCATATCTGTGATCTATCTGTGAATGAATAAGTACAAGCCTCTTGTGTCACTAGAGCAGCCACCTTGTTTTATTCTTTGTGTTTGAGGGAATAGTCCACATAAATATGTAGTAAACTAAAAGATTTTGTCAAAGAAACTAGAGCAAAATGCCCACCAAATGACTTCTCATGTGCTGTGACATAAACGTCGTAAATTTGCAGTGCGGACACACGTGGGCAGTTTTCCCTGCGATTGGTACTGTAGCGACTTGATCTTGACCAACGCCCGTCTAAATGAAAAATATGACCGTGGAAACACGCAATGTCCTGAAGGAAGAAATGTAAAACTTGCACAGGAGGGACTCATCACCTGCTGTAGATGAGCAATTTTCGCACAACATGAGCAACTTATGAATCGCTCTCTTTCCATTCAATGTCTTAAAAAAACAAATACCGTATCTTATAGTTACTGCACTTTCGTTGTGAGAATGCGTCAAGATCCAACATTTCGCGAGCAGAAACTTGGTAGGATTATCGAACATGGAAATTTTTGTGCAGCCTTGTTAAGTACATGAAGGAACAAATGGCTGTGAAGCGGAGTGAATCTGCCTCCTGCCCCCTGACTAGAAATGCGTTGGTCGCACAAACGTTTTGTAATACTGTCACCTTTAGTCAACCCGCTATTTGTAGAGGGTACAGCCCATCTGCCAATGTGTCTGTCTGATTAGGAGGTCCTCGACTGTCTTCTCCACCGGCAGACAAACTCTTTATTCCAATGCCCGCCCGAACGCCAAAAGCATCTCAGTAGGCCGTTGCCATGTCTCAATCATAACCCTTTATTTTCAACCAAAGCTTCAACGACTATGATGTTTATCTGCGTCACGCTTCTAATACCTAAAAATACCACTTCCAAATCGCAGGGAAATGTGGGCTTACAAGCAGATGATTCATTCTTTCACGATGTTATTCCCACATCCACGACTCACATGTCACTCAGCAGGTCTTCACCGGCATGTTGAGATCAACCCAACGATGACTTGGCCCAAGTTGGCATTATCCTTAACACCGAATCGGTCACGAGCACTTCAATTGATCGAAAGAGTCGATGAGTAAGTGGACTATGTGCAGCTCAAGTAGACCTACTTAAATGCCCTCACAAAGCACTGAACAAAGATACGATCCAACCATCCAGGTTGAATATTCTTCGCCATCAAACAATCAATGTTCTACTGCGCAAGTACTTAGCCAGCTTTTGTGTACTTACAAAAAATCTTTCCGAAATCCCCAGCTTATCTCCAAACGGTTTTGGCATCATAAAGGCCACGCAACGTAGCGTGCACTTTTCCGAGCGTCCCCTGAATCTCAAAATGGCATGAAGTGAGTCCGTGTTGCACATACAGGCATCATTATTTTCATGCTAATAGGCGTTCAAATTCGCGAAAAAAATAGATCACGAAAAAATATGTCATCTCATCTATATAGGTATCCGAGTTACAAGTCATGCTTAGTTAAGCAGGGTCATTGCGGAATATGATGTATGTCATGAGCGGCTCTAGACCTTAGCCAGTCAGCCTGTTTACATTTATAAAATCTATTTAAAAAAAAAAAAAAAAAAAAAAAAAAAAAAAAAAAAAAAAAAAAAAAAAAAAAAAAAAAAAAAAAAAAAAAAAAAAAAAAAAAAAAAAAAAAAAAAAAAAAAAAAGGTTGGGTTTATGCATACCCAGACCTACGACACATTTATTTTTATTTTGGTGTTTCTAGTATGTTTCCAGATGTCAGAAGACTCCAAGACGATCAGTGGGCGGAGCGAGAACGAGAGGAACAACGAGGATTATGCCGGCGTGGCCATACTGCGACTGGTCTCACCACGACCTCAACTCTGCCACTTGTCCACTTTCTTCATGATCAACATATCTTTGTTCTGCTCATGCTGTTTCTTGCCTTATGTCTGCTTGTTATTGTATTTACACATGAAGTTTACTTTTTTATTATGTCCAGGAGTTTATGTGATGTGACTGAGCTAGCTCGAGGCCTGTGAAGTAATTAAGAGGGGAGGATGCTTAGGACATCCGATCCTTTACTCCAGGAGGTTTTGGAAGGTAAAACCCGTATCGGGATCACTAACTGGGAGCTGAGATAGATCATTGACAGTAACAAACAATTATGCTTCACGATCCTTAAGTGGATGCTCTTGCAAGGAGGACAGTAAAGAAGGTCCACGCTGCGTTTTTAGTTCGGCTCAGTCTCAGCTAGAGATTCGGTCGCAATGGCAATGGTGATACGAGCTGTAGAACTCTAACTCACCCTAGACCTTTACCTACTCTCGATAAAAACCCCCCTCCCTGCCATGATCTGTAAGTGTACGCGATCGCTAGTATCAGGGATTTGTTGCAGGCACGTGGTCAAATCCATGCGCCATCGCTTGCCATCTGAATGGAAACGGCTGCAGCAGAATGAAGCCTCGATGGAAACCGCATGCACCGACTGACCATGACCGAGAAGCACGTCTGACCATCTGCGAAAGTCTTCTCTTGCTCACAGAGACGGGACTTTCCCTACTCGATCACCAATAATGATGAACCACTGTGACAACAACACGCGGGACGCATAACGGCTACCTCGCAGCCAGGACTCGTCTCAGGAGCTCCAAAGCTCAAACTCTATGTTTGAAGGATATGGTTCTTGATTTGTCAGATTAAGTAAGGATCTCGTTTTCATACCCGCTTTGTTATGTGTAGACATGTCTTGCACATGCCGTCGTGGAATAGCTCCCGTGGTTGGTCACAAATGCGAGAAAACTGTCCCAAACGTCTCAAAGTCCCTTGTACGAACAACCGCACATTGCAAAGATGACCCGCAATGCTTTGAGGGGAGTTGGCTGCACCACTTACATTGCTGACTCATCACTATCAAGCCGGAACCCACTCGAGTTCTGAATTTCCGGCCACAGGCCCTTAGGCCCTTGCTGAACGTTGGGCGCATCTCTGATGGAACAAGAGTGGCGACGACGAAACCTGAGAAGAACCACTCAAATTCCTTCAAGGCATAGGTCCAAGTTAATTGCGCGCCTGACAATCGAACTCTCATTTCGTTAGAGATAATCGTTGAAAGCCCCCTGATATGTTTGGTAGCACAACTCCCTCCTTGTGCATAGCCAGGAGAAAACCTGGTCACTAATCTTCTTACTGGGCCAGGTGCGCATGGATGCAGACCAACAAACAAACACCAGTTCGAACACTTCACAAAAAACTGTCTGCTCTCTCAAGTTGTCCGAAGAGTTTAATCGCCGTGAAGCATAGCTATCCGTTCTGCACACGTTGTACTTCTCTAGAAATGCGATGGTGATTCTGTAGCAATGCGGGTAAATGCTAGCTAGACGAGATCGAGATTGCAATAGGGAAGTGAGCTGGTGTGGCAAACATTACGGTTTTGTGTGGGATGAGGATGTGGTCGTAGGTCGAGTGTGTAAGTTGTACGATGATGATGATGATGATATACACTGGGTGCAAAACTTAAGGACGAAAATACCAATGACTTGGATAAGCCTCAACCCATCGACACGCTTCACAAGGGTATTGGGAGGATGTTTTATAGTCGTCCCCTGCGCTTTTTGTTAAGTCAGATCTTGACTGACCAGGAAGGTCTTTCAGGGCGTGACAGCTTTTTGAAAACGGTCTTTTGCATGATATAGGGGCAGATGCGGGAACCACAGAACCATGTTCAATTTTTCCTGAACGGCCCTCTGAATACCAGAAAAGGAGGTCCCTAGTTCGATTCCTCGTGGTAACAAATTTTTGCATTTCGAGTTGACGTGCCAAAATTCGCGCAAAATGGAGTTAGAACCAACCAGAACAATCAGAACTCCATTTTGCGCGAATTTTGGAACGTCAACTCGAAATGCAAAAATTTGTCACCAAGAGGAATCGAACTAGGGACCCCCTTTTCTGGTATTCAGAGGGCCGTTCAGGAAAAATTAAACATGGTGTGTGGTCCCCGCATCTGCCCCTATATCATGCAAAAGACCGTTTTCAAAAAGCTCGTCACGCCCTGAAAGACCTTCCTGGAAGAATAATTTGAATTTTCAAATCAAATCACTTCGGCGCAAAAGCTTGAATATGAAGGAAGTTATAGCCCTAGAAAGAGGAATGTAAAAATTGTAGTGCAATTTTATTTTTTGCTTAATAACTTATTCATTTCAAATTGTTTGAGAACAAATGAGCTTTAGTTAGAAAGGCTGAGCCTCGGTGATCCAAAATCCACCTCCATCTTCCGAAGTACCTGAAATTTAACGAAGAAAAATTCGTCTACATTTCAATATCCCCGTTCGTCACCTGTTTCCGATCAGCAAACGCGCTCCATCGCCAGGGCGCGATTCAACATATTCAAAACGCTACCTCTAGTTTTCATATTATTGCACCTATTATTACACCTATCGGTTTTTTGGGTCTCAGAGGGGGGTCGTATCAAATTGCCCATGAAGGGGGGGGGTCGTAAAAAATTCCAAAAAGTACCAACGATAGGGTTGACCCTGATTGCGGCTCATTTTTATTGGTATTGAAGATTTGAAGCTCGTGAAACTCGTCCAAAACGCCCCTACGCTATCCCAAGGTGAAAAGCGACTGAAAAAGAGGGATGCCTAGTTCAGGGCCTGATCGTGGGTTTTTTTTGCTTTCGTTTTCTTCTCTAGATCACTCCCTAAATCCGGCTTCATTATTAAATGCTCTTACACACCCACTTTATCTTAGAGCGTGCCTTCAAACTGAATTTTTGGCCGGCCGTTAAGCCTTTCCGCTTCTTGAACTATACTTTTCTCCAAATTTTTATGGTTTAACATTACTTCATATATCTTCAAGAACCTTGCTCTGCTCTAGTCGCAAAAGATGATATCAAAGAAAAGAATCGTGGTACACCGGATGTTCATAAAAAGGAAACACGGGCAGTGGATAGGGTTGACGAGTGCCCAAGCAGACAGTAGTAGGTGTGCTCCAGGGGCAGAATGTGCGCTATCGAAGGCGGTGCAACTGCCTCAATTCCTATCCACCCCTCAGACACGCCCGCCGAAGGCACATGCGAAGGACCACTGCGTCATGTATTTGAAATAAAACCGTCGCCGCCATCATTCAATTATCTTTTCCAAATGTATTACTGCGCTGCTCATAAAAACAGCAACTGC
>MU868374.1:90932-103810 GCA_036418205.1 Ostertagia ostertagi
TTTCATTAAAATGTGGTTGTGGTATTTAATAAGATCTTGTAAACAATTAAAGGAATCTTCCACGGACCATGGACCAGTGGGCGGGACCGGAAGTTTTTGTGACGAAATGCATGGTAGGTACGGATCCACGTGTCGAACGCACGAACGTGAACAGGATTCACTTCAAACCTTCCCATGAACGTGGATCCGTACCTACCATGCATTTCGTCGCAAAACCACTTCCGGTCCCGCCCACTGGTCCATGGTCCGTGGAAGATTCCTTTAATGGAGTAATCCATCTCATCGAGTAATCAGGGCGATCTCACAGGAACTCTTTGGGAATTGTTGTCCCTGACATTCCGAGCCGAGTGGATTGTGGAGTGTCTGACGTGTGGGACTACGTAAAACCAGAAAGTTTTTGTGAAAGCTCACCTATACATATATGGCTAATTCAATGTGCTGATTATGAATATGGCACGATTTGTGGCGCTCCCGCAACTTGTCGCCACATAGACGCTAGCTAGTCTTCCTTGTCAAATTCGGCAAGGACCTATATGAGGGAGTTATCTCCTGCTCTGAGCACGAACTCGACTCTGATCACGGACTCAATAACTTGCGGCGCCAACTCGCAACCAAGTTGCGCAAATTTGGTGCCCCAGTCTGCATTTTCAGAGGCATTAGTGTTACGGAAGACCGCAAAGGCGATGATTTTTCGACGATTTGAAAAATAACAGCGAAAGTTACGAAGAAAACGCTGATCTGTAGTCAGGAGAAAATGCACGACCGATACTCCGTCGAGTAAAGTCATCGTGACGCTGCTGAGACCGCAGATGTTGTGGAGGCTGCTATAACACACTTTCCAACGAACGGGTCGTTACTTCATCGAATCGCATATATCGGTATCGGTGAACTCAGGTAGTACTTGTAAGGACCCTTTCGGTATTGAAGGCTAACGTGTCACAAGTTATGTGGTAAACCTCAATTGATTGCGTCACATTATGCTTACTGCTAGTTCTGAAATGTCAGTGTAGTAAAACCATAGGAAGTGAAATACACAACGCAAATGACTACTATTGGTCTTGCAAGTAAAGAATTGAACAAAAAAGGAAAAATCCAAGCATTCGATTATTGAGTTGTCGCCCGATATCGGGTGCCACTCTCGCCAGTATGTCGAATATTTTCGAAAAGAATGCCAATGCAGGAATGCTCGCACAAATAAAAAATTTCACATATTTCTAATCTCTTCCTGCCCGTTTCTAAGAAGGCTCTCCAGAATACCTGATGAGCAACGAACGGTATCGCTTCCCTCAAACTTGGGGTGCCTATTCTGTTGTTTGTAAAGTTCTTGTGAAACATAAGTGGGAAGTAAATATGAGTATATGGCATGATAGCATGCCAAAATAAGAACTTAAGGCAGATATTCGCCGGATTCCTATTGGGATGAACATGAGCCTTTGCACTCGTCGCAGAAAATAATTTCCCGAAAGTTGAGCGTAACCCTGTGCCGTGCTGCGTGAGAAATTGAACATTTGAGCAACAAAATCATAGAAAGTTACATGAGGCACAATTAATCATTTCTTTCCCTACTGCAAAGTTTTCTTTCCATTTTGAAACGAATTGCCAACCTCGGATACATTATTGCTGGCTGATCGTAACCATCCATGTGGCCGCGGACATTGTATCGTGCAAGTGACTCCATAGATATCCGCTAAATTATTCACTCGGTGAGTTGGTTGTTGGTAGGCATTGAAGGAAGCCATACCTCTATACCAAGCATAATGCGTAATCTGAGCATATCACTCTGTTCGATGCCGGCCATTTCGTTTATATCCACACTTTCATTCCAGAGGAATTTGATGTGTGGATCCGGTGGTTGTTGTGCCATTAGTCCTCCTTGATCCAGTAAGCAAGGTGATGAAGCGTCCAAACTGAATGCAAAATATCAAACCGCCTTTGCTGAAAAATCTTATCACTGGAATCCGGTGGCTGGGGGCTTTCCCATCCAGTGTCGCGAACAGACATTTAGCTTAGCGCGCACTATGCTATGTCCTTCAAAAAGTTCTGTCGTTTTTTGACCCTGAAATGCATGTTTATCATTATAAGCAGAACATTTTCGACTTATGGAGAAACCACTAGAATCTAATACCTCCGGCAATGAGAAACGGAACTATTTAGTGTTTGGTTTTTCAGAGAGCAGGAGCTGTAAGCGATTAACTCTGCAGAGGTCATTCCAGCATTACATTGGCTTTCGAGGCCGTTTTTAATGGAGCTATCCAATTCTTGAAAAAGGCTCTCGATGGGCGAGAGGTCTACTGAGTAAAATAGTCGTAGCGACGAACCGCAGATCTTTTTTCCACATGTACAGGTTTGTTGTGGGATGTGCGTCTGAGCCAACTATCAGGAATGACCTCTCTATGATGAGATATAGTGGGTTGAAGTTGAGATACTTTAACTTATTGTCAGTTGGACTCTAACAGATCCAACTGGCTCCAGAGAGCCATAAACCGCTAACTTCATGAAAGCCTGTAACCTTCTTAAAGCAGTGCAGTTTTGCTAAGTTTGCGAAACTTGATGTGGTCGATCCATCCAGCAAAGCTCCATAGACTGCGGAACGAATCCTTTTAACATTATGCCGCAAACAAGCACAAGGCATAGTCGGTTTCTTGCACAAAACAAGCTGGAAAACGGAAGAGGACACTTTGAAATTTATTTGTTGCCTTTTTGATTCATACGGCGTGGGTGGTGAGGCGACATCATATCAACGTGCGTGTGGTGCGTTGCCGCCGCGTCCGCAGCATTGCGGTCGCGCGTGGCGAAAATAAGTATCGCGCTGTCGCAATGTATCCCTTGTGCTTGCACTCGCTAAGAAATCGTTATTCAATGTTTCGCGGCAGGTGTGATTCAATGCTAAGTAGAGCCAGCATTCTCGCGTTCCAGACGACGTTCAGGTGAAGAGATCAAGACGAATCTACCGATTTTCTGGCTGATACAAAGGTAAGATTGCATAAGATTCAATCTCTATGTTGAACTTACCCACACTTTGGGTTGTCACATAATTTCTGAGTTTACATTTGCGATGAAAAATGGAAACTGAAAGTAGAAACATGAAAATTTCTGGAAGCATTAAAGTCTCGATTTCTCACAACATAGCGTCAATGTTGGCCGCTCTGGAAGCCGATTAGGTCATAGATTACCAGAGACTTGAAACCACACACTATCAAGCGCATGAAACGAAGGATGCAAATACACTGGACAACATGCAGAATATTTCGTCATACGACGACTACCCAGGAGTGAGCTGTTTCGAAAAATGCGTCGAATGGCATCCCATAATCTGTCCAGTTTCACGAAACTATCGCGTACTGTGTGCTTAACGAGTGAAAATGAACTGGTGCTTGATACTGTCTCATTAATCTCCTATTCGGATAGTTTAGTGGTTGAGAAGTTTTTCCTGCTGCTGTTATTGGTATGGGAATGAAGTACGTCCTTCTGGCATCCGATGCATCTCATAGAAGCTTATCTTCGGTCCGAGTTTAGCAGCTCAATAATATTTACATCTTCTATGCAGGACTTGAATTGTTAGGTGTTTATTTGTCGAGCACCTAGTACAGCTTGAAGCCATGTCCCAGGACCAGTTCGATGTGTTTTCCAAATAGGACACGAACACGAATACGAACTCATTGGTGTGAAAGGGGCCGGCAGTGAATAAAAAGGAAAAGAGTCTGTCGGAAGCGCGTAGAATGAGGCTTTCTCACTTCTGTAATGCAAACGCAGTGTGAAACTGAACGCGAAGAGAGCACGATGCGAGAGAGAGCGACAAATGAGAGGACGCTAGACGACAACGTGGAAACACTGCACATGCTGCATGCATGTTCCTATGGGTATATCCTACGGATGACAGGAAATTGTTTCACGACTTCTGCCTGGGTTGTGCCCTTGAATTGTTGTCTGTTCAATTGAAATTGAGTTATATCGAAATGCTTATCGATTGTTACCACTTCCTGCCACTCACATCCTGTCACCTTAACCATTTTTATTATATTAGATTACAGTATCAGCGGGAGTCATCATCACAACTCGGAAAGGCTCCCAGGTCGCCATGGCCATTCAAGAAGTGATGTATACGGCTAGATGTGCCTTCGAACGCTGATCTCAAATCTACCTTCCAAATCTGCTAAACGATTCTCTGAACGGAGTTATGAAGCAAAACAGCGCAACGGTAGTGGTCGGGACTCACAGTCAAAATGTCGTAGGATCGGTCCCTTATCGTAATTACTGTTTTGCATTCTTCAGGAATTCAGTTAATAGGCTATTAAAGCCGTTTAGCTGTATTCCTGAAGAATGGAAAACAGTAAACACGATAAGGGACCGATCCTACGACGTTTTGACTGTGAGTCCCGACCACTACCGTTGCGCTGTTTTGCTTCATAACTCCGTTCAGAGAATCGTTTAGCAGATTTGGAAGGTAGATTTGAGATCAGCGTTCAAGGCACATCTAGGCGTATACATCTCTTCTTGAATGGCCATGGCGAACTGGAATCCTTTCCGTTGCTGTACAAGAAGGAGACCAAGACGACATTGGCAACTATCGCCCAATCTGCCTGCTGTCTGTAATCTACAAGCTATTCACTCGAGTCATCCTTAACAGGATCGGCAGAATACTAGATGAAGGACAGCCATGCGAGCAAGCAGGGTTTCGAAGAGGGTTCAGCACGATCGACCATATCCACACGGTTACAAGACTCATTGAAGTTTCACGAGAGTACAAATGGCGTTTGTCTCACATTCATCGACTTGAAGAAGGCCTTCGACTCTGTGGAGACAGAAGCGGTCATCGAAGCCTTGGGCAACCAGGGCGTCCCTACTCAGTACATCAAGATTCTTCGTGAGCTCTACAGCAACTTTACGACCAGAATCTCACCATTCTACAAGGAGGTCATCATCGACGTCAAGAAGGGGTTCGACAGGGCAAAATCATATCGCCCAAACTATTCAGCGCCGCTCTCGAGAACGTCGTGTGTAAACTGGAACACCGTTATAGCCAAAGGACTGGGAAGACATGGGAGTGAAGGCTGACAAGCAAGTACACCACCTTTGCTTGCTAACGAACCGTTTTCATTAACCTTTCGTACGGAACCTGCGGTAAGAAGGCGGCATTGCAGCTAACCTAGGGAAAGACCACGTTTATGAAATTATGGATTGTTGGTACAGATGCTCCATTGAGACAACGGAAACGAATGATCATCGAATGCTCCAGCTACTTATGCCTAGGTCGGAGAAATCAATATGATGAACGACCTAGCTCCAGAGCTCAACAGGAAGGCAAAGGGCGACATGAGGTGCTACGAGAACATCGAGGGAGTAGTGAAGAAGAGCATCCGCTTCGTGCCCACCTCTTCGAATCCGCAGTCTTGCCTGCCTTAACCTACGCCTAAGAAACTTTGGTTCTGCGTAAGCAGAACGCACCGCACACGTGTCGATACTCATTTTCGCCGCGCGCGATACACACGACGAAACTGACCGGCACACGCGATGATGTGAGTGGGTCACTTGTCTGAGACCACGCCTGTGATGCACAAGAAAAGGCAGTGATGTGATAATCTATGATCAATGCATGTACGTGGAGTATAGAAAATCAATCAAATGAAAAAAAAAATATGAAGGAGACATGACAATACAGCATCTGTAGGTTAACATCAGGTAGCGCTCAAAGGTCTCAGAGGAATGTTTTTTGACTGTTAACTTTTTTCTGATGAACAAGTATATGTTCAGTTCATATGAGATGAATAGGAAAACAAAAAGAGCTTCGAGGGCAAACGTTACTAATGCAATTGTATTAAAAATCAAATGGGGAAAAGAATTCGGAAATAAAAATCATTTTATTAGAAATTTAATGTATGACCAAATTCCAAGTAAACTTCAAATTATTGTAAAAAGCGGCGGAAGTGGTGTAGTGGCAAGTGGCACGCTTACCACGCGAGCGGTCCGGGGATCAAGTCCTGGGTCGTGAGTCGCCCGGGCCAACCAAGCCTTCCATCCCTCCGGGGTCGGTTAATTGGTACCAGACTTGTCTGGGAGGATAAAAAACACTGACTTGTACATCGGCTGGCCCCCGCAAGTCATTGTATAGGCCACATCGCATTCAAAAGCCACTGCGAATGTACAAATGGAAGTAGAATGCGTGCCGCATCCCAAAAAGGGATTGATCAACGGCAAATGCTTTCATCCTTGTTATCCTTCATTGTAAAAAGCTCACAATTCAGCAAAACAATTGAGAGCATGGTAGAAAGCGTTAAGCAGATTCAACACTCTTTTAATTCTATGTATTTTCTATTTCTCGCTGGTATGTATCGATGTATGGTGTTTTGGAATGTAATCAGTTGTTCACGTGCAATTGTTGTAATTTAAGGTCTGATGATGGCATTATTGCCGAAAGCTAACCAATAAATAGTATAATCACAAGAGCTTCAAAATCACCCATCAGTACAAGATTCAACACTCTCATGATAACTTTCTGGAGTTCGTAAACCCGCGACCATTTCTGAGTGTGGAATCAATCACAATCATCAATGGTTGCAGTGTCTTTTGAAACAACCTCCTCAACTTTTCCTCAAATTTGACGAGTTTCTCCATATTCCTGGCTCTTTTTCCTGCCGAAGGTTTCCCTACCTTTTCCATAGTGTTTCGATGACGCTCAGGACATTGTGACTGAATTGGTCCCTTCGTTAGAAAGCACGCCATGCTGGCGAAACCACTCCTTCACAGTGGAGGGTGCGATGCTTTTGGTCGCTCCATTGCTAGAAGACGAAGACAGTGGTGTGCAGTTGCCGTACGTATTCGGCAGAAAAAATAGTCAGACATGGAGGAGAAACTCTTCAAATTTGCGGAAAAATTGAGGAGATTGTCCCAATAGACAGTGCATTCATTGACTGATTCCGCATTTAGGACCCGTTGAAGTTTCAGCAACTCCGAAAGGTTTTACAATGTATTGAATAATTGTGGCAAATCGAATGTTTGTTAAATTGTAAGACTGAATTACAATAGTTTGAAATTTACTTGGAATTTGGGCATACGTGGGGATTCTAATAAAATGATTTTTTCTTTCTGGATTCTTTCTTCCACTCAATTTCTAATACACTTGTTTTGTAGAGAAGGATTGCTAGAACATATCAAAAATTGAACTGATTTGCACTAGCAGAAAAAAATTACGTTTGAAAAAGAATTCTATGGGAGACTTTTGAGCGCTACTGTATATAATGTAGAGACACAACGAAATGAGAATGTCAAGCGCACTGGCGAAGAGTGACTACATGGTTTTCACAATGCGTGCTAGTTATACTTCAGCATCGCAAAGCTACATAATGCGTTCGAGGCACTATGACAATCTCATCTAACTATTTACTCAATTGCAGCCAAACGTATCAGAAATATGTCGTCGTTATTCAGGGAAAGGTGCGCCTAAGGAGTGAGCGAGTGTAATTCTCACACCCGAAAATGGAGGCAAAAGTGGGAAGTGGGCCCGCAGTGAGGAAAAAAGAAAAAAAACGTCGAAAAGACGCCACGCCGAAGTTTATCATTTTTTCGATTCGACTGCGCTAAGGTAATGATAGACTGAGCAGGAAGTAGAAAGGGTGGATGAGAGAGCACAGTGGATAAGAGAGTGCCGGACACTAGACTTTGTGGATGAGGGAAAATTGACTTCGCTAGCGCCCTTGATGCGGACTTATGTGCCGGAAGACCGAGACACGCGCGACCTCCGTGAACAACGATATCAGGTCCACTGAAAGAGCTGGACTTATTTTGGGATAAGCCTCCAAGCCATAATCCTTGAGTAGAGAATGAGAACAAGGAAAAAGGACAGTTCTCTGTCTTCGAAATAATTTTCGGATCTCAATATTCATTTTCGTCATCCATTGGTAAGCATGACCTTGTCTGCTTCATGAGAATATGCAGTGTCTAACCTCAATACAATATTACCGAAGCTAAATAGTTCCGCAGTAAAAAAATGCTGTCCAGTGAAGCTGGCAGACCATCGCATAACTGAGTTTCGATTTTGTATGCAGATCGAATTTTCGCGAATCCCTGGTCATTCACGCATGCACTGAACGTGTATATATGGAAGTTGCCAAAGCAAATTGCACGATTTGGTAGAACCTCGGCATGAGCTAGTAAACAATGTCGGGCCGACCAAGGTAATGTACCGCACCGGAAGTATTTCCATTTGCTCAAACCTCTAATAACAGCATTAGCACGAGTTTAGCAGTTCTTGCTTCAGTGACAGTTACGCGTACTACTTTGAAAATGGTTCGCAAGGTGCTATTGCTTCATTAGGCTAACATGAGGCTCTCACAGAAATTTTTATGGAAACAACGAAGCCAGTTGAGTAATTGAACAGCAGCGGTTGAAAGACAGTAGAAGCATGCTGATGGCGAATGCTCGCCCAACTGATGAAATGAGCCATCAGCCATACCGTTTTCAAAGATTGAAAGACATAAATTTGTTCCCGAAATACTTCAAAATTTAAAAAAAACGCGAAATTTAAAAAAAAGAACCTACTCATCACGAGCACGTCTTTGGGTGTCTTTTCTGTTGGTGTCGCGATCTCTGCACTGGTTCATCAGATTCAAGTAGCTGACTCGATCGTACAGATCAGAGTCCAACTGCAAAAGCTTCATTCATTATTGACTTCAACGTAATTCAGTAGTATTGGCAATGTGAGTTTTTCACCAACAACACGAAGCATGTAATAGAGCAATGAAACCTTGTCTCTACCTCCTCGGGGCTTTCCATTGAATGTGGCTTCCTGTTTCTGAATTCACTTCACGCTCGATTTTAGCCCCCAGTGCTTCCGCAGTGGTGCACTTCTGAAACATCCAAAACTACACGTGACCAGGCACACAGCTCATTAAACACGATTATACTGAATATGTAGAAGGTTACGTAGCGAACAAAGGGAGGATATAGTTAGGAGAACCAACAGCATTTGTTCTCCCCACGGCCGCTTTTAAGGGGTAAAAGTGAAAGTAGGCGGAGCAGTGGGGAACGGATATCCTGCTGCTGTGTAGTGTACGATTGCTCTCACTTTTCCTACTCATGCTATTATGACCACCATGCCGTTCACGTCATGCCAAACAATTTAGCAGTCAAAAAACCTCCTTGTTATGTATTGAAATATTTTCTCAGCAAAAGTCTGTTAGTTAGGGATAGATTGGAGATCTCCAAGTCATATGTTGGACATGGACAAGAAATGGACGCCAGTGACTCGGTCCTGTGTTATGAGAAAGAACTGGCTCAAGTGAAACAGTAAGATTCCAATTAAAACACTATACCGTGAAAAATACTCTTCAGTTTAACCCAAGAAATTGAGGCCAAAGGTGCACTCAACAAGAGCGAAGGCGCGTGAGGCGGTCTGGAAAGGGTTGCCTGCATTCACTGGTGAGCTCTAAACGGCCCTATCCGTTTCTGCGTCTCTTTCTTGAAAATGGCCGAGAACTAGCCAAGGTCTTCTTTTTCAGCACAGGGAACCCATAAGAAGCAATGAAAAAAGCCCTATAACTCTTCAGCAAAGGGCTAATACTCGACTCAGAGTGGTCAAAAGAACTTATGGTTTGTTCCTTTTCAAGAACATGATTGTGAGTGCAAAGTGACGGCGAATTTCCGGTAACATTCCGAGACAGACTATGATTGCGAAAATGTCTAAGCTTTCTCTGACAATCTCTAACCTGACCCAATTGAAAAAAAATCCAAAAACTTATATCACATCCACCTTGACCTGCAGAATGAAAACCTATTATCTTTTTCAAAATGGCTCCGATGTGAAGGGGGTGAGCACTCAAAGTATAATAAAACAAACGGTGGCCTCCGGCCGAATAATTTCGAGGCTTGGAAAGAGACCACAACACCTTGCAGTTACACATGGAAAATCATTTTGCCCTAGCGTGCTTTGCTCAAGGAGTTATAGAGAGGTAATGCTCTCCATTATTTTCTCACTCGCCCCAGCACTAGGAGAATGACTGGCGATCGATTTTTCTCTAAGAATGCTTTATGTTATGCTCCCGGAAAGCAACCAAGTGTTGGGCTGAAACCTTTTTAGGGACGAAGGTAGAACATTGTGTCATATCGTGAAGCTAGAACCACGTAAATTCTGCAAAAATTGTAGTTTCTCATTCCCATTAATGACTGAAGTAAAGCAGGGGGATAACCTGTTGGTATATAATGGCTGTAGTGAATCGTTTCAATCTAACAAAGAATGCGATGGTGTATTGTGATTTTTCCAAGGTTCAGAATCGGTACATCGGTACACCACATTTGTAAGGTACCTTGTTTCCTTGGCATTGAGGCAGTGCGGTAAAATTTTCAATTAAAAGGAACCTCCGGTCCACAAATCGGCTACAGCAGGCAAAAATTTTCGAGCGCAAATATTACTGAAGTAAGAACTGCACTAGTTTTTTCTTATACCAGACTTCAACCTCTGCTGTGTTCCATGCAAGGCATCGTGGAAGTTAGGCTATTCCCGGAGATTTTCTTCGGGGTTCAAACCATGCTGCGAATCGGCGCGTCTCAGAACGGTCTTATGGATCACATGGACACTCTGCTGCTTAGTAAGTGGTACGAGTACTACAACCAAGTTCCTAGCGGCCCTAGCGCCAACTGTCAAGTTGTGTGTGGCAATCCTGCAGAGTGATTGATGGAAATGACCTTGCACGAACAAATTGCATAATAACTTTTAATACTTTAAATCAATCTCCTCGATGAATTAGATGTATATCATAATCAAAATGTTAGTAAAAAATAACTCATGAAAATAAAGTTAAGCTAGTTGACTTCAGACCTCAGTACCATCAAGTAGACAATCCTAAACATTTGACACGCAAATCTCAATATGTTCGCCTATTTGAAGCCATAACTCTTATTGAAGCGTAAGCGGACGCTGTTTCGAAGTTCTTGCATAAGTACTTAAAATCGAATGCACGTACTACTATCAACGATTCTTACATTCTATATAAGAAAAGACACTAAGGTGTTAGTCGTGAGCAGGAATTGCCTAGTGGTACGTTTGGAGTGTAAGATAAGGCGAAGACAACAGGCTCAATCGAATAATAATTGTTTCCGGAATGCGGAAGGAAGCAAAGAAATATGCGGGAAGTTGGGCCCTACGATATTTCCGCTAAGACCATTGCCGCTGGAACGCTTAGCAGCAACACTGTACTATTTCTCATTGCTAAAAATATAAACCATTGAAATATTTTCAACAGCAAAATGACTCATTAGTGTCTAAAACAAAATCATGTAAGCAGAACCGTGAAATCTTTCATTCGTTTTTTGAGCCAGTTCCGAATCACGGCTACAGCAATTTGAATTTTCTTTGTCTTGTACATCATTTTGCGTACAGTAGCAGCTGAAAGTAGGAAAATCTTCCATTTTTTGATCAATATGGGGGCTAATAAAGCATGGAATTTCCTCTAATTCACATGTCAGAGATAAAATTGAGCCTGGATTGCGATAAGTATTCCATTTCTGAAAAGCTGAAAATCTGAATTGGAGGATATGTACGTTCCAATAACAACGCGTCAAAGTTTGGACACTTCCCAGCACCAAAGGAAATTGGGCATAATAACTTTCGTGCGCATGAGAGAACCCCGTGATTTGTTGAGTGCTCAGATGAATCAATGAAAGCATCGCATCGTTTGAGGACTGAATCGATAAGGTGAAATTGGAGTTGGGGTGGGGAAGATAGGGGTTAGCTGGGGCAGTTATCTTATGCTTCTTTCACAAGAATGCTGGGTTGTGAACAAAACTTTCGCCCCAGGCGGGACTAGAACCCGCACCTCTCGCTTTCCGGGCAAGTGCGCTACCAGTTACGCTACCGGGGCACCATTTCATCCCAACTCATGCTTATTGTTAGAACCGACAGCGCTCTTTTGAGCTCTCTATCACTATGGATAAGATAGTAAGTAAACGACTCATTTCGAGCGTACTTTTGATAAGGACCGGTGGATGTCCTACATTCCACACATACCTGCCCACATCCCATCCACTTTTCTGCACCTGATCATTCCACCCTGGAGCTCCACCGCCCTTAACCCTAGGCAAGGATGTTTTTCTTCAGGATTGTCCTCGGGCCATTATGGTCCAAATGTGGAAGCGGTTTCGGGGATGTCGAAGTCTTTCCCACGAGAATGCAGCGAACTTTTGCTATCTGAACTATGAATAGTACTACTGCGTCCAACCTCTTCCCACAGGTGTTTGACTTGGTTATGGTGCAGATTTGTCATGGTCACTTTATTACAGTGATTTTAATTGAGGGCAGCAAGGTGGAAGGCTGTTTGGAGAAATCCAACCTAAATCCACTTCTATAGTATTACATGGGGAGGTAGAATTGCAATTTCCTCAACACCAACGTTCATGAATCAGTCCTCATTTCGTTGAATGTGATGGACTACGCTATCGCCGAATAGACCGGCATTCTCACGTATGGTGCTAACTCCACCTTGTCTGACTTTTAAGATTGAATTTTCCCTGATGAAGTTCCTTACCGAAAAATGTCTCATAAATTTCACGTCATCGTGAAAAAAGAGAACTTCGATTCAATGAGCGAGGGCTGTTGAGAAGTGTTTTCAGTCAACTTGGGTGCAGGCGTGGCGCTGACGTGAGGAAGCACGTTAAGTCTCTATTCCTTGGAGCCCTCCAACAGGGCCATTTGGAAAAAAAAATCCACCAAATACTCCAGATAGTAATCTCATGCCTGAGGATATCGAGACCGGTATGAACGAATCACTAGTCGTATTTCAAGAATTGAGCGAAATCTCTCTGAACCGATGCGGCTTGATAGAGGGGTTTGAAAATTAGTATTCATCACTTATGCTGTTTCGGGTTGTCCCATAATTCCTGTCCGATTT
>MU868374.1:108934-134053 GCA_036418205.1 Ostertagia ostertagi
CACTACTGTACCCCTGGTAGTTGTGCTCATTACAATTTACTGATCTGGTTTTGTATTGATCATTATTTATGTATTTATCACTCAAAATCTGCTTGAACGACCTGAGGCGGCCGCGCCCGCAAAATCGCCCGGTCCCACGTGGCCAAAAAAGCCAAAACTCGCGTTGTCGTCAACGTGTTAAGGCAGCGATTACGATAAAGAGGGAGCGCATCGGGGAAGCATATGCACCACACGAATCAGTTACTTGGCTGCCAGGAAGCGAGGTGTGGCGCTTTCACGACGAAAGGTGCGCTGGTTGCTGAGCAGGACTTCGAAAGCACTCCGCCCCCAAAAGCGATCCGCCCACTAGTTTAGTTGGTGATTTGGACGAGCTGCGTTGCCAGCAGCGGCACAACTGAAGCAACTCGATGGAGCATGGATTGGCATGCTGTCACCAAACGCGTTGCTGAACTCGTTCATACGTCCGCTTTCTGAGCTGTTACCTGTTCATGAGTGAAAACCAACGGCCAAAAAGGGGGTCCCGTTTTGCGTTTTCTTGACGGATTTCTCCGCTTTTTTCGCTACTGGCGTACCATTGAGCACCACCAGTCTCCTATAAACCCTTCTTGAATCTATCGTAATCACTGCCTTCAAAATACTATTTGTCAATGTCCGCTTAACCAACTACCATCCACATCATGTTCGAGGCATCCATCATCGCTCCAAATAATCACTACTCCGCAGCTTATTTATTGTATCTTAGAGCGCCCTGAATATTGTGAATGACTCCACACGTTTCCTGTTTAAGTTGGGTTGGATCAAAAAATCGCGCAGATTCGCTTTCTGAGCATGTGTTATTCTGAAATTGACAGCGATAATTGTTTCCCAAGACGCTACGAGCAAAACTTTTGGTTTGGATAGGGATAGAGCGATAAACGCTGTTTCAAACAAAATGTGAACAAATTGACAAAAGTGCAAGAACTTTCGGACCGACTTCAAAGTACTGTAGAAGAGGTTCTGAGCTATAGTGGGGAAGTAAGCAAACCAGCCCTTTTGGCGTTTCTGCTGGGGCCGTATGCTGAATGTTGGGGAGGGGATGGGGTCCCCGACGGTCGACGGACTACTTCAACTCGGTCCTTAAACCGCCACAATTTGGTGCTTACCTCAGAACTAAGCCTTAAAGAGAGGACGGGTCCGTCCCTCTCCAAGGCTTAGTCCTGGGGTAAGCAAACCAGCCCTTTTGGCGGAGCTGCTGGACCAGCTGCACCACTTCGTCATCACTCTCCTACCGTACCGACCGAGTTGAAGTAGTCCGTCGACCTCGGGGACCCCATCCCCTCCCCAACATTCAGCATACGGCCCCAGCAGAAACGCCAAAAGGGCTGGTTTGCTTACCTCTATAGTGGGCTGTCGGTTGAGCCGAGCGAAAGTACATTTTTGGACTGGAAGCGGAAGCGGATAACAAATACCACTACTGAGGCAGTACGCTTGTAGAGGTTTACGCTTTAGAGCTGTAGTCTCTGCCGACAGATATAATTTGAAATGGCTTCAGAAAAGGGAACGTGCAGCTAATCTATGCAGAAAAGTTGACGTGATCTTCACTGCTCAGTCAAGTCGTTTATCACCTGTTGACCTTTAAAAGCGAGAAGTGAAAAAAGAGAGGCGAACCCTCATATGACACATGGGCAAAAGGACTTTGCTGACACAGAGGTCAGAGTACAAGTAAGGGACTTTTTCCCCACTGTCCTCACTCGGGGCTCTTGTCCCAAGACTGACGTAAGCATCCAACAATTCCCTTTGCAGTTTCTGCCATACTATATCAGCATCGCGCACTTGCCCCTTGAAGTCTACCCCATGTTGTCCCTTCATATAGCTTCGCGACCTCGGACCTGATTTGGGAGCAGGGTCAACCGTCTTGTTCGGCAGATTTAAACTTTTTACGCACCCCTTTATAGGGGTCTTCCCTCACCCTTTGTAGTATATTGTGTGTTATGTTTATACGTAAAAACAGATAAATGCCAACTCGCTAGGTCGCGCTCTGGCTTTCGGAGCAGGGTCAACCGCCCGTTGCGCAAAGAACAACGAGGGGGTCGTACTCGGCCGAACAAAAGGGGTGGGGGTCGTATCCAGAAGATCGGGGGCGATGGTTAAAATGCGGTGTCGACAGATGCACTTCGTGATCTGGATCAGGGTCAACCGTCACGTTCGAACATTTTCGGGATTTTTGCGACCCCCTAGCTCTCGAGGGGTCCAGTTGCGACCCCCTGTTTTTGTTAATAAGAGTGCTAGACATGAATCCGTTGCGCCAGAAAGCGTCTGCGCGTCGTCGCGTGGCCTTGGAGCGCGGCAGGTATCACCCGGGCGCTGAAGATGGACGCGGCGAAGAAAAAATTTTAGAGGGGAATAACTTTCTTGGGACGTACTTTTTTGACTTGTTGAGGTAGATTTTGACTGTGCCTGAGGTGCGCTTTCAGAAAACTACAAGGATTGCCTAACTCTCCGGAAAGTACTTCTGTTAGAAGTGGAAAACCCAAAATTCTAAGAAGGCGCACCTTCAACTTTGAAGGCCCATAAAATCTTTCGTATGCGACATTTTGGAAATCTGTAAAAAGTTTCAGAAACTTCAAATATTTCTCTAACAAAATAGTATAAAAAGTTTAGTGATTGTCCCCTTTTCAAAAAATTGTCCCGTTCGAACATTTTTCGTGCAAAAGCGAGTTTTTGGGCTTTCAGCGACCATAACTCACTTCATTTTCATTTCTGTGATGCACTTTTTTCATGGGGTGAAAGTGCAGGATTTGCTCTTTCTAACAAGCACCAAACCGTTTTTCAAAATCCATTTTCCGAGAAAATCACACGTTCGAACATTTTGTTCCCATAGGTTTTTGAGCAGCACATGCGAGTTTTTGAGCTTTCAGCACATAGCCACAATTTCAACAACTTGTTGTGGAGAGGGCGAAGAATTTTTGAAGACTACGAGATTTCTGCTTTCTTATGTGTTTTACCGTTGTCTGGAAGAATCGTCCTCAGAAAATTAGGTCCCGAAGAACTTTAATTTCAGCCCCGAGAAGTCAAACCTTTCATAGGGATGCATTCAACTGTTCTTTATTCCTCAAGGAAAACACCGTAATTTGCCTAAAACTGTCTCTCTGTGCATAATTAATCGAATCTAATGCGGTCTGCACAAACAATTCTTGCCCTCGGATACGCCACGCCGCGCCTGTGGCTGGCAGTCCTCGAAATTGCGACCCCCTTCCGACCAAAATGCGACCCCTTCGTACGAGGTGTTTACGAGGCTCTAATGTTCTCCAGGAGCTCTGCACAGTGCAGCTGTCGGAGAGTCACACAGACAAGAGCTCCATGGGAGCATTAGAGCATGCACAGCGTCATAAGTCTCACTATCAGCCATTATTCAAGTCGAGGCCGACTCTTTTCGATGGACACAGTGGACTTCAAGGGGCAAGTGCAGCAATGTTGATAGAACTGGCAGAAACTGAAAGGGATATGTGGAGCTTCGTCAGTCTTGGGGTCGATTGTCCATAGTGTAGTTTTTGTAAGCTTGTTTCTCTTCGGAAACCGAATCTTCGTGCGTGAAACTTTGTGTGCTGTTTCCAGTGATCACAACTGATACATTCATGCTGAGAGAGAATGCAAGAATATGTCAGTTGTGATCACTGGAAATAGCACACAAAGTTTCACGCATGAAGATTCGGTTTCTGAAGAGAAACAAACGTACAAAAACTACACGTTATGGACCATCGAAGGACCAGGAGGCAGAGCCAGGCGAGGCATGGAAAGAAGACGGCGTTTGGCCGGCTACGTACCAGGCGACGCAATGAGAGAATCGGGTTAAAGCGCGCGATTTCGGAGAGTGGAGACAAATCGATCGATGGAATAGGATGGAGTAGAAGTGTAAGATGTGAATGCAACGAAGCAGAAGGCCAGAAAGAGCTTCTAGTGAATGCACTCCAAGAACCAAGTTTGAGCATCCCCGTCGCCAGCATTCGTGAAAGACGTCCGTGGGCAATTCGAACGCGTAGCAGCCTTTTCGAGTTTTCGAATTTCTAATCAAAACGAAAGCAATACTTCAGTTCTTTTCACTATTATCGTGGATAATGAGTCTCAAGCCAGTGATTTATGGCTGAAATAGAATCATGATTTTTCCGCGCAAGATTCCTTTAACTTGAGGTATCGCCCGGCTTAGTTGCAATTTTCCTGCGGCGGAAGAGGTGTCGCTCGAGGTCGGGTGCCATCCAATGTGTTGACCTTGTTTGAAGAAGCAAATAGAAAAATTCGAACATTTATTTTTCTTGAAAGCAGAGAGCGAGATCCTATTCACTCTGTACAAGATATTTGAAAAAAAAAACTCCCTCCTATAACAAACGGAAATCAAAAGGCTCAAATTATGACAATCATACAACAACGACACCTGACGCATCTCGGAGGCCGTATTTCAACAAGCGTAAGTGAAAGGTCAACGAAAATATGCAACTGAGCTTCAAACACAAGCCCGCATAAGAAAAAGACTAGTTGATCGTACAAAGAAGTGCTTCGAGCTAAAGTTAGTGAGAAATGATCAACTATTCTTAGGCGACACAGAAAATCTATATGGGATGACATTTACAAATAGGTACTGCTATTATGTAGAAAGTAACCTAGCTATGTTAAAGCAATAGTTTTTTTGCTGTTGCAGAATAAATACAGCACTATCACTACCGTCGATATCACCGTTATTTCTTCATCTAAAGGGTTTGGGTGAAATGTAATGGAGTTCTAGGGGTCATAAGAATTTCTTGTTCAATTGCTGCAAGAAGGCAATACTCCATGAAACTAGCTTTTGTGCGATGATCTTGTGAGAGGTGGATTTGCGACAAATGAGCGTCTATTTGAGAACCACATCCAATCATTTCACTTCCTGATTCGCAACTGATCAGCTGTCATGTCGAGTAAGCCAGTCCAATACAAACCGGTCCAGGCTCATATCAAGGTTCCAGACTTTGCACTTTCTTCCAAATGTCCAGGTAATCAGCAATAATCCTATTTAACCAAACTCGACAATTCCGGGCCGCCTCCACAGTTTTTTCAGGTGAGAACTCTGGATGTTGCGTTCCGAGAATTTCCAGCTGAAACAACGCAAATTACAACTGAATTTGAACAGCAGTATAAACAGAACTGTTGTAAGCCGCAAGTACAGAAACAATGCTGTCGATACAAACCTTGTCCTCGCATTTTTTTAACAGGTGATACTTCATATGGAAGCAGCTGTGGTAAAGTTGTGACAAATTAGAACACGGCTGGCAGACTAAGAATTCCTGAATAAAAATGTGTGAAATTATACATGTGAAAAGTCACTTATTTCTAAGTAAAACAATTTCAACAAAGACCCACAACTGCTGGCAATGGACTGCAGTCCGATGGAGGCCTTTCCACTGGTTGCAACGTTTCGTTGTTGTACGAATCAAGCGAATACAACTGGATTATTCGTTCAATAGGTCGCAATGCGCAACACTAGAAGGAATGATTAAGATGGGGCATTGCAGATACATTGTTTGGGTTTCTGAACAATTTTCAGTAAAACAGAATCTCAACAACTAATTAGTACTGTGACTATAGCAAAGCTTCTGTAGATTGCAAAAATGAGAAGTTAAGGTTAGAAAAGTGACCTCGATGCTTCGATGTCTACTACGCAGCGTCTCTGTTTCGTATTAATGTTACTGGAATCTGCGTTAAGAAGACCGAATTTTGGAATGACTCTGACTTAGTTTTCTTTCTTCGAGTTCTCCGTAGTGAATCATAGCTGCGTGCCAGTACGTACTAGAGTTTTAGACCCACTAGCTGTACACGAGGTAGGTTTCTCCAATGCACACTCTGATGCCAGACACCGCGCCCTTATCTTTAACAATATTTCCTATGATGGTCTCCAACTATGACCTTTTTCAGTTCTCACCTCCTGACTGTCACTTCTTTACCTTGCTGAGCTGCATCGCGTTGTACGTCTGGGTTCGTGCTTAGAAGTTTGATGTTTTTAATCACTAGTATTTATTGAGATGACCTGATCACTAATGTCGTTTCGCATTCGCTGCTGAGCCCTCACCAACTTTTGCCACTGGATTCTATTCGGTAAGCCTTCTTGCTTTGAGTGTTGCCAGGCCCCGAGCTGATGGTATCCTGCGCTCTTTCTATCTATTCTTATCTTCATATCTATTCTTTGCAGGGCCACTAACCGCACGTAAATACTTGTCATTTCTGTGAGGAACTCTGGGTGCTGATCAACAATTGGCTTGGTATTTTAGACTGATCACTTAGGCCTGGGCTTACGACTGGGGTTCGTACTCTTTCACTTCTCCACTAGTTCCTCATTACTGTTCCAAAGATTCTGGCTGTCGTTGACTCCTTTGTTCACCCTGGTTTGATGTCCGTATTTTTTTCTTCAATGTTCGATTGCTTCATATCTACTTCATTCGCAGCAGTGTTAAGGGCGCATCTATGTGCAGTAAATAAATAAATTTGTTAATAGTATATTAAATTTAGATTTTTTTGCTAAAACAATGATTTCTTTTAATTATTAGACAACCGTACACTTTCAATAATAGTTTCATGAAACTAACGATTTCAGTACTTTATGCAGTCTCCTATCGTTTACGCACCACAGGGAGGCGAGATAGGTGGAGCTTCCGTGTCATATGTGAAAGCATGCCAGGCAGTGTGGCCCGAAAAATCTTCATAACTCGCTCGGATACTCGTATTGTAGAGTTGGAAAGCGGACGTGATTGGGGTTTTAAGATGCATATTATAGGATCTCATATTGAAGAGGTGTGAAGAACCTGAATCCCTTTCATGTAGAAGAGATTGAGACCAGCACCTAAGGAAACTATTTGCAGCGGGTGTCCCTCCAAGAGGCCCATCGCGTGGCGAAGAAGGAGACGCAGACGCGGCAAAGGACGAGTCGCAGCGCATACTGTAGCGGTTAGGCGTCAATTTCAATAGAACGCATTACAGTACGTACAACACCATTCACTCCACGGCGTGGGCTCAAAATTCGATATCTGCTTATACACGCCGCTTTTTCTTGTTTTTTTGCGCTATTACTTTCCTCCACATTCATTGCCCCCAGACTGCTCGTCTTTGTTACGTCTCCTTCCATTTCCTCACCGTTTAAAGCCTATCGTTTGTCGTGCATAGTCGTGCGTTAGTCGCAACTGCTTTTAGCCAAAGCTAGCTTTTTTTCCGAATTTACCTTTTTTAGATGTGACCTATATCTTTTAGATGTGACCTAGTGCTCAATCGGAAAGCATATCGAATTTCGAGCCTACGCCGTGAAGTGAATGGTGTTGTACGTACTGTAATGCGTTCTATTGAAATTGACGCCTAACCGCTACAGTATGCGCTGCGACTCGTCCTTTGCCGCGTCTGCGTCTCTTCCTTCGCCGCGCGACGGGCCTCTTGGGGGACACCCATTTGGAATACCGAATCTGACCAAAGAAGTTCAAATCATCTGCTTCGGAATTGGATCTGATTAAAGAATCAAAGGTTTGCTTCGATTTCACTACCGGTGATTGTTTTTCTATTTATAAATTTCATATGAAATGAGATTCGGATTTGAAATTACCTTATACGTTAAATTTATTCGAAAGTGATGAAGAAATTCAACAAGAACATATTTAAATAAATAAATAAAATATTTTCAAATGATGTATTTTGTTAAAGAAAAAGGGAACAAAATTGCTCGCATTGCAATCACAAAGTGTGCATCTTTACCTGGCATTGAAACGAGTGGTAGTCACTTTCCGTAATACAAAGTTGCGTGTAACAATGAATAGCGTCCTCGAGCTTTTCACTGAACTTCACAAGACTACGGAGCTTCTTTAGGCTGTCAGAGTTGATCCTTTCGATTTCAGTCGCCGCTCTCAGGAAATTCCAGTCTGCAAAAAATATACAGATAATCAATGACAATATTTAAATAAATAAATAAAATATTTTCAAATGATGTATTTTGTTAAAGAAAAAGGGAACAAAATTGCTCGCATTGCAATCACAAAGTGTGCATCTTTACCTGGCATTGAAACGAGTGGTAGTCACTTTCCGTAATACAAAGTTGCGTGTAACAATGAATAGCGTCCTCGAGCTTTTCACTGAACTTCACAAGACTACGGAGCTTCTTTAGGCTGTCAGAGTTGATCCTTTCGATTTCAGTCGCCGCTCTCAGGAAATTCCAGTCTGCAAAAAATATACAGATAATCAATGAAAACCATGGATAGGCATGAGCTAGAGACTCAGCAGAAGTTTGCTGAACGATTCCAAAGCCTTAACGATCGACTTTTCTCTCAATCGCTTATTATGCTCACTTATTTTGTTCTTATGAGCTTGTATTAGAGAATATTACATTTGCTTCGTGCATAATTCCAGATTACGAGAGTGAAAAAGGACTCATCTCTCGAAAAAATTATAGTTGGAACGGGTTGCTTTTAGAAAGTAGATGATTTTCACACTTCAATTTGGCTTCGACCTTTTTGTCAATGGGAGTGAGCAAAGTCGGTACCCTCTCAAAATCAACCGTCCTTCAGAGAACAAAGCCTTCGCAGTATCTCTTCTGCTCGAAAAAACTGATGGCTGGCTAGCTACTACGGGAGCTATGAAGCTTTCTGACAGAGAAAATATTATCCACTGACTACCCCACCTCGCATTCTCGTACTTCGCAAATCTATTTCCTCATTTCAATATCGTCTTCAACCAAAATTTTGCAAAAACGTCAGCGTGGGAATACTCTAAGGACGAACTTTTGAATATGAGATTTCAAACAGCTCAATTACAGAGCCACGCTAGTGGCATTAAAAAACGTTTACACCATTGAGGCGTCCCTATTTCATTGAAGTGATGACATTTTTCATTGATTTACATATCTCTGAATCACTTAGCGATCACTCAGTGAAGTGCCCTCAACTGAGATTCTTCCTGTCAGAGGCGGCAAGAAGCATGAGGCATAGCAAGCGCAAAAATATCGAGTCAATTTATGCGTAACCCATAATTGAACACCCTTTTAAATATGAAGAAAAAAATCAAAAATTACGTTAAATGGTGAAGAAAAAGTCATATCAGCTACAGTCGAAAACCTCTATGAATGTATCTGTAACCACGGTATCCACAGTACTTCGCACACTGTGACCTGTGTCCTGGGAGCTTTTATCAACACGAGAAACAACCAACAAACTTACCATTTTTACTTCTCATCTGCTGGAAAAAATTCAAAGTAAGCGCATGATTGATCATAGCATGCACGAAAGTGTACAGCGACAGACGTAGGGGATCACGAAGCATTGAGACATGGTCCTCGAAATCAACAGCATTCTCATCTGAAACATACTTATTGACAAATACGAATCAAACAGCACTTTATGAGTAGATTCATGGCCAAGCACGATCCTGGACTAAGGATGAATACGTTTGGGAAGGATGAAATGCGAAATTGGAACCAAGAAAGAACTTTATCTGGAATTTTCACTGAAGGAAGGCTTCTCAGTCATCATTTTAAGCTAAATGAGTCTCAGACAGTGATAAAACACATTTTAAAAAAATCCAAACATGTCTAGGCTCTTGAAAGAACGACCATTTGAAAAAATTATGCCGTTGAATAAATTTCCAATTAGAAGAGACAAGAAGATCAAGAAAATAGATGACTCTGTAGATGTCTAAGTCTGGTTCAACCTTTACCTTGCTCCACGTAATTATCATCCACCTACGTATTTTTCAGGAACTGGCTTATCAAGATGTATTCGAAAAGACTCCAAATCAGAAATGTTGTGGATATGAATGTAGCTCCGCACACCAACACTGAATTCCAATTTGAAAACATAAAAGTTTTTTCCCTTTTTGGAAAAGTCGCTCTGGCTTGTTCCGCAATATCATACATCCAACTCATATTCCCTTTCACTTTTCCTTTCTGCCCAGTCAAACTTCTCTGTTGTTATAAACACTCCTTCCTTATGTGACAGCGACGGGAAAATCGCCACCAGGATTAAAAAAAGGAAAATCGAAACAAAAATTATGAAACTATCAAACTGCGCGAAACCTGTGCCGAATTTATGAGTTAACAATGTTCCCGAAGATTGTGTAGGACATGGAACAAAATCAAGTTTTGACCATCTTTCCTTAAATCAGATTTTATTTGAAACCTAATACACCACTAGGTATTTGTTTGATGTATGTTATAAAACAGCGATCCATCCGCGAGTGGGAAATGTAAAAGACACCAAAAAAACCAAGTCATCTTTGTCTCAAAAGGTGAAGCCGAGCTGGGTAGAGTGGGATTGGTTTTTATGCCTCCTATTTCCTAGCATTTTTCTGGATTTCTTTTGAAGATTTTGATCCTCAATACATTCTGCGACAAAAAAAGTATCAATAAAACGTAAGAAAAGGCGGAAAAATTGTAGGCAAAAACAGCCAAAAAAAGCAATCACATTCCAGTCGACTCAGCTTCACATTTTGATTGTTCTGTCACATACACCAAACAAATGACTAGGTATATCATGCTCCAAATACGATTTGATTTAGGAGCCAAAGAAGTATGGTCAAACTTCACCCTTTTCATACCCTGCACAATCCTCGAAGACAACTTTCGCGCAGTTTTACCGCTTCACTATTGTTCCACGATTTCGTAACGATTTTTCTTCTTTCAAATCCCGATAACGATTGTCCTTTCGCTGTCACATAAGGAAGCAGTGTTGATGGGAATAAAGAAGTGTGATTGGGCAAAAATGAAAAGCAGTAGAAGAATATGAGGTGTATGATCTTGCTGAATAGGCCAGAGCAACTTTTCAAAAAGGGAAAAATTGTTTTATGTTTCTAAAATGGAACTTACAATTAGTGTTGGTGTGCTGAGTTGCCTCCCTACCTACAACATTTTTGATACAGAGGCTTTTTTGAATACATCTTGAAAGTGGAGTTTTTGAGAAATTCATGTGTGGATGTTAAATTAATAGAGCAGCGTACAGCCACCACTATCTAAATTTCTTTGGAGAAAAATCCGATACGTAAATATTTCTGCTGCGCTGCTTTGTATAAGTCCAATATACGAAACAGTTATACTCGATATCTCGAAGTCGGATTAGGCGTGTCTCTGGGTTTGACGTGGCGGCCGCCGCACTTGATAGAAGTTGCGCGGATAAGCTGCTTCCAGCATGCTTTGCTGATATCCAACGGAGTATGTTAGAAACAGCCTTCCTACGGCTTCTATCAAGTGCGGCAACGGCCACGTCAAATCCATAGCCACGCCTAATCTGACTTCGAGATATCGACTGTACAACAGATTGAATTACTGCTAATAATAAAGCGAGCCTTAAGTAGCATAAGAAGAGTTCCCCCCCCCCATAGAAACGGTCAAACTCGATCTAATCTCGGTTAGCATCAAGCATAAAATATCATACCGTCTCCTTTTATGAAACTGCTAGCATCATTATACTCTGAAGTCATGGCAGGGAAAAGATCGGATATAGGAATCTCTGGCTGAATTATAGCCTCTGAACGCGTCTGCTTGAGATGTTTTATGGCGACGCGATAATACCCAAACGCCACTTGGTCGCACCATCCAGAATACTAAAATATCTTATTTTGAGCACACAGCAAAATAGACGCTTATCAGAGGAAGCCTGAAACGAACTGTGCTGCTGTTCTTGTAGGATATGTCCCTTGTTGCTGGATCAATTCTTGGCGGATACTTTTGAATCATATTTTGATTGTCCACTCTCCACAACGCACAGTCATCTCGAAACAAATCTGCCTTGCAAACCACAAACGTTCCTTTCTTAAAAGAGTAACATTATTATGACCTGAATTCTCACAAGAAACTTTACAGAGAAAACTCTTGGAAAGAGACTTACAGGCAGATGCCCATCGGCTTGGCCGAATTTCGACAATCGAGCTTTCACGGTTTCCGTGTTGAAATCGCAAACGGATTGAACGAAGCGGGAAGGGACGTTCACTTTATGTTCGCCTAGAAAACGCAATCATCTCTTGCTTACAATTAAAACTATGGATGTGAATCAAAACGAATGTTTGCAAGCAACAATAATCACAGCGAACTTCTACGCTACCGTAATACTAGTTCATCGGAAATATTAGGGTCTTTGGCCTCTGACCTTTACATGTTGAGATATCTTTGAGAATATTTTGGAAATCCATTGCGGAACATATGGTTCTCCTTAGAGTTTATCTGCCATAGCGTTGCGCAAGCTGGTACACCGTTCGATCCGCTGGCACACAGCTCGATTCGCTGTGCAACGCTCGGATCCAGCGATTCGCTAGCGAATCGCTCGATTCGCAAACTATGACATCGGCCTAAGCGCGCCGATGCAAGCGACGCGTCACGGGACCTATGCGATAGACCTCCAAACGATCTTTCACGGCATAAGGATGAAAAAATTGGTTGTTCATTCATCAAGGGCCCGTACAGGAAGGTACAGTGGGTTCTAGTTGGTCCCTTGAATTGCTGTAACCACTCATAAGCTGAATGAAGAGATCCCAGTGCGACCCAGTAACTGGCAGAAGGCTTCTGGTGCCATCGCAATAAGGTACCTGTGCTCTTGCATCAGCATTTCTGTGAAGCATGAACGAACCGATATGCAGATACGCTTTGGAAATTAGGGATAGTAGCGACACTGTATTATTGTGGTGAGTGAGCGAGGTTGAATCCAAAATAATAAATCACTAGCTAATCACCATTTTCACGATTGTGATACTCTTGTCCTTCCTGCCACTGCATCATCAGCCGACGTTTCTTAGAGAGCATCCTCACATCTATTCGCTCCTCCTCAACTCTTGCCCTCTTGTGTTCTCCCTCTTGCGGCCGTTCCACAATTCGTATTTTATATCTGGAAATTTTCTTACGATGGTAACATAAAATCGGCCAAACTTGTAAAAAAAAGATTGAATTACCCGGAATATCCTTTTTCTCGCCTAATTCGCTTTCTTTTAGAGCAGTCACTCCCCTTCCATTCGTCATCACACTCCTTTCTTCTCCGCCGTTTCTTCTTGCTTTTAGAATCGTAGCACTTTTCGGTAGAACGTCGAGGTAGCTTTATAATTATCTTAGGGAGCCTTGGTAAGGTTTCCAACCTGGAATACGGAGCTCGTTGTACCTTCATTGTCGCTGATTGCTATCAATATAGCAAAAGATCTAACATAAGCAGAAAATGGAACTTCTGATCAAAAGTTGCCAATCACTTCCACACTCTTTCGTTTCCATGTTTCCTTCTTATTTTAGAGGATGCAGTAAAAAAGAGAGAGTCACTACCATAGGTGGGAAAGGCCAAAAAGAGTTCTAGTGAAAGCAACTCGCCAACCTTTGTGAGAGATTTACGACGGACATTCGAGCGCGACAGACTTGCCGGGTTTTTCGAGCTGTCTAGCGAACAAATGCAATTATTTTAGGTTTTTGTTCTTACTGTGGAATATGGGTCTTAATCCTGTAAATTATGGTGAGACAGGATGATGACATTTCCGCAGAAAATCAAACAAATAGATCTTTTCAAAATTGAAGCACCAATCACAAAGCTCCTAAGTTTTTCGGAATCTTCAAATGATTAGGAATTCGCAGTCCACCAAGTTTTGCGTAGAGCGCTTATTCAAAACAGTTCTGTTTACATCACACAGAGGCACGTGCATTAATTCAAGTTCGTGATGGAAAACCAAGAGAATGCGGAGTGCTCGGGGTGAGCAGAGAAAGCCAAAGGAGTGAAGAGTGCTCGGGGTGAGCAGAGTATACTTTAAAAAAGAGAAAATCCGCGCACGACGAGCAGATTTCCCTCTTAATAGTATCGAATTAGAACAGATTTTCTAAATGAAGGTTCCGTTCGCCACGAAATAAAAAGAATATATCAGACCGAAGCAGCCATCGGTCATCGTTGATAAAGACGATGTAGAAAATATGAAGCTTCTAGCTCACATTATGAAAGACGCCAAAATCTCACTCTTTTTTAATGTGTTCGGCACAACGCTCTGATGAGTCCTCCTTAGCACAGTCATTTTCATTCGATTGTTCCGTCTTCACAAAGTTGCTAGCGAGCCGCTCTTTCCGTCTTCGGCGAATCGACTCAGCAACAGTTACTACTTCTGGCTCAGCTCGCTTCGCTGAAAATAGCACAAACTCAGTGAAAGAGAACTTCTGTAATAATTTGGTCTCCGACCAGTACTATTTGACGAACAGCGCTCATTTTGGTCGGAAAGAACGCCACAGTTTTTGGCGAGGTAATACCAGGGATGCTCCGAAACTGTGATGGACGTTAAGCTTCTTAGCAAGACTTTCTGGATAATAATGTGGCTAGCTACTATTCGAAATTAAAAGAAAGCTCAATACTGGTATGCAGCGCCAATGTTTACTGGTTACCTACGGTTCCACTAAAAACACTAAAAGCAAGGAGCTTACCCGCAGACAAGGAATATCCTACATAGGCGGTGCTTGTTACAAAAAGACGAAACTCAATTATGAGAGAGCAGAGAGACCGTGATAAAAAAAACTGAACGACGCTAATGTCCTTGAGGAGGGGATATTTTAAACACCGCCTCAAAACTGAGACAAGCGCTATGTTTGATTATAAACGTCTAGAAGATGTAGCTCTCACCTCATTGAGAAGAATTCGGCCCTCAATGCGAAATTATGTTTGTCTGCGCCCTCTCGGCGAGATAGTGATAATGTCGCCGCTCAGTTCATATGAACTGCTCTAATACATGGTGACACATGTCTAATACAGGTCGATACATGTTTAGTAAAGGTTGACTGGCTCAACACGTCTAAACGTGGCTAACATGTGAATTTCCTAAATGCCATAGATTCCTTGTGCAAGAATGTCCCCACCCCCCAAGGACATGAGCGTCCATTGGAGTATTTGGGAGTACCGATTGCGACGGAAAATCACTAACAGTATGCGCGACCTGCACCAATCAGGTGAAGTTGAAAATAAAAAACCATGCTTGATTGTGTCCGAGAGAGCGTGAGAAACCAAAAAAATGAATAGGGCACAGTGATTAGCAAAAGATACACCCAGTGGTGGCAATCTGAACGAGTGCTTCTTGCTAATGAGGGTCAGACTCGGTCTGAGATATGTGAAAAATCCGCAGTGTAGTAAAGATGCCTGAATGAGGCCAATTTACAATGTGAGGAGCGTATCCCTACCATTATTCACCGAACAAATTCGACCCTTCAACACGCGCAAGCGACTCGAACTTGCTAAGTTAGATGGTAAAATAGAGCAGGATAGTACCTGCATGTGCGGAACCGAAACAGAAGTTCCCCAAAAGATGACGAGGAAGTTCAGAAAAACAAAGACAGAAACTAGGGGAGAAGTTAACCGTCGGTGAGGGACGAGGCTTTTACAGAGATAGGCGCTTCAAAGACTAAGGATTCCTGTCGTCCCGCTCCTATCGCTGAAGCCCCGTATTTCACGTCCAGAGCGCGGAGCCAAAGGTAGAATTATGTTACAATGAAATCAGCTCGCAGTGGTGGATTTCTGACTTCAAATCAGTTCCTTGGTGAGCTACAATATGAAGTAAATGATGACTGGCAATGGACTACTAAACCATAAATATTAAATAGCAAGTAAATGAAAACAGCATTGGGACCTGTAGATTTCCTTGATTCAGTGTGTAGTGACGGAACAAAGGCAGTGGGGACAGCAGCTTTGTTCTCACTAGACGACCTTTTTTTCTGAGCATGCTTCCAAAGTTCATGCTGAAATTGCAACATTTGTTCGACCAATTGCATAATGGAAGATGATGGCAGGCACCTGCTGATCAGGAGGAATTGCGAATCCTATACCAGACACATAAATGTTCTTCTGCGAACCTTCTGAATGATGCCCGGAGGCCTTTGACAACTTCTCATGAGCCTGAACATATTGTTTAATTTTCAAATGATTTGCGTTTACCAAGAATCTTGGTCTGATGTAATGGTGCTCATCCGAACCTCCGTGTTATTTTTCTCCTTAGAATCAATCGACCCAAAAGAGCCATCCTCTTCCTCGTCCTCGAAAGAATATGCGTCATTTACGTCTGAGACATTATTTGACATTCACATGAAGACAACTGCAGAACAATAACAAAGCTATTTTAACACCAGCAAATTCCACCTCTTTTTGCTTCCGTACTACCTTCGTAGTATACTGCAACGTCGACCCGTCTTTGTTTGTATATGGGTATCTTATTGCACTTCTGTACAGGAAGCGTTACGAGAGGTTCCTTCTTGAATGAAGATGGCGAAGGAGCTGCTATAGGCTTTGAGCATCCTAGGAAAAATTTCAATGTAACTTTTAACAACGCTCCGTTAAAATTCAATGCCTACCATTCCTTCTCCTGTAATTTCCAAGAAGTTGGGTAGGTGTGTTTGAGGGAGCACATGATGATCCAACATTATTCGATGAGGTAGGCTGTTCCGTGAACAATCCAATCATATTTGGTTCACAAGAACCAGCAGAAGGGGAATCAGGAGGGGTGAACTGAAAAAGACCCCAATTTTGCTTAAATGTAACCACCATTATTAAAAAATTACCAGACCTGAACAGGACTGAGGCTGGGATTGTTTCCGCTACCGTGAAAGTCGAAAGAAAAAGCATTAGATGAAGCAGTGTTGCTCTCTAAGCTGCTGAATATTTGATCGAATTCTTGATCAGCAGACGTGATCTCGGTATGAATGACAGCAGTTTGGGAGATTGATGTGGCAGTACTGGAAAAGCACTCTATACGTGAATACACAACCTTTTCCAAAAACTTAAACGTACAAAGAGATAGATTTCTGAGGCGATTCAAGTGCAGAATTGGAAAAGAGATTCCCTCCTAATTCGAAGACGTTGGCAATATCTGTATCACTTTCTTTCGAAGGTGCTCCAGGGAAGAGGTCCAAATCGCCCAAATCAATAATGCCTGCCCAGTTATCCTCAGCTATGGATTGTCCACCGCCTTGCAATACTGATGGCTGTGACACCTAAACATTCATTCTTTGTCAATCGTTCATTGTCATAAAAGCACAAAAATCACAGTAACTTGGAAATATGCAATAATTCGATAAAATACATGGTTCTAATTCCAATCCATCGCAGTGAACAAGGATGAAAACTTCTGCGTCAAGTTTTAGTTCTCTTCGACACTTCATAACTCTTCATGTTGTTATGAGGGCACGCTCCGTGATTAGACGCGCTACCTCTTCCATCCCGGGGGTAGCAGACAGGTCGACAAGCTTTGATGTCGCGCCTGTGGTTACGCTTGTTTTCCTTCTCTTTTCCGGACCACCTCCCACCTCTAGCTTCATAACTGAACGCTTTTCCACATCTATTTTATCCCGAACCTTGACTTTAGATGAGACTTTCTCGGTAATGGCGAAGGTCGAAGAAGGGGAAACCTACTTAGTAAAGAAACAGGCAGGCATACTACGAGTTCGGATCGACAGAATTCGCATCGAAGGCCCGACGCCCTAGGCGATCTAGCATGGCCTGCCCCGCAGCACTGGTGGCGTGCCGAAATGAACGGGCGAGGGAAGGGTTTTTTGTTTGAGTTCTAGACCGTTTTCCTTGGTTGTCTCTTCTTTCGTGCATCACTCACCATACCCAGATTGTTTCCAATGGACTGCCTATTCATCGTACAATTCGCCTTGAATCCTAATCAAGGAAACGGTAGAGCATGCAGTCACAACGATAATAATTATCAAACGGCAATAATAAAAACTAGACTAAAGTGCGCAAGAGCGATCGGACGGAAGTGCGTCAAGTATGGTATTTCTGCGAGAGCCGAGCTATGCGAAATTCCGAAACTGGAAACCTGAGCAGTTCATCTTACTATCAAGCGGGCTCTGCGCTTTTTGTGGATTTCACGACATGGTGGAAAGGAATCTCTTAGGATGCCTATATTCCAGCTAGCACCTATCCTATTCTTGACAAACGGTACTACTGAATCCTTTACACCGATTTTGAAACGGTGGTTTCGCAGCTCTTGTGGATGAGAAGGATTAGGTCAAGTGGTGGCCGTGGCCACTTTGGCATCTAATTCGAGCGAATCAGTAGCAACACGTCCAGAGTGTTTCGACCTCCTCGACACTGGAAACGGGGCGGTCTCCAAGGTGGTTGTGTCAGGATTTCATTCGTTCATGAGGCGGGGGTTCTAAAGGAGAAAGGGGTTGAGAGTTCAGGTAGACGCAAGACGTGCCGAACGCAAATACCGCAAACTGCCTCACGGTCAATGCTTTCGTTGTGCTGCTTTAACGGTGTACTTCATTCAAGCACCCACAGAGCTGAGATAGAATGGATATAGCGGACGGCTGAAGTGAGATTTAGGCAACGTTACGGTGGCTCCAGGATCAATATCTACTAGGTGCCGATGTACGAAGCATGACATTAATTTCTCAAAAGTGCTATCAACAAAAATTGAGCAATATAAGAGCTTTCCATCCTTCCTATTGCGATAGTAGTGGAAGTAAAAAGAGCATGTTAACCATGTCAGAAGTTGCAAATGAAAACTTACAGAATGTGCAGGAGCAGAACTAGACTTGGATGATACCGAAGGTTGATCGAAATCATGAGAATTCCCTGCATTTGGAACATTGGCAGGAGAGCTGCGCCGTATAGTGAGGTCATAAGCTTGAGTTTGATTGGATGTTTGGGGACAAACATCCACGTCAACATCCTGAGAAGTGGATACCGATGGGTGAGGCGATGAACCTTTGGATAAGGGCCCTCCATGTGGTGAATTCTGAATATTGATAACGACGAACTGTTACTTTGATCACATTCAGAAGGGAGAACTCACTTGTGCAACGGATAGCGGTGAGCGACATATGATGGGAGATTTCGTACGATTCCTCTTGACTACGGCACCAGGATACCTCGAAGATGAAGAAGTGGTAGAAGAAGGTGGGGTGCTTGCAGGAGCATTACCTTGCTCGCTAATCAATTCAGGTTGCGATATGTCCCTGAAGAGTGAAATATTAGAATTCTTTTATCTAAATCACGACTATAGTACTTACAATCCTTTGACCCCAGTGAAGACCTGATACATTGGTAGCATCGCAGCAACCTTTGCCTGAAAGAGATTTTTCAGGTCACTGGTAAATTCACTGGCACCTCAAAGAGGTACAAGACAGCTGTCATGTAGTACACATCATTTTCACTCACTCTATCAAAGCCTAAGTAACCTTGAGTGTCACCAGATTCGTAGTCAGGGTCAACCATTTGCTCGAAGTACTCGAGCGAGGGAGTCGCATTTTGCTCATTAGGGAGGGGGTCGCAAACACGGGGGCCCGCATTGCAAAATGCTCCCCTCCTGCAGAGAGGGCATAGACGAAGACAGCGCCGCGCTGAGAGCCATTTTCCTTGCGAAGATGGAAATAACTCATTTTAACGCTTTTGACAAAATAAAATGCTGTGGCGTTTTGAAAGCCTTGTTTCAAAAATTCAAGGGTATGATCGCCGATCCAGGAACTGCAACAAGCTGTAACCAGTCATGCGCTGTAAGCAGTTGAATTAAAATGGTGCAAAGCTATTTTGGTGTGACACCTTCATTTCACACTTAACGGAAGCGCGCGTGCAATTACACGGCAAGCAAGACATGACACGTCTAGGGATTCAATAACACAATGCCAGGAATAAAAGTTTTATACTACTAGAAACGAAGGGAACTGCTAACACCACTTTTCATACTTTCCTTTGGTTTGACATCTGTTGTGGGATGGTGAGAGAAGGGGGGAGGGTAGGACTCCAGGGGAATGGAAAGTGTTCACGCGCCCTGAAAAGCACCTCCTCAGTGTTAAGCCTGGAACTGAGCGCTAAATTAATTCTGAGGCTCCGGATAGTAACAAATGATTTGAGAAGGAAAAGAAATCGAGCAAATGAGGAAACGAAGTATGAAAGTGTGTCATGGCGTGGTTGCCGTGCAACTGCACGCGCTGCTTCCGTCAGACGATATAAAGGTGCTTCAAAGGGCTATTACAAAAATGCTCAAAGAGTTGAGACATTTCATGGCTAGCGAGCGAGAACGTTAATGTCAGACATCTTTCTCACACATCATAACAAACAAGCAAGCGACACGTGACAATAACGCTACAACTTGAGAACTTCGTTACCGGATCAATCCATTTCTGCCCAGATGATGGAGAGCTTGCCCACTGCGGCACGCTGAGAGCTGATCCCGGCAAAAATGGGGCCGATAGGCCCGAAAGTTGTTGCAGCGTTGACATAAAAGCATTCGTTCCAGCGTTTTGTAAACCTTAATGAGCATATTCTTCGAATGTAGAACGCACATTACATCCTATGCAACATATCATAGAAAAGTAGTTTTGCAGTGGAGTTTCTTCTCTATACACATAGTTATCAGAGCTAAAACTCATATAGCAGAATTCAAACGACGAGATGAAGTCAAAGGAAGAATCAAGTCAAACATTTCTACATTCTTTTACTTACTATCAACATAAGGCCAAGGAATTTAAACGCAAATTCCACATTGAATCTACCTGGACCAGCCGCCTAAAAGAGTAGGATGGAGCCTGGAAGATGAGCCGCTCTAGCAAATCGAAATACAGGGGACTAGGTTATCATGGATTTTGGTCATCTTGCGGGCTCGGCATGCATATTTTGGTATCGTTCTACACATCTCGCAGTCTCATCTTCGAGTTCCCTTTTCGCCTTCGTTTTCGAGAGCAATAACTACATCTAGGTATCGCTACCCTTTAATGTTGCTGCGAGGAAAAATCTCTATGTATAAAGGAATTTTCTCCGAGACTTATCCTGAGTTATGTCAAATTTTATTTGGGAAGTAATAAACACGCGCTGATAAGAGCATTGTTGCGAAACATTGCTATGATGGGCCTCAAATGGGCGGAGTATATGAGGGGTTACACTCGGCTCCCGCACGCTGTGCACGATGTGGCACACGTGACGAAACTCTCGATGAAGAGACGACATCATGTGTGCGATAAAATGCTCTTGATTCAATGTCACGTCAACTTCTGCAGTATATTTACTAGGTTGAGTCACAAGTAAATGTCGATATGACATCGGTTTTCAAAATTTTCCAAATTTTATAAGGACCATCTTTACTAGGTTATATATTCACCACAACTGACTACAAATGTCTTTCTCTATTCACAACTAACCATAGAGGAACACCTCATTCTCGGAAGCGCGTAGTCTCCGACGCGAGAATTTGGGAATCCGTTCGAGATGCCAGCGATGATCGCAGCCCTTGCTTCTCAGGAAGCTAGCATGCAAGCAGTAGTCGATTATTGCGGATAAAGAGAGTATGATCGAGAGCGAACGCCACGAAGCTAGTTCCTGTGGAATCCTCAAGGCTTTCTTCGCAACATGTGGCCACGCACTGTCGCGTAATCGAAAACTTTATGCATAGGAAGCTGTGAATTTAAGTTTCTTCATAAAGCCTACACAGCTGCAAACAGTAGGTGTCTGCGTCAACGATTGTTATCATCCAGAAATTCGTAGTCATACGCCCCTCGAACATTCTACAAACGGAAAGCAGATTTTCCGTCGGGTGAAATTTGCCCTCAAAGGAAGAGAGCGCCATAGATGTACAAGAACATCGAACGAGCATGAATTATCCAACGCGCTGTCGAGAGGACGATGCTAGGAGTAACCCTATACACGCAAGTGCAGAGGGGAATCCGGAGTTCCGAACTACGCCAACGATCGAAGATCAGGGACGCTGCCGTTTTCGCCAAGGAATCGAAGATAAGGTGGGCCGGACACGTCATGCGATTTTGCGATGACCGTTGGACCAGAGCGGTTACCGACTGGATCCCTCGGGACGTCAAACGAACACCTGGACGACCGCCGGCCCGATGGTCAGAAAGCTCTGAACGAAAGGAATGAAGGCTTCGTGTCCCTCGAGCGAGGAGGATCCACTGGACCACTCTAGCACGCGACAGGGACGAATGGAGACGCTGGCGCCGCTCGAGCAAATCGACGATCAACGGGACGACAGGTGATACGTGTGGAGTTCTTCTTTTGGAGTGGCTCTGGCTGTGACCTACACTAACCTACTAACGCTTTCTTGCATAGTTTACAAGACTATTCCTTCCCCCAATGATCACATTTTCCAGCCAGTCGAAACGACGTTCTTCAACAGCAAACTTTGTCATGTGTTTGCATGTCCGTAGAGCAACCTCATCCATCGTGTGTTGAATCCATCCTTCCAGTTTTACGTATATCCCATACGTTTGGAGAGCACGACTCACAGTGGTTGGGTACTGAAGACCTACTTGTGCTGGGGTGAAAAAATGCGTGGAATAAAGTGTCTCTGAACGAAAAACTTACCTTGGAAAGCCGCTACAAGGGACCTAGGTATGTGCCAACTTCACTGCTCCGCCTTTCCCATTTAGCGAGAGAGATCGCGTGGCTGGCTGCGTGATTCCTGCGCGATTGCGTGGCTGGTTGCCTGGTAATCGCGCGATTGCGTGCGAACTGTTCCGCTTTTTAAGGAATGCCGCCTGCTTTTTGTTTGGTTTTACTTGCTTGAATCGTTTGATTATCGTACTTCTTTGTTTATATTGGTGCATGTCTTTGTTTGTATTGGTGCATATGCAATTGCAGCCGCATTTCTCGCTGGCAAAGCCAATAATGAATTCCTCGCAAAATGCTAGTTCGGACTGCTCGTCCAGTCCCGCCCCCATCCTTCCCAGGGGGAAAGGTGTTTTTTAGACTCTATGGGTAGTGCTAGAGCTTCATCAATGGTTTCTTTCATTCTCTTTTCCTCTGCAGTCAACTCGGCATTCACAATTCCATCATCAACCGATTTTACCCCGCGAACTCGATCTGGAATTGCTGGTCTGATACACAAAACATAGGGATGTAAGGTGGGACGTAAGCAAACCAGCCCTTTTGGCACATCGGCTGGGACCGTATGCTGAATGTTGGGGAGGGGATGGTGTCCCCGACGGTGGACGGACAACTTCAACGCGGTCCTTAGAACCGCCACAATTTGGCGCTTACCTTAGAACTAAGCCTTAAAGCAACAGTTCAGGAACGGTTTCGCGGGAAAAAACCACCAATAATGAAGTTGTAGATGAAAACCAGACGATTAATGTATGAAAAACTGGAAAAAAACGTCGGGGAGGGTCTTAGACAGGTACTCTCCCTCTGCCGCTCAGCAATGGATAAAGACGCACGTTGGACGAGTTGTCTGAACGTGCCCGCTGTAAACGCGCTCCATTTTTCAATCAATTTTCCCTGTGGTCCCAAAACGAGCACGATTGCCGACGCGTCCAATGACGGCCGGCAAGGGGGCGGGATTGGGGAAATCCCCAAGAACACCCATGTTTGAGGGACTTTCCACCCTGTTTTTGAGTTTCTGAGGTAAGTTCGTTTATTATTTCCACTGCATATGTTCTTCACTAGGGCTCGTGTATCCCTCAGTAGTAGTGGCATTGAAAATTTTCGGACCCTCCCTGAACTGTTGCTTTAAAGAGAAGACTGGGTCCGTCCCCTCTCCTAAGGCTTAGTCCTGGGGTGAGCAGACCGGTCCTTCTGGCGAAGCTACTGGACCAGCTGCACCACTTGCGTCAGTACTCTCCTATCGTACCAACCGAGTTGAAGTAAACCGTCGACCGTTGGGGACCCCATCCCCTCCCCAACATTCAGCATACGGTCCCAGCCGATGTGCCAAAAGGGCTGGTTTGCTTACGTCGTAATACGCTCCACTCAATCCACCATGAAATCCCTCCTCCATTCCAGGTGTTAAAAAACGCAAAAACACGCGTCGACGTCAAATTGTTGAAACACGCGCGTAAAAACCTTCAACTCCTTACAGAGAATCGCACCGCCCGTTCAGCACTATAAGTTTAATAATAGCCATTCGACCTGGGATCTCCTTCATATAAGGCTGTCTTCAACCCGGCGCGGAATGGATCTGAGAAACAGCGGAAACGAGCAGATGCGCGTCGATCACGAGAATCGGAAACCCACGAATTCCGCTAAAACTCGAAAAAGACCAATCCCACTGATTCTATTCATACCCAATCCTGTTCAGCATTTTTCGCGATTGCCATCTCACAGGATCTGTGGAATGGAGAATTCACAAAAAGAATTATAGGCAGACCGATTAGAAGCGAAACAGGAGACAGGGAAATCACGTGAGGGAAGCGTTGAACAGTCGCCGAAAAGAGAGAGATAGGTATCTACACAAACAGAAGAATTGAACGAGCACCGTTCCAAGAGTAATACTGTAAGGGAAAGTCTAAACAGCTTGACGACAGCGCGTGGGCCTCGTGACTTTTTCCTCGCTTCAAAGTATGGCCCGCGAGCCCGGACGAGTCGGTAGTGCTCCCACACTATTCACGCACCTGAACGCGGTCTTGACACTGCCGCCCGCGACAGTGGGAGCACTGCTGCTTAGTAGGCGCTTGCCGCAGCCCCCCTTTTAGTGTGAAAGAAGTTACGGACAACACGTGTTTTGGCTTTTTCGACTGCGCGCCAGCGGCACGATTTTGCGAGCTTGGCCGCCCCACCTAACATACGTAAATTTTTAGTGGTGAATGCATCCAATATGAATGGTACAAAATCATTTCAGCAACGTCCAATGCGAGTGGCGTTCAGGGGTGTAACGCTAGAATTTCGATCCAAGAGAGCGAGTGATATCAATGGAAAAGCATGGATTTTACTTGCTTGTACTTCTCAATTTACTACACGATAAGGGCAACAAAACGAACGCAAACAATGATCAGGAAAGAAAAGATTTTGAGGCCCGAAAAATTCTGCTGAACTAAAGCATCCAAAAGAAAACACGCACGTGGAAAAAAAAGAGCCGCATGCGCGGTATTAGGCTGATGTCAGACTCTGCGAATCGCGTGAATCGCTAGTAGCGAATCGCGCGATTCGCAAAGTCTGACATCGGCCTTGAAGTGCGCATAACAGGGCCCCACGCGGTGCGCAAAGTGTGGCTCACATGGGAATCACGCCGCCGGCTGTCAAGCGACTACAACTTCCCTAATGGTCGAGTGAGTGGAGTCAACCGAACCGCCACATAGTTGTATTGGCTTTTTTTGGCTTTCAGCTTCAGCCAAATAACCGACTTTCCGCTCGCGCAATTCAACTGATTCCATTCTCGCGGTCGCTTTGTACATAAGTACATACACTTCGTACTTCACGAATTTCCTTTCCTTAT
>MU868374.1:154465-210708 GCA_036418205.1 Ostertagia ostertagi
TAAGCGATATAGATTAGATATGAAAGTATATACATATTATCTATGCGTATATTATATCTATATATTATATATCACAGTACTGGCCGCGCACGCATATTGTCCCGCGCGTCAACACAGATCTGCGGGAATTTTGGTGGTGCGAGCGGAAAATTTTCAAGTTGGGGCTATCGATAAATACGAATATCTGAAATTCTCCGCTAATTCTTTATCCGCTCTTTTCTCTACCATTATCCCTATTTTTCTCGGTCGCCGGACATGTCCGCAACTAATATATCGGGGCCGAACTCCGGTCTACTTTTGGTGCGTGCCCAAGGGCCATCCAATTAGATTTGCCCCCTTCCTTGGCGCCGACTTGTTACCCCCGTTTTACCGGTCTCCGGCAACTTCTTTTGGAGCCAATGTACGGCAGCTTTTGAGCAAACTCGCGCCACTTTAGTCGTGCTCTTACCCATAAGTGTAGTGGAGCTCTTTTCCACTACAATCTCTAACCCCGTTCGTCCTATCTTAGACTCTTGCGACCAATAATGAGACTTTGCAAAACTCCGCCCACTTAGGTGCGTGCTCCTACCCAATATAGATATGACTCTTTACTTCACGACTCTACGCACCTGTTTTCAGCTCCTGGCTTCTTGTTGGCTGTTCTCAAGTGATGACTTTTCGTCGCAACTCCTGACACTTTGGTCATAGGCCCGCGACGCCGTGCGTTAACTCCATCCACCACCCCTTTTGTCACCTTTTGGGGCTCGGCATTCCGGGTATCTTGAAGACGACTTTATGATTTTGCGTCGCAACTCCGCCCACTTTGGGTAGCCCGCACCTGACGGCTGGCTCCACTCCACCACACACCTCTCTCACCTTTTCAGCTCGGAGCTTCATGGACGCGTTATGATTTTTCGTCGCAACTCGGCCACTGGTTGGTAAGCCCCGCTACGCCAGAAGGTTATCATCCGTCACACTTTATATCCACCTGTTTTCCGGTCTTTATGACTCCCCCGACCCGAATTCTGCAGGGCTTGTAGAAAATGCCTGTACACTTCAGACGCGCGCCCGCCCCATTCTGGGCGGGCACTAGCGCCCAGTCGAATGTATGTCAGGAAACACCTTCAGACATTGCTCCTTACACAAATTGTTTTGCCTGTAGCTTTCTCCAACCGAGTTAGTGAACATTCATAATGAGCACTCCTGTTGTCAGAGAAGCCCGCCCACGGGGGTGGGTCTCCTATTTGATGTAAAATTACCAATGCACACCTGTAACCACCTTTTTGGCCTAGATTTCGGAGGTCGTTTTGTCACTGAAATCGAAAGGCTGTGGAGGGGGTATCGGTACATATTCTCAATTTCGGACGCACCGGCGTCTGTGGGCGAGTCGCTTAGCCTGATGTGTGTTTTGTATTACGTGAGAACCCTGCCCGACCACATCCCACACTGACCAGGTTCCTCAAGGCGGATCCCGAGGAGCGGGGAGGAAGTTTGCGTGACGACATACGAACGCACAGCGACACACGAACAACGAAGACGAAGCGTGTTATTGTAAGTAGGATATATATATGATATAATAATTATATATATATATATATATATACTATATATATATATATATTATTATATATATATATATATATATATAATAAATATATATATATATAGTATATATATATTATATATGATAGACTATACCTATTAATATGATAGTATATATCTATCTACTATATAGTATATAATACATATATACTATTATATATATATTTATATAGTATATACTATCATTATATTATATATATATAGTATTATAGTATATATATAATATATATACTATATTATATATACGTAGCTATAAATACAAACCACAAAGCAAACAAAAATAATTATATATTATAGTATTATATATTTATATATCTATATTATATATAGTATACTCTAATGCGGCCTCACTCAGCGCGGTGGGAGGGTTGAACGGGTGGCGTGGCGGGCGTTGTTCGCAAAACTTTACGTGTTTTAATGTTTAATTTTTTCAAGTTCAATATTCTGAATTGACTAAGTCACTGATACTTGTAAAATACTGTCATACTTATCTCAAAGGCATGTCTTGCATGTCACTTCGGCTAAGGAGGTTAACCACCTCCTAGGTACCACAGTGGTTCCGGCACTGTTGGAACGATCAAGGCATTGGCCCGGCATAGGCACGTGCTGAGATGTGGGAGCAAAGCAGCTAACAGAATAGAATAAGACCTCAGTACCGCACACTGGGCCAGCCGTCTCCGGGTCGTGACGTATGGGGCGACCGTGTGAGAGGCGAAGAGAATCTCGGGTGGCAGGTACGCCTTGGATATATGGACTTGATGAGAGCACGTTCAGGCCTACACGACATGGCGGACTGCTTCTTACTCCCACTTACACGCGCGGAACAGTTTTATCCAATGCCGCTCTCCAAGGTAGCTCGAGCGATCATAACATCAGAGTACCACGTTGATTGCCGCTGCAGAAACGAAGAGCAGGATGAACTGACCGTGCGACGATGAATGACGGAACCCTTAGCTGCCGAGGGAGAGGTTTCCATCGCGAAAGGCGGCGGCGGTTGGCTTTGTCGTACGATCCATCTATCGTTAACTTGTCGACTCCTAGAGATATCTCCTCGCCTTTGCCATCCTGCGCTTCGGCATTCGCATTGAAGACCATAACAATCACAGATGCTATCACCCACGTGCAGCTGATTGAAGCGAAATTTGATGCGTTTTACGATCGTTGGAGGAGTCTCGCAGGAAAAGAATATTCTAGCAGGTTCTGTTGTTGGAGACTTTATGCACAGGTCGGTGTAGACCCCAAATAGACGAGTTCAGGGATTGGGAAAGTATTGGGTGCGAGAGATGGAACGAGAACGGAAACCGCTAGGCAGGCTTCTGTCTGCGGGTCTCGCTCTTTCATGCGTAACTCGGTTTTTCAAAAGACAGGAACATCGCCGTTGGCCATTGGGTGAGTCCCCGAATGGACACCAATGCGAGTTGGACACATATGTTGACAGAAAGTATTGTTATGGACGTGCTTGTGGTACCTCCTTTTTGCAGTGGTTGGATCATCGCCATCCTTCGCGGCTAGACTCGGTTCAGTTCAAAGCTGGAAAATATCTCAACATCAGGCGAAAGGAGCGAGCAAGTGCTGCGACGGCGACGCTGCTGCAGCGACGCCTGTCCAGCTCGACTGGCAAGTTTGGGATCCGACCGCAAGATACGACGCTCTGCTCCGGCGGATCATTCGCTTGTGCTGACGACGGAGTAAGCTTCGCGATTTAGAGAACTCTTCATGCATTTCGATGGCGAAAAGTTACTCAAAGCAAGAAGAAAGCTAGGCTTTGATCGCACACGCAATACACCTGGAAAGGCTGCAAGCGAACATCAGCTGCAGGTGCGTGCGATGCAAGGATCTTCCGCCGTACAGGCAGCAGAGGCACTGAGCAGCGTGATGACGAGACTAGTCTGAGGAAAATGCAGACGGGATTACCAAGTACCATAGTAACCGCTCGCCATGCTTAAGCGAGGAAGACGGAACCTCACACTCCGTTCGAGATGCCGAGAATACAGGCAGAGGTTCATACAGGCAACCTATATCGATCCAGCGCTAGCATGCTGCAGGAGGGCCCGGCAATTGCGACTGTTGAGAGCGTACACCGCCGATTTCTTCCTTCAGAAGTACGAGTGGCCAAATGCGAGGGCATGAAAGGGGGAGGCCACGGGGAACCCGGTCTGCAAATCGCAACGCCCCCGCCCCACCCATCTTGCCTTCGTGCAGAGGGGGTCACCAACTTCAGGGCTCGTCTCGCTGATCCCACTTTAACAATTCTATCCGTTTGCGTAGGAGTGTAGAGAGAAGAATTGCCAGTACAATGGAGGAGACTTTCACGCGGGAATTGATTATCCTTCCACTAATGAAGGCAGACCGTGTGATTCTTCGCAATTACCCTCCAATTGGCGCTTTGCTGGCGTTCTGTCCAAGGCTATGACCAAGATCTATCCGTTACCGGAGGCTCTCGATCACTGGATTAGCGCAACACTACGAGCAGCCGCGATTTCGTCAGGCGGATTCAGCTCTTAGAAAATCCGTAGTCAGTCGCCAGGGTCATAGTAAGTGTGCCGAGAATGCCAAATGCTCTTTGTTCTGTAACTTCGTTGCTACAGCGGAAGGCCTTTTGCAGTGTAGAACCAAACGCGAGTGCTGTCATGCATTAGTCGACCAAAGAGATGGGAAGCGTGCCGGCACATAAGGACGCTGGCGATTGCAATCGTCGGCTGCCCGCAACGGTAGTGCAACTTTCCAGGACGAAACTCTTCACGATCCCTGTTTGGGCGGAAAGGGCGTCGCTGAGACAGGGGCACATTCTCGCGAAAGTTGGGGTTACGGCTGGCGCTGCAGTGGATATGAACGTTCGCTCGATTGGGCATGGAGAGGCTGGCGTCGCTGGACGGCAGGTGACTTTCAAATCTGCGCTTCGCCCGACGACATCGTTTCTTTCGGTCCGCCAGTCACTACGGAACCTGAGACGATGCTCCGCTGAAACTGAAGTGAAGCAGGAAGAGTGCGGTTGCGGAGATACACCAAGAAAAAGACCGCATCATGAAGAACGTTTGGTCCGATGGAGAGACGGAATCAGATTGATGGCAGCCCTAAGTGCATCGGCGAGCCACATGCTGTCCGTTACTATCTCGGCCAGCGATCATGCCATGGGACAAGGATATGAGAGAAGAGTAGGAAGACAGACAAAGAGCCGCGTGCGGCGCTTGGACTCTGAAAGAGTTACCAATCATCTAGTGACCCAGATCTTCGTTGCGCAGTTTGTTTGCTCTACTTTTCCACGCGCTTTGGTGACGCCCGGCAGAGACATCGGCCTCAGAGTGAGCAGCGACAATCAACGCTCCACGGCTTTGAGCTGTTGGCTGCACAGAGCGCTCCGAGATCGACGTGTCATTTTGAGGTTTAATAGTTTACCTCAATATCAAGAGCTTGGAACTCAGACGCGCCGACCTGCGCAGAATGTGCCCATCTCCGAGCCTGACTGGCAGTACATGAAAACGCCAACTACGATGGGCCCGGACACCATGATGAGAGGCAGAGGGGAACCAGTAGGCAGCAGACGGCTTTAGAATTCGTCATTTTTTTATATATATGTATGTATTGCCTTTTAGCAATAACTTGCGAATGCCGTTTGTCCGGAAATACTGAGCTTTTAAAGCAAAAACCTTGAAGAAGTCCCCATGGAATAGGTTCGGATCATTATGCTGGCCCTCTCTTGGTTGCTTTGACAGCAACATAAGCAGATGGGGTCTACTAGTGCCGATTTGTTGAACGCAACGCAGATCGTCTTGGAGCTCATAACGGGCTTGGAGACTTCCTGAACCATCTTCGAAATTCGCTAACGAGCATTGCCTGGAAAAAATAAACTTCACCATGCTCCCAAAGCGTAGTGCCGGCGAACCCATCCATTTGCCTATATCAAGGTTCAACAATAGCAGTGCAGTTCTTTGGTAGGAGCTGTCAGTGAATGAATCGCTCGGAGCTTCACCAATTCTGAAAGTTACCTCCCAGTTTGCAGTGCTGGATTCAAATCTGCAGTTCTTGCTTCTACGCTTCTGGGCCATTAGCGCTTCCGAATGCGGTTTACGTGAAGAACACACTTCTGATTACCACCAACATAGTGAAGGTCAAACAAGTGACAGACGGTAAATCAAAGTGTTCATGCAGAATGTGAAGGCCTCTGACGGCGGTTGTCATCCAGATCACGGACCCTGTCGTGATTTCTCTTCTTTCTGATGAGATATTGAGGAATGACTGTTGTGCTCTCACAGCATAGGATAAGTTGTATCAGTTGCCGTGCGCTGCTGCGGTGATTGTTCCCAAACAGCTACAGAAGAAATTCGTCATTCAGTGGAACAAGCCAACCGAAATTGTGCATTTTTGTCGAGCTTTTTTACTTCGGTAACCATATAATTACCATGTCGTGGAAAAGACTGTGGGGTTCCATCGCAAGACGTGAGCTCTTGTCGCACCGCTTCCAATCACGCGTTTTCTCCGTTTTAGAAACAGGAGCAGCCAAACGTGCTTTCAGTCGAAGGCGATTTTCTCGGCCATAAGTGATGTTAAAAGCTACGACAGAAATGCTATGAAGAGATCTTTGGCTAGGGTTCACATACGTTTCACACTGAATGTACAAAAGTTATCCACGAAGATTTTACAACATTTAGATCGAAATGGCCAAAGGCTTTCCAATAATATAATACATATGTATGTATATACAGGGGCGGCCAAAAAAAAGAGACCTTGACTCCACATTTCAGACAGCATTAATCACACTTTGCTAATATCAAATCGACTACCCCCAACTCATTATTGAAGAGCACCTTCTGATCTATCTAAACATTATACGACAGCCTTCTACACCGACGACATCGGAAGATTTTCCCACGGAAATATAGTTCGCGATGCGAGCTCAGCGGGGTCGTCGAGGTACTACGACGTCCCTGAAACAATGGTCCAAAGCGGTTTTGCATAGTCACAGCTAATGTCTCGAGTATGCTATTTAAACCGTCAATCCATTTTGGAGAAATTCGTAAGTAGCTTCGTGCCGGAGCGATTATGTAAGCGCTCGTTTGAGCTCGGACCGCTGGTTGGTAGATTTACGTCAGTATTCTGGAGGACGGTGGGGACAGCGAAGGAGGGGCTGCTTCTACTTACGGGGGAACACCTTTGGAGTATTACGCCGTAGAAGTTTTCACTAACATCGCGCACTCTGTGCGACGATAAAGTTCGATGACAGTTGCACCGATGGGCCAAGTAAGTGTCTCTTTTTTTGGCCACCCTGTATATTATATATATAATATATATTATATACTTATATATATATATATATATATATATATATATATATATACATATATATTATATTATATGTATGTATACGGAAATTAGTCCATAAGTAATGCATTGCCAAAGTTGAAAGCTCCGTTACAAATCTGCTTTTACAGGGTGCGCCAAAATTACTTGCTCAACTTTTCGCCTTTGTAGGAACCGTAAAACAATAAATGAGGAATCGTTTCTTAATAGTAGTTAACGAATGAAATACCATTAACAAACCCGGCTTCACACTTCAAAGCTTCTCTTTCGAACCGAGCTTCAGTCTTTAAATGTGACGAGAGGTCGTCCACTATGGCGCGCAGGTGCTCCAAACAAATTTCTTTCTGAACGAAGAGTATGTTCTCTTTCTGGGCTGCTGCTGGTGGTGTTGGTACGAGCAGGCCTTGCTTTCTAGAAAAGCTCAACGCATGCTTCACTACGTTAGTGAGTACTTCTGATTGGCGGTAATTGAGCGCTGGTGAGACCAGGGCTGGTGTTCTCGCGTGCTGCGATGTCACCTTCGATTCTACCAACTGGTGCTGCGCCCTGAAGGAACACGAGCGGTATGGATTCACTGTGGGATTCCGTTCAGGAAAATGAGACGTTATCGGCGCACCTTCCAGGCTACCCTCTGCTCTTAGAATATCCTCTTCTATGAAAGCAAGTGGGACACGACTTCATGGTTAATCGCAAACTAAACCTACTAGTACAAAGTCATACCTTTCTCTCAGCAATATGACAGCTTGAGGGATAGCTTTTTTTTCTAGCTTTTTGATTATGTCTCTAGCGACCTCCACAGATTGAGCCTCACCATTTCTTGTACCACTCAAAGAATTTTCGTGGAGGTAGCCGGTAGTGTCCACTATTCTCATTTTATAGCTTCGGAGTCCTTTTATCATTTGATGGCACACTCCACAGTTTTGCCACGCATTAGCAGCACTTTGGCTGTTGTTCTCGCACTGGCACCAAGCACGTTCAATTGAGTGGTTTTGGCTCAGGTTGAATAAAGTCTAACCATTCTGAAAAACGTGGGCGCTGAGAAGTGGGATTTGAAGCACTGATAGAGGACGTGGAAACCAGAACGCTGATCACTAACTATCGCTTACAAGTTTCAACACAACAACCGCTGTAACTTCGAGCACATAATTTTAGCGTACCTTGTAGGGATAATTTTGCCTAATGTTGAGCAACCGCTAGGCGCAGCAAGAAGAGGCGGGGTCTTAGGAGCCCGCTAAGAAATTAGTACTGTCGCCACAGAGTTGGGGTCGGGCAGGCCAACTGACATGAATGAAATGAGACAGAAATGAGCACGTTCTCAAATCTCGGTGAAAAGGCGCGCAAAAGTGAAAAAAATTGTCTTACCTTACCAGCCTCACACTTCTAACCACATTTGTGCCCTTTAAACGTACTTTGAACCTGACCATCAAACTGTGGTTAGGATTCTTTCTAATGTAACTCGAACGTTCTATCGAATTGGTTATTATCTTCAGGTACTTAAACTACAGGTTTAGGTCACTGCACCCCTGCTCTCCCCAAGTACGTTGGCATCAACGTGTATACAAAAGAAACTTAGTGGGTAATTTTTAGGACTTATTATGAAAGAGTTTTCAATTTTCTGGAAGTTCAAAATGTGATATAGTGAAAAATTTGGCGCGCTTCTCTCAAGAGTCAATCAAAAGGAAATCAAGAGTCAAAAAACCTACTAGGTTGGAGAGAGATAACATGCATATGTCCGCACGGTCAAATCGTGCGGCACCCTTCAGCAACATTTTCATCTTTGCCGAATTATATGGGAGCAATCAAGACTACTAGATAATGTGAGGATTGCCTCAAATCATCTTCAATCAGAGAACGGACGACGCTGAGTCGGATATAGCCGTACGTCGCATCGCAATGATTCCAGTCTCTGCAGTGGAGCGTTAGAACCATCTGAATACAGCCATAAGAAATCGTGCCCAATCTCTTACGGAGTTGACTCTATGCAGCGTTTCGCGGGCTAAATTTTTGAGGCGAAGTATGGAGAGTGAACGCTCGGACTGTCTCGTGGAACAAGCTGATTTTGTGCGATGCAAAGGTCACCGTTGCAAAACATGTTTGAGGGTTTGCGCGCAGCACAGTCTAATCTTTTTCGTTGCCACTTATGGAAGCTTCCAGAACAATCTAGGAAACATTTGAGGAAAATCTAGAAACAGCACAACTGTAGCGATTGCACAATGGCTTAGTCTGGGTTCATCTGAGTGTTGCGAGACTTTTGCAGAGTAGGAGTCTCTGAATCGTGGTTTAGGGCAAGAAGGACTGCAGAATCGCCTGGTTGGGGTGCAGCCGGATGATTTCTTCTTCTTCACTGCTCCCTCGATATCCTTAAACGCTCCCCATGCCGCTCGTTCCCTCCTGCTCAGCTCTGGAGCTAGATCTTTTATCATATCGATTTCCCGACCTAGGTACATGTAGCTAGAGCATAGGTACACGTAGTGGGAGCATTCTTTGATGTTCGTTTCGTTGAGTGTGAATGGGGCATCAGGAACCAATCCGTTTCTCATTTCTTTCTCGTTTCTCTCGTTTCTCTTAAACATCGTCTTCGTTAGGTTCAGTCGTAGATTGACTTTACCACAGGCGCTGTCGCAATCAGCCAGCATTCGCTCCACTTGCTCGATGTCCGGCCTTAAAAGAACAAGATCGTGAGCAAATCGAAGGTGGTGCAGTTGCCAGCTGTCGACTTTCACTCCTATATCTTCCCATTCCAGTTGGCGCATGGCTTTCTCGAGAGCGGCGTTAAAAAGTCCGGGCGAGAAGGGGTCGCCTTTCGAACCCCTCTATTGACTTCGATGATGACCTCTTTGTGGAATGGTGGAATTCTGGTCGTAAAGTTGATGTAGAGCTCACGAAGAATCCTCATGTACTGGGTAGGAACGCCCTGGTTGCCCAAGGCTTCGATGACCGCTTCTGCCTCCACAGAGTCGAAGGCCTTCATCCAGTCAATGAATGTAAGACAAAGCGCCATTTGTACTCTCTTGAAATTCCAATGAGTCTTGTCACTGTGTGGATGCGATAATGTGCTGAACCCTCCTCGAAACCCTGCTTGCTCGCATGGCTATCCTTTATTCAGTGTTCTGCCAGTCCTGTTGAGGATGACTCAAGTGAACGGTTTATAGATTACAGACAGCAGGCAGATTGGGCGATAATCACCGATGTCGTCCCTTCTTATACATAACGCAGTCCTGCTGGTTGTCCACGGAGTGGGTACTTGCACTACGATAGGCAGCACGTGAAGAGTCGAGTCAGTTTTGATGATAACTTGTGGCGCATTCTTCAGATGTTCCGGTTGACCCTGTCGAGGCTAGGTGCTGTACGATTCTTCACCAACTTGATAGCACTGACTTCTGAAGAGTGAACTGGAGGAACGACGTATCAATCTTGTGGTGGATGATAAGTAGGCATGGCTATCGAAAAAATCCGAGTAGAAGTCTAGGATAATAAATAAATAAATAAATATGAATAAATAAGTTTCCATACCCTTCTAAATGCAGTAGCTGTTCCATCCGGACGTCGGAGGAAGGTCATCTTGATCTTGTAGCTGGCAAAGCTTCGGCGGGCACTGCGGATGCTTCTCTCCCAGCCTCTGCCGTTTCAGCCAATACTGCTGTTCTCACTCCTTAAGATAATCCTCTATCGCCTCTCTGCATAGCTTCGCGGGCTCGGTGATTGCCTGCAGCTCGTGCGACCCCACGTTGGTGCATCAATTTGAGAGTTTCCGTAGATAGACGTCCCTGTCGCTTGGTGACTTTCAAACTCTCCCTTCTTGCCACTATCGTGAAGATGTTCAACGAGTGGATAGCGCTACTCTTCAATGTTTTCGATAACGGAATTTCCGTAAGCTGACAGGAGAAGTGAAGTGATCTCAGTTGATGACTGTCTTGGAGCATCACTTCCTGAACATTGAGGTTCTCTCAACACGCATCGAAAAGTGAAGCTTTGCGCGGAGAAAACAATGGTCCGGTCTCGTACAGAACTCTGGAAACAGCGACATCGGTCAGGCAAAATCTTCGATTGAAAATAAATGTGATCTATCAAGTTATGTAAGTGACGTTTAAGTGACTCCCAATTCTAACGAAGGTGAGCGGGTTTTTGGAACAGTGAGTTACCATGGATGGTGTTCGTCGACATGGTGAAACTAGACACTCTTTCGCTCTGCACATTCCAGTCCATCTCGTGAGTCCGATGTGAAGCTCTTAACCCGTTCTTCTTGGGCCAATCTTAGCGATGAAGTCATCGATGTCCTTAAAGAAGGTATTATCTTTCCTGACCGTCCGATTTGGGTCATTAGGCTTTTGTAAGAATCAATGTTTATCTCCAAGTGCGTGTTGAGGAGGACACCCACACTGCGAACGCCTCTGATTTCGCATGTTCTAACCGTTCTTCTCCAGTATCGAAAGCAGCGTGCAGCGGGCGGTGCCTTTTCACCCCGGTCAGTCCGATGACGTTGTACTTGATCGTCCTGGCTTGCATCATCAGGTCTTCTATGTCAGCTTCGGAGGCAAGCATTCGTGCATTGAAAGTACAGATCGCCATTATGGTCATTCTTCGTTTGGGCAGCCTATCCGGGCCCTGAGATTCTAGCAGCCTCTCCCGAGCAGGGTAAACCGTCCGTTTGAACTGGTCGAACGAAGGGGTCGCATTTTGGCCGGAAGGGGGTCGCAATTTCGAGGACTGCTAGCCACAGGTGCGTGCGTGGCGTATCCGAGGGCAAGACTTGCTTGTGCAGACCGCATTAGATTTGATTTATTATGCACAGAGAGGCAGATTAGGCAAATAAGGTGTTTTCCTACGCAGTAAAGAAGTGATGAATGCATCCTTATGAAAGGTTTGACTTCTCGGGGCTGAAAATAAAGTTCTTCAAAAACCTAGTTTTTTGGGGCGCTTCTTCTAGAGAACTGTAATATACATTAGTAAGCGTAAATCTCATAGTCTTCAAAAATGTCTTCGCCCTCACCAACAAGCTTTTTGAAAGAAGTTATTATTGCTGAAAGCTCAAAAACTCGCCTGTGCTGCTCAAAAACCTATGGGAGCCAAATGTTCGAACGTGTGATATTCTCGGAAAAAGGGTTTTGAAAAACGGTTTTATGCTTTTCAAGAAGAGCAAATCTTGTACTTTCACACCTTAAAAAAGCGCATCACAGAAATGAAAATGAAGTGATTTATGGCCGCTGAAAGCCCAAAAACTCTCTTTTGCACGGAAAATGTTCGAACGGGACAATTTTTTAAAAAGGGGTCAATCACTTAATTTTTTATGATGTTTTGATAGAGAAAAATTTGAAGTTTCTGAAACTTTTGACAGTTTTCTAAAAGGTCGCATGCGAAAGATATTATGGGCCTTCAAAGTTGAAGGTGCACCTTTTTAGAATTTTGGGTTTTCTACTTCTAACAGAAGTACTTTCCGAAGAGTTAGGCAATCCTTGTAGTTTTCTGGAAGCGCACCTCAGGCACAATCAAAATCCACCTCAACAAGTCAAAAAAGTACGTCCCAAGAAAGTTATTCCCCTTTAAAAGTTTTTCTTCGCCGCGTCCCGTTCCTCCAGCGCCCGGCTGATACCCGCGCTCCAAGGCTGACGCCGCAATGCAGGCGCTTTCTGGCGCAACGGATTCATGTCTAGCACTCTTATTAACAAAAACAAGGGGTCGCAACTGGACCCCCTCGAGAGCTAGGGGGTCGCAAAAATCTCGAAAATGTTCGAACGTGACGGTTGACCCTGATCCGGAGTTCCGAACTACGTCAACGATCGAAGATCAGGGACACTGCCATTTTCGCCCGTCAAAGATCAGGTGGGCCGGACTCGTGATGCGATTTGGTGATGATCAAAACGGTTACTGACTGAATCCCTCGGGACGTCAAATGAACACCTGGACGACCGCCTGCTCGATGGTCAGACTTTTTTTACGAAAGCTCTGAACGAAAGGAATGAGAGGCTTTGTGTTCCTCGAACGGGGAGGATCCAGTGGACCGCTCTTGCACGCGATGGACGTGCTGGCGCCCGCTCGAGCAACTAGATGATCAACGGGACGACGGTGATGCAGGTGATACAGTAATTTACGCATGAAGGCATTGACTTCCTTCATTGCATTACTGATTATGTACGACAACTGGAACGATACACACTTGAAAATCCCCATTCTCTTGCACGAGGGTGATGCGGTAATACAACCATTTCGCTTCCCGCACTATTGATTGCTTAGATTAGTAAAGTGCCGGCAACCTCGTTGCTGTTTGAGGGAAGTATCAACGACCTCCTTTCGTCGCGTTTGCTTCCGCGGGCTATGCTTTTCTCCCCCTACTTGCTTTACCAAGTATTCGCGCCCACGCTACGCTTAGGATAATTCTTCTTTTGCTAAGATGTACGGACTCCGATATTGATTGCCGGAAGCCGCAGAATCGACGACAAAACAAGCGCTACACTCTTGCCCAAGAAAAGCATCATGTCGGGTGATTGCGTTTTCTGCATGGGAACATTTTCGCTCACTTCCTCTCTTAAGACCTTGGCTACAGCGGTAACCAGTCGCGTGCGTTTGCGCAGTGGAAAAGTTCTTTACGGGGCTGTGTTGCGATTCCTCCACATCTTTACCGGTCGCGGAAATGCTGCGGCAACGCAGGTGTGTACGATATCGGGGCGACTTTAGCGGACGAGGACCTCAGTAGCAGGCCCTGCGACTGCGTGGGATTAAAACTAGGGCGACATAAAAGGAATTTCGAAAAAAGGGTCGCCACATGCGCCGGGGTACCTCTAAGTGTATTGATATGAATGTTCGACTAGGTGTTTGGATTGCAAAATGCAACCTCGCGCTACAGTCGCTGTCGCGATTGTACAAACGCTAAGTTTGACATCCATCGCACTAAATTCCTGCGCACGGCTTCCGTCAGTTGACTCGTTCAACTGGAATACTTTCAGATTTCTTTCCTCTATCCTCTTGATATTCTGTACGTTATTGTGGAAAAAGTGCTTGCTGTTGAAGTGTATCAATGTCAACCGAGTACGAAGCAGCAGTCAAGTACCTGAAGGTATGACCTTTGCTTAAGTGATGTGAAGAGGTTATCGAAAGCTTCGGTATGATTAGTATCCTCCGCTGGGATGAGTTTCATTCTCTAACAGAACTTGTTCCCGAGAGTGGGAAAAGAGGAGATTTGCTGGGCTTTCATCGAGTCGGAGGGAAACATTGATCGAGCGGCTGAACTTATACTGGATGGACAGGTGCGAACATTTTACAATCTTTTTTTGCTTCATATTTCAACTTGGCTTTGGAGGTATGACAAGAGTAAGACTCTCCATGATATCGCTGGATTACATCCTCTAATGTTTAGAACATTCTTGCATGTTTGACCTGGTGCCAAGCCCATTGTACGCTCTTGTTACTTCTTTGTAAGTTTTTCCACAACCTTCATCCAGATACGCTTCACGCTGCCTTTTGAATTTCATCGTGAATATAAACGCGCAATAGTGCACGACAAGTTTTAGAAATATCAATAACTCTTGGAGTCGTTGTGGGGGCAAGGCATTTCCTTCTTCACATGTTAGAATGTTGAGGAATTTTTCTCTCATTCTCTAAAGTCCATGTCTCTGCTTCTACTGACAGCTTCAAATCAATGCTAATTACAATAACATTGAGGATAGTAACTGCCACGTTCGGCTCTCAATGAACCTCGGCATCAAAGATATAATAGTTTAACGATTTCTTTCAAACTGCTCACGAGGTTGTTATCAAAACCTTTATTGGCGGCTAACGTTTCGGCGTTGTCGCCTTCTTCGGAGCCTAAAGGGTAGAACTCAATTTGTGAATGTCAAACGTCTCACTTACCTATACCGGGCTTCGACGTAAACTGAACCTCCACAGAACCCTACAAGGAATGATGTTGTGAACAATGGGCTGTTGTGTGGCGTTCCAGTTCTGCGTCGAAACCCGGTATAGGTAAGTGAGACGTTTGACCGTGTAATCACAAATTGAGTTCTACCCTTTAGGCTCCGAAGAAGGCGACATCGCCGAAACGTTAGCCGCCAATAAAGGTTTTGATAACAACCTCGTGAGCAGTTTGAAAGAAATCGTTAAACTATTGAGGATAGTGATACTCACGTCTTCTGCACTTCCTTTTCTCCAGTATGGAGAACAGATTCGTACGTCTTCCGTACCACTATATCGAGCTTGAGAGCTGAAGAGACTAGGGTAAAAAGCTTTCTGTGGCTCATGTTTTCAGATAACTGACGTCTTAATCTTCCGCTGGTGTCGATGCCAGAGAGTAGAACTTGGAAAAAATTTGATGCCTAGACGTTTACTTGAACACAACTTGGAAGAGGTGGTGGACTAGATTGATCCAGAGGCATCAGAAACGCCCGTGCAGTACGGATGTTCCTCGTTCATCCGCCCGTATACATACATCGCTCCTTCCAACTACTGGCTGTTCTCCAAGCTATCTCGTTACCTGGATGGGAAAGGCTTAAAGACCCACGCTCAAGTTATGATCGAAGTCTTATTTGGTCTCGCGTCAGTATCGTAATCGTGAACGATTTCAAAGAACGGCGTCAGTGCTGCTCCTGGCCGCTACTGTTCGTGTGCTTTGCGTTGTGGCGTGCGCTACATCTTCCAGTACGAATCGCGATTCTGGTTTGCAAAATCTGTCGTTTGACTCATAAACAGGGTGAGGTGAAATCGGTTTGTGGCAGGAAAACGCAGCACTTTACGAAATTCGCAGGCAAGACGCCGATAAATTGTATCTCTTACCAATTCCCGATATCCGCTAACTTATATAGGAACTCAATATGATAGAGTAGCGGTCAAAAGTGTTCGTCGGAACGCTTTTTCGTGCATTTCATTTATTCCCTCCGGAGAAGGATCTGAAGATTAGTTCGAGACCATTCTTCCAAATATCTGAACTCCTCAAATGCCAAGCAATTGATAAGCTTTAAAAGGCATGTCTCATTAATAGTGGAAGGGCACGTTCGAGTATTAATGATACATCCCTTTTAAATGCCATTATAGCCTTTCTGCGAATCTCAAACACCACCTCCCTACTTACAGTGAACACGAACGCGAACACGTGCCATTTGTCGTAAAACAAAACAAATCGCACACAGGACGAGTAGTAGACACTTGAATAGTGAAGCTTCGCTTCTCTATGCCACTAATGCACACTGAGCGCGACGTTCTCTTCATGGATTGACGGTAACCGTTATCCTTGAAGCGTCAATTTATTGAAAATGCTTTCCGAATATTTCTGCAGGAACTATGAACTCATCTCATTTTGCTTCGAATTTCTAACATCTGAATCATTTTTGATGGGCCTCCAATCAGTTTCTTCACTAATTGAAGGGTGTCACACGGATGCTACGTATGAAAGCACTGAGTGACAAGCCTCTCATGAAAAACTAGCTGCACGTTTGCCCATCTATTCGTGTTAACCTCGAAGTGAGCAAAAAATTGAAATGAATAGAACAAAGCAGAGAAATGTTGCTCAACTACGTTCTCCAACCAATTTAGTCTAAGATGCACAAGAAAGAAACGGTAATAAAAAGAAAACCGAAAGAAAAAGACAAGATGGAAACAGAAGTTACATGTTGACACACAATTAAAACAGAAAGAAAGCCCAAATATAAAAGACAAAGAAAAATAAAGCAAAGAAAATGAGGAGAAGCAGACGTGATATCCGTGAATGTTTCCATTTATTTGGCAAAGCCTTATACCTCAAAGCAACCCCCCATTTCCCATCTTCAAGCATTCATTTGTCGCAATCAATTACAACGACCATCATTCTTTCATTGACATCGCCACGGCATATTCCTTGCCAACATTCTCAACAAGTTGCGGTCTCGTTAATTCACTGCTCGATGTATATTTCGGCCGATCGATCTACGTCGGCGAATAATGCGCATCCTCGGAGGACAAAGTGTACTCGACACTTATGCGACGGCCGGGCGAGGCACGCGTCCCATGCTACCGTACTCACCAAGTTGTGCACACCTTAAATCGATGCGCGACGCACACTTCAGCTGATCGCTTTTTACGGGCTAGAGCACACGCAGCCACGGAGAACGAAATCGCCGACATTTATGTGACGACTGGGCAGCGCACGCGCCCCATGCTACCGTAACCACAGCAGGATATCGCCGCCATTAAATCATGTTCGGGGTAAGTCTTAGTCAAGCCCCCTCTGCAGGCCAGTACACGTGTACCACGAAGGGCAAAAATCACACGATGTGCTTTCAACAGCACATGGAAAAAGCAATTGAGCGATATGGATCAACAGTCATTCAAACCACTTGATAAGCGAAGAATAAGAAGAATTCACAAAACAGTACAAAACTGTAGCAAATGACACAAATGTCAAGTAGTTTTAAAACTTCAGTATATCGCCGTAAAATTGCAAAGAGCACACGACGCATTTCATCGCCATGAAACAAGTGAAGCCGCTGAGTGTTCAATCCATCAACCAGCTGCGGAAGTGTTCAATTCAAGCCAGAAGGATGAAACAACAGGCCGTGATTCGCAAGAATGTCTGTCATTGGTAAGTGTTTTCGTACAATCCAATTAATTCAATTATACCCATGCCCTTTGAAGCAAACTGCACTTTCAAAAAGTGGGTCGTCCTCATATAATTCAATCCACGTCGGGATTTCTTCTCTGGAGTCCTCTACGAAACCTGCTGTTGCTAATCCATGCTGTTCTGAGGAAAGGAAGTCAAATGGTAGTTGCGTAAGCTGTACATTAAACTAGGAAAGGACGAGAGGTCAAAGTGATCATTTGTGATGGAGGATAACCATCAGACTCTCTTTTCACGAACTTTCACGTTTGTCGTACGATTATTTGAATGGAGTTGTGAAAATCTTTTTCCACGCTGCTCAACCCAGGATAGAGTGACAATATTTGTTCTGGATCATCGCGTCAACGTTGAACATTTACAGACGGCTGTTCATCGACTTTAGTTGTTTCGATACCGTCGTAATCTATTTTAGAATGCGTTTAAAATGATTCCGTTGGCAGTTTCCATTCACTGTTCCCCAGATGACCTACCCCTCATCCACTTAATCCGCTCGGTTATTAACTTTAGTTATTCTGCCAACTTTAAATGGCAAATTCGGAATTCGGACCGATATTCGGAATGACTGAAAGTCACCCATGACATTAAGTGTACTTCTTATGACAAGGATGAGCTATCTTCTAAAAAATTAAATTGAGGTAAACCCTCGAGTCGCTCTTCAAAGCTGGTTCAAGCTATAAAGAGTATGGTTATGCTGACATGTGGCGGACTAATGCGTCGATGCTCTCTGAAATTAGGTTAGTTAAGACAACACCTATGTCAGTCTAGCAGAACGATGAGATGATTCTTTCGTTCACGTCGCTCTGCAACCAAGAAATTTGTGACGACCGTCCTCAATGACGATGATGAGCAGCGGGTCGCAGAAGCGCTCTCGCAAGAATTGAGCTAAGTGGTGTACGAAACTTCGCTTGACACGCACGTTCACTGGACCTATCTCCGACTTACCTCCACTTTTCCAACTATCTCTGTAAACTTTCAAGCGAAAAGCGGCTCAGAACACCCGACGGCGATCGGTGGCCACTTTCAGCCTCTGGAAGCGCTCAGTTCACGTTGACGAAGTACTTTAGTATGCATCCTGTTTTGAAAAATGAGCAGTTTCCAGCAGCTTATGTTCAAAATGAAGATATTATCCTCGAATTGAGAGAGGTCACCCACCTCTTTGAAATAGAGCTCAAGGACCCGCATCACTTCCTATACAACGTAATAATATATGCAAGCAAGGATCCAAGTTTTTGACGTGAATTCTGCTGATCTTTCTTCTTATGTGCCTGGCTATCCTAATACGCTTTCGGATCAGTAAGACATGTTGTCCTAAATCTTGATCTCAAATATCATAGGGCGTGGGGTAAATTTTCATGACTCCGTTTGAAGGCCTGGCAACTTTGAAAAGCAGAATCGTTACCGTTATCTCAAGAAACAAACGGCGGTTTATCCTTCACTGCAGTTGACCATTTCTACCTGAAATCCTTGCTTAATGAGAAGTTAGAATATGTACCCAGCTGTGCTGAGCCGTTTGCAATTTTCACATCTATCCATGGCAGGATGCTGTCCATATGTCGACATTACAGCTCCTAGTGATGATCTGGAGGGTTTGCCGGTAATCATTTTTGAGGTTGAGTTCGCTTTGTTTGTGTGTTACAGCTTCACAAAGTGAAACTTCGGTGGTTTATCCACCTTCACTGCCTGGTCTTGTTTCCGAAGAGTCAGATTCGTTCATGGATGTCACATCTAAACAGTCACATGAAGGTGTCTGATAGTGATTTCAGTGCAGTTTTGATGTTTTGAATTGTTAACATTGGTTGGTCGATGAATTTTATCGCCAGCCAACTCGGAATTCGCAATTTTACTGTATCAATTTCTAGGAGTGTTCGGTGTGAGGGGCTCACTGTCGACATCTGCGCAATCTACTGTCTCTGTGGTCCCATCGTACGGCTGTCATGATGAACAAATGAAACCTGCACACAGCCATCGGTGAGTCCCTCCAACATGATTAGTATTTGAAATTTTGAACTCTCCGAGGTTTCGAAAGTTCACTGCAAAAACAAAAACAAGAACGCCAAGGTATTTCGGAAAGATCGAGAGGGCAAAAAATGTCAACCCATGAGGCACCTCGTCAAAGTTTTCTCTCGCAAGAATAAAGTAGATGGGACGGCAGAGGAAGGGGGAGGTTGTAATTCGTGAAGCGGGGCGAAAGTGTGCTGTGTTTTTGAAAGGGAGGATATCGAGGCTTCCCCAAAAGGGACAGTTTTGGGTATTTTAGGCCTACAAAATTCTTATGACTTTTAGCAATTCTTGCCTTTTAGAAATTATGTTTACCTATTTACCACCCCCCCCCCCCCGCCTCGGCAAACTTGGATTCTTGGGATAGGTTGTAAGTCACCATTCACCATCAACTATTAGCGAATGGAGGATCCGCAACATTCCTGAAATTGGCTGAACCCCCCTCGGTAACCTCATATAGCAGTCCCATATCGGAATATTCCTGGAATGCTGAACAGACACTGGACATTGGCACCGGCTTGAAAGCCATTACTGTGGCAGTCTCAAAAGCACCAACGAGCTATTTTCCTCTGAACGCAACCGTGATTTAACAGTAAGCATAAAGGCTTCAACGACCGCCTAATAATGAAGTTCACTGTCGCCATCGAAAACGAAAAAGCGTTTCTTCTCTGGATATGCTTTACATAGTGAACGCTCCAAGCAAGCAAATGACGAGTTCGGAGATCTGGTCCATGAGGAGACGGCTGATGTATCATCACAACAAGCTTTGGCGCAGGACCTTAATGGACACGTTGGCGCCACGAAAGATGGTTGCAGTAGTCAAATATTGGTCTTGGATATTGGTCGCGTGATACTGATGGCGAGCGAATTTCTGTATATGCAGACTCGCATAATCTCGCCATTGTGAACACGAAATTTCTAAAATGTGACTCTCATTTCATCACCTTCCAGAGCGGCAGAACCAGAGCACAAATTGAATCGTCCTTGTCAGGGCACGGTAAAGGGCTCGTGACTGTCAGGAAAATAGTACCATATGAGGGGGTCGGCCCACCAGACCGATCACTAATTTTTACGCTAAAGATCGCTCTGCCGGGACCGAAAATAGCCGAAAGACGTGGGCCAGCGAGAAGCAACTGGTGGCGGCTGAAGGAAAAAGAAGCAGTTGTCGTCTATCGCATTCGATTACCGGTAGTTACGACTACTGGCGAATCATGAGAAGGTGCAGCTGCAGCGATAGCCTGAATTGCACGATCCGAGCTTGGCATGAGCCTGGACGGCGGAAAATTGATAAGCAAACATTACTTTGGACGGTACACGTCAGAGAGAATGGTCGAAAGAACGAAAAGCGCACCACGTTCTTTTCGAAACTCAGCTGATAACTGGCGGAGCTATCAGATTGCGGAGAAAGAGGCAAAGAAGGCCGTTGCCGTCGCAATAGCTGTTCATTTTGCTGATGTCAACGAGAAACTCGAGTCGCACGATGGTGAGACGTAAATTTACCGAATCGCAATGAACCGCAATCCCCACGCTGAGCATATAGAAATTTTCTTCGGCGTTATCGATGAAAAAGTCCACGTCTTGACTGACGGCAAGAAAGCAACAAAGGGATGGCACTACGTTAAAAACATCTCGACAGTAAAACTTGCACATCCCATCATCCCCTGTGCTCACGGCCGCGTTCAAAAGGTAATCATGAAGGACACCATAATGTCTTTGAAGAAGATGAAATCAGGCAACTACCTACCGTCCGGTTACCTACTCTCGCACAGCATGAAAATCATTGAACCAGTTGTAAAAAGCTATATCCGTGATATCGTCAAGGTGACCAACCATTGTGGTTTTCTGCTCGACTCGATGCGCCATCGATGCCATACGCACCGCTCGCATTCTGCTAGAAGAGCTTCGCGAGAAACACAGACCGGTACATCTCGCCTTCACAGATTTGCAAAAGACATTCGATGTCGTTCCGCATACGTTACATGGTATGCCTTACGACGGCGTTTCTGACCTGCATCGCAATGACTAAGTAGAAGTCGAAATAGATCAATAGCAAAAATTACGGTTATGCTTTATGGTCCTCAAACAGACGCTGTTGCAAGAAGGACACTAGAAAGAGTTAGCACTGTATTTGGCTCAGTCTCTGCTACTGATCGGTCACTGAGCTGGAGGTTCGGTCGCAACGGCAAAGACAATACGAGCTGTGAAAATCGTCTCATCCTTGGCCTCCACTCACTTTAAATGAGGACCCTTGCGGCATGAACTGGAAGTGCAACCGTCGGACGATACTACCAGGGTATTGTAGCATACACCTGGACGCAACCAATGCACCAGCACACACCTTCAGGATGAACGGACGGCAGTAGAATGAAGACTTGATGAAAACCATATGCGGCGACCAGCCATGACCGAGAAGCAGGTATGACCCTCTGGGGAATTTCATTCTTTGACCACATGAGCAGAGCGTTCCCTACTTGACCACTAGTAAGGATGAGTCATAAGTTCACTACGACAACAACACGCAGCACGCCTGATGGCTACCTCGCAGCCAGGGCTCATCGGCTCAACAAAAGTCCACTCCGTGGTCAGAGAATATTGCTTTTGATTTGTTAGATTGGGCGGGTCTTCCGCTTTTACACTTGTTTTATTACATGCGAACAGTATTGTTTATGCCATCGTGGAACAGCTTCCAGGGTTGGCCGCAGTAATGGGAGAAAACCGTCCTAAATGTCCTAAAATCCCCTTTCTCCGAATAGGCGCTCGACCTCACATTGCCAAGATAACTCGCTTCTGAGGGAAGCTGGCTGGACCACGATACCATGTCCATCGTATAGCCATGGCATCACTCCATCGGGCTACCCCCTTCGCGTGCCTGAGGCAACAGCGACGAGAGAGAAAAAAATCACTAAATACAACCAATCCAAAAACGACCTTGCTGAACCCTCCAGCTCATAGCTTCACCCATTCTAGGAGGAAAGCATCCAACGGTTCTCTGTCGAATGGATGCATATCGATGATTATGATAATGGTCGTATTTTTGATCAATTGGCTTCAGAGGAAGATAAAACTCGATGAGAAGAAATTGTCGAAATTCGGAGAGGACTCATAGGACAACCCAATAGATTGTGAAATGTACTGCATTTGTCACCTACCGCCGTATATCCTACTTCTAGAAAGGGTGCCATCGATCTTACTGTCAAATTCACAGTGTCCCATAATGTTGGACCGCCAACTCTGGCAAGAGCTGTATTGACAAGATTACTATTCAAGGTGAGTTGTGCCTTTTAGTGAATTTGATTGTGAACCATTGAATTGATTTTCAGAGTGGCTGTAGGCAATTCAGCCGTCGGCGTGTTGCACCGATTCCTCGTGCTGAATATGAAGAGCAAGCTTGCGAGTATTGGTATCAAGCAGTGGTCACACCCATGCCAGATGAAAGGCAGTAAGCTGCTATTGTTTTTCTTCACTTTTCTCTTTTTTGCATTTGCTATTGTTTACTGCTAATTCAAGAGATCAAATGATGGTACGACTTATCCAAAAGCTTTGCTACTTCCTTGGTGGAGGTTTTCATGACCAAATTCTTGCCGAACTTCCTGGAATCAAAATGATTTTTGCGGAAGTAAGGTGAGTCAGCAAGTTCTGTAGTGCCCAGAGCTGAACCATGGAAAATTTGTTGCCACCAACCAACAGTCATTAACAAATCACAACCGGTCTACGAGCTGATACATTTTCCAAATGAGAGAGCCATTCACTGATTGGGGTCATGAAGGCTTCCCCCTGACCCTGCATACTGTCACTCACACAGTGTCCAACAGGCAAGGGTTTAGCATCAGTATTCCATAGACGCTTTCATATATCTTAATGCTTGGAAGAGCTGCAGCTGTTGTTTAGCAATCTATTATTCCTATGAAAACGCAGAAAAGACAGGATTAGGGCAACTCTCCGATAGGTTCTTCGAGACTCATTTATCAACGGGAATAGTGATGCGAGTTTCAAAGTTCGTGGTAAAGTAAACATCACGTTCATACAGTCATCTCTACGTAGGAATCTTTCCTGTTGTCTTTTGGAGAGTGCGGATCCTCAAATCACTAATTACGAGGTATCGCGCTTATCAACTTTGCTGTGCTGTAGTATGGGGTGGCGAATTACGTGCGCGCGACACTTCACTTCGTTTCAAACATTGTATGATAGATTTGTGTGTGCTTTTTTCAAGCTGTTCGACTATTGCTAATGATTGGTGTACAGAAGAAGAACTTTGTTATCTAAGTCCCGACAAAGACCTGCTGAAGTTGGAACGCGACTGCGCCGCAAGCAAACGACTGGACCGAGAGGTAAACGATTTCTTCGAGGCTCACAGTCTCTCTACGAACCGTTGGGAAGAGGAAGACCATCTCTCAAATCTGTAAGAGAAAGAGAACGGAGTACCAACACCGGATCACCCGTATCCATCCCGTTGATCGTCGATTTGCTCGAGCGGACGCCAGCAACGTCTCCATTCGCGCGTGCTAGAGTGGTCCAGTGGATCCTCCTTGCTCAAGGAACACGAAGTCCATCATTCCTTCCGTTCAGAGCTTTCATGAAGAAATCTGACCATCTGGCCTCGTCCAGGTGTTCGTTTGACGTTCGGAGGGATCCAGTCCCTAACCGCTCTGGTCCAACGGTCATCGCAAAATCGCATGACGTGTCCGGCCCACCTTATCTTCGATTACTTTGCGAAAACGGCACCTGACCTTCGATCGTTGGCGTAGTTCCAAACTCCGGATTCCCCTCTGCACTTGCATGGATAGGGTTACTCCTAGCATCGTCCTCTGAACAGCGCGTTGGATAACGCTGACCGCATGCTCGTCCTGCCTGCGCAGAGTCCAAGTCTCTAAGGCGTAAGTTAGGGCAGGAGGGACAGCGGAATCGAAGAGGTGGGCACGGAGCTGGATGTTCTTCGTCATCTTCACTACTACCTCGATGTTCTTGAATGCTCCCCATGCCGCTCGTTTCCTCCTGCTCGGCTCTGGAGCTAGGTCGTTCATCATATTGATTTCCCGACCTAGGTACACGTAACTGGAGTATTCGGTGATGTTCGTTCCGTTGAGCGTGAATGGGGCATCAGGAACCAATCCGTTTCTCATGAACGTCGTCTTCGTTAGGTTCAGCTGCAGACCAACCTTACCACAGGCGCTGTCGAAATCAACCAGCATTCGCTCCGCTTGCTCGATGTTCGGCGTTATGAGAACGATGTCTTCGGCAAAACGAAGGTGGTGTAGTTGTAGGCCGTCAACCTTCACTCCTATGTCTTCCCATTCCAGTTGACGCATGACCTTCTCAGCGGCTCTGAAGGGTTTGGGCGAGATGGTGTCGCCCTGTCGAACCCCTCTCTAAACGTCTATGATGACCTCCCTGTAGAATGGTGAGATCCTGGTTGTAAAGTAGCTGTAGAGCTCACGAAGAATCTTGATGTACTAGTAGGGACGCCCTGGTTGCCCAAGGCTTCGATGACCGCTTCTGCCTCCACAGAGTCGAAGGCCTTCTTCAAGTCGATAAACGTGAGACAGAGCGGCATCTTGCACTCATGTGAAACTTCAATGAACCAACACCGGATGTGTGAGGAGAAATATTAGGAAGAGGACTGACCAAAAAGAAGACGTGAACTTGAATACGAGCGCCGAACATAATCGAGTTTTTCGAAAATCTGTTCAGGTGACAGCAAAAACAGATCGCGGAATAGACGTTATCTGATATCAAACGGGCCCTTTTCCACCGTAAGCAAAACAAGATCGGAAGGAGAAATAGAAAAATTTGAGAGATTTTTCCCGCGGTGCGGCGGTCCTGGGACGCCCTGTCGTTTCACGAATAAAAGTTCACCGTTAAAGAGCCTTGAAACTCCTAGCTGTCTTCTTCTTCTTCTCCCTAGCGTTAGTTCCGCGCAGTTGCAGGGTCCGCTGTCTTTGTCGGTCGTCGCCATTTTACTCTGTCCAGGGCGTCCTCTGCTGCGGCCATGACTTCACTTAGATCCTTCTTGATCACATCTCTCCACCTCTTCTTTGGGGCTCCTCGCGGTCGCTTGCCTTGCACCTCAAAGTCCATCGCTGTTCTTATCGGATGATCCCGTGGCCTCCGTAGCACATGCCCATACCATCGTAAGCGCTGTTCCCGTACCTTCAGCTGGACAGGGGCAGTCTGCATGACCGCTCTAACATCATTCGTTTCGTTTTCGTTTCTAACTCTGTCCAGCCGCGTCCAGCCGCAGGCCCACCTCATCATCCTCATCTCAGCGGAGTGAAGCTGCCTTTTGTGGTTCTTGCTCAGGCGCATTCGACGTGCGGCGGTAAAGCACTCGCATGCCTTACTACGTCCGGATACACTTTCCCTATATTGAGCGTTTGGAGCACCGGATCGCCAGAGGCATATTTCAGGCACTCCTCACTTTAATCCGTGCCGCGTTGGATCGTTGCTTTCACTGCTCTGATCACACTCCCGCGGCTGCTAGATCGACTCCGAGTATCTGGAAGTCCTCCACTCTCGATGGTCTCACCATGGCGGCTCTACGATTTGGCTCTAACCATCTCAGAGCTCAGCGGAACTTGGTCGTGCTTCTTGAACATATCAGCATAGTCCCACCTTTCTGCCAGCACTTCCCGCATTTCTGACCTGCCCTGTGCTCTTCCCTGCTTGTCCGCTATCAGGGCGATGTCGTCAGCGTAGAGGAATGGTCTTCGAATGGTCCTTCATGAGGCCTTCACCATGGTATCGAGCGTAGGAGGAACAGGAAGGGGGATCAGGCTGATCCTTGATGACACCTAACCGTGATGTTTACTCCTTTTGTTTAGGCGTGGAGGTGCGTATGGCTGCTTTGACTCCGTTCGTACATGTCCTTCGCGGCGAGATCAGGTTTTCTGGCACGTTTTTCGTTCCGCTGGAGCGACCTCCACAGGCACTGCTCGCGGTAGGCCGGTCGAACGCTTTACCAGGTCGAGGAGGCCTAGGCAGCAAGGCCGGCGTCTCTCGATACTTCTCCATCACTTGCTAGCAATGAAGATGCATCCATTGCAGACTTTTCGGCATAAACCGACATGTTCCGGGAGATCGGGACAGATCCCGCAGCTTCTATATCGACGAGCGCTCCGTACAATTCATGAGATGCGGCAGTCAAACTTTGATCCCGCGGTAGTTTGGAGAGTGGCATTAGCGTCACCCTTTCTGTTTGGATTGGGGAGATGAGAAGGGCGATTAAGGTACTTGTCCTCCAGATCCGTGCATTTTTCCTTTCCACTGGTTACCTTGTTTTGGAAGCTGGTGAGCCATATCGCGACGATACGCGATTCTTTATTTTACATAGTTTCATTTGTCACTTATATTGTAGTTCAGTTTTATTTCTGTGTTGGTATTTCATAATCCTTTGTTCTATCTCACTCTCATCTATTGCATTCTTCCTCATAGTCGTGCTTTTGTGAGCTTTTACATACAGTTGTAGTCGTCGTCGAGCACTCATGCAGCGGCCATACTGATCTTACCATACACATGCTCCCGCCTGTGAGAGGCTCGACGGCGTAGTTCTGTTTTTCGTGGCTCGGGTTTCGCCTTGGTTCCTGAACGGTCATCTGGGTGAGACGCGGTGGCGTGTGAATCACTGCTGATCTGAGATTTGACCTCTCTTGTGGTGCTAATTTCAGATATATATTGGTGTGCTCATTTTCGGTATGTACAGAAGGTAATCGAGAGGTATATAAATTTGTGAGTCTTAACTTTTGGAGTTTTTCTCTTCGAACACGGTATTTTCTTCATTACATTTACGCGTGGCAGGTTACTCGACAGCATCTATTGTGTCGCGTGTTATCCTTTTATTCTATTGACGACACAATGGAAACTGGAACCACGCCATTTTGGCCATGTGTAGGAAGACATTGGGCCACTTTATGGTGCATCGTCTATCGTTAACCACGGACTGCACCAGAGCGTACGAATAATTCACCTTTTTACACGATTTTCGAATGGCACATTTTCTCATTCCTTGGCACTGCCCAAGTTCTGTCTCTTCTTTTTTTTATTCTTTCGTACGTCCCTATACACTGAAGCTCTTCGTTCTTACGAGTTCATTTTGGAGGTTTGCAAATCTATAGAGTTTATTGCCGACGAAAGTCAGTTTTATAATTCATCTATATTTTGGAGTCTGCAAATCCTTTAAGGATTTTGCGTGAAAAGGATCATTCTCACGCATTCATCTCAAGTTTCTCCTAGCATCTTGACATTTTTCAGTGTCAGGTGGCAGATTTTTACACATTTACCTTTGGCTTTCAATTTTTTATTTCATTCGAATCATTCTTTTTCTTCTTTTCACTTGGAGAATCTTACCGTAGTCAAGAAACATTAATGATGTTGGACCTCACATCACTGAAGTCGAAAAAAGCCCTCGTAACCCGTATACTGACGAATAACCTCAAAAGGTAAGTCGATGAAGCAGAAGCCTTTCTTTGGCGGCGGGGTCAATGGAGTCATATCCATCGAGTCGTCTCGATTGCGTTGATTGATCGACCTTTCAACTCGCTGCCCTTCTTTCTACTGGCGTTGAGGTGATACACAGGGGCGGTAGACACCATAGAAACATACCAGAAGACTCGCAAACGACAGAAGACTACGTTTGAGTCATCGCTTACAGCCTCGACGCGCCAACGCGTTGTTATCGAGACTTGGAAAGAGGGGGAAACGGGGGACGAAATTTTCAGAGTGGCCCTTTTCACCTGTGCACGCGCACACAGACACCTTCCGCCAATCCCTTTACCACCTTCGCAGGGAAAATTGTGGGACATTCATGAATTTTCTGGACCCTTGTATGAGCGCGAAACGTGACATTATCAACAGCTTTAGTAGTTTAATCAAATTCAACTATTTGGTAACTCTCTACGGGGGAAGCGCACTTGCGATGCTATGAAGCGATTCAATAACCGAAGCGAATTACGATCTACGCATCCAACTTTTTGAGGGACAAATAGGGGGATCAATGCACGCTCGATAAACGACTTACAGTCCGGCTAGAAGCGGTAAAGGCAAGAGAACATGACATTCGCTGCCCAACGCGTCTGCGGTTGAACAGATACTTCCAATTGTGCTGCTACTAACTGGGGGATCTGAATGTTTCCTTTGAATGGTTCTTTTCTCACACGACAAAACTCGTGACAGGTTTGTCGCCCAATTTCCAGCGCATAAGTTCTTAAATTATCCATCTCCCTCTGAACAAGGTCGACACGGATGGGTCATGGACAGTATTTCTGAGCCACTTCGATAACCTCATTACCATGGAGGAACAAATCACGGTAGGTGATCAAGGTTCTACAGAACCTCGATCGTGGGCAAGGGAAGATTCGCTACAGTAAGCTCGAGGTCGCAGGAAAAGAATAAAACAAGGTTAGCGAGAATTACGGCGTTCTTTCAGATAAATTGCAGCAGATAAAACATCACCAGCCTGCATGTTTTGGAATACTCGACGCTACATAAGTCGGGCTGATTGTTTACAAAAAGTCGGCAAGCATAAATTCACGGCGTTCTGTGGATGCAAAAGCGAAAACAGATGCCTTGGAACTTCGGAAAAAGAGGGACACTGGGTAAAAGACTGTTACGAGGATCGATCCGAGCGGTGTAGAAACTGTGGCAAGGGTCAAAACATCACCACTCTTTTGTGCCCAAAAAGACGAGTTAGCACAAGCCACCAGAACGCACCAGAACGCCGAGTAGGAGTTACACCGAACCAGAACAAACAAGCCGTATTACACCAACTACTGGGAAGAAATGCAGGGTTTCATGGGAACCAGAAATACAGTCAACGCACACCCGATTCGCTCGGTAGAAAACGAGTCTGTTCAAGGACCCTGAACGACACGTCAGTACCGGCAGAACCACTGGGCCACATGTCCAAAGCTAAGTCACGACTAAAAGTAGCCAGAAGGGGGTGTTACTATTGACAGGATTTTCGCAAAGTTGCGCGACGAAATCCGTAACACTTGGAAGAGAGGTAGAGACTCCTCTTGTCGACACATTTGTGCCCAGTCAGATCCTTCCGATTACTCGTGCCCTATGTGGAAGATTCTAGGACTAACCTGTACTCAATTCCAAGGCAACGCGTTTTTGATGTACGCACGTACGGCCAAGAGAAGATCCCAGCATCCGTTGAATGTGGCCACCAGGTGCACAAACACTAGGATATTGGGATTCACGAAGGAGCGGAAAGACACCATGAGGGTGCCCTTTTGGTCTACTCACCACTCAGGTGATTAAAAATGGTAAAGGGCAAACAACCAGGTTAACTCAAAGGAAGACCTTGAGTTTGTGTCACGCCACAACATCAGGCTATCGAAGCCAAACAGCGTTGGCTTCTATAGCCCCAAATGTATTTATCTCGGGTAAGTGATAACGTATGGAGTTGTTGGAGCTCCACTCCACGGTACAGGTTACCATCTGGCGTACAGGCTTTATCCCTCGAAGTTAGCGGTACGTTGAATTGACCTGGTAAACAACAGGGCCCTTCCAGGAAATTCTCATAAGGAACGAGATTAATACTAATCGTTATCTCTATTAAATGAACTATGGGCGTTCGGACCTGGAAGCATGACATAGGCAGGTGGGCGGATCTGCCGCTAGCTGAACGCAATGGACTTCCGCTGGAGGGTGTTGTCGAGTTCACGAGGGAACCATAAAATGCTGAGAAGTGCAGCCAAATCAACATGCCCAGGTGGAAACACACCTTTTTTCGAGAACACCATCGAACGACGCCAGGTGTTATGTACGTTCGTTTCCACATTACAAAGATAACCATCCAACGTTACGGATAATAGACCTTATGCCCACTCAAGCGTTGATACAAGGAGGTGATTTGAATATGTTTGAATACTAAGCCAGCTCTCACTTGTGTTAGTGACTATGACTACCACGCTTTCCGCGTCTCGCAATTAAGGAAATTTGGGCATAATTGAAGATCGAATTACCGAACGATGAACCAGGCCTAGGGGCCGGTACACATTACATTCCGCTATCAAGCGGTTCATCATCCGCCATAGGAAAAACGACAAAGCTGGGGATCGGTATTCGCGATGCCTTATCTCATCTACTAAGTAGCTGCTCCGTCTCTGAATGATTTCTTACACTAGGGCCAATAGTCGCTTCACATCTACTACGCTATGCTGATTACGTTTCGGCTAGCACCGATATACAGGCAACATCAGACGTAGGAGAAAGCATTTCTGCAGGTACATCTCCATGAAATGGGATAGAAGACGCTACAAGAGATTCTGTGCGTACGAACGTTGCGAGCCAATCACAAACGCAACCTCGTTACATACGTTTCGCACCGCGAGTTACATTGTGGCTATAAGTCATCCCCTTTTTGTTCACGCTAGGACTATATCCATCCACACAATCACCAATGCGGTTTTTAGCAGATAAGAGCTCGCACAGGAAATCCGCGAGAACCTATATGAGCAACCTGTATAACATATTACTATCGCTGAGACACCCAAGAAGGTCTAGCTGAGAAAGTGGTTATCGCCGCACGTCAAATCTTTGCGGACGTCAGAACATGAACCTTAAACTTGGCGAATGTTTTCGCCAGTCAGATTGGACCTCAAGAAACTACTCCCAGGAGGATGCGTGCGCAAAAAGTGACAGCCAAAAAGTGCTCGGTTACAGTGGAATGACGACTCATGATAGTCTACAGATCGCTTGTAACCTAGAAGCTAACAGACAATGCGGTTTTCAAAGCGAATCGTTAGCTCGACAATTGCCTTCCGTTTACGACCCATGTAGGGATGGCTTTGTTACATTACTTTACTTGTGCTAAACACTTCCAGGCCAACATCTTGTGGAAGGTCAACATTGACTGGGACACACACTATCCCAAAACTCTGCAAAGAGTCATGGCAGTAGATGGTCGAGAGGTCAAGGGTGGTTTTAATCCGGATCCATGCCCAGAAGATGTCCTTGGCGCACACCAATGGCGTGAGCTTAGCGTTATTCGCAGATGCAGCAGACGATCGCAATGCGCTTACATGTGCCTACCCTTTGCAGAAAACCAATCTACCCTGTCATGGCAAAATGAAAAATGCCATCTACAGCACAAATACCACCAATGCCAAAACTGGAGAGAACGCAACTCCTATGGCAACTTCGCATTAGCGCTGGTCATGTATATGAAGCCATGAAGCTATAGGTAGGTTGACGTTGCCAAACGAGTACACGAAGTTTTCATATTCCTCGGATTCGCCAAATCGCCTGAGTGGCTAACACAGCTCAACAAAATGCGAATCCCGGGTGTTGTCGAAGCAGATGATTGAACCGTGACCAATAGACTAACAGGAAATTCCGTCGATGTTGATGCGTTTGAAGAAGAAGCGGTCACGGTCGCGCTTCGCCTATGTGAACACAACAAAAAACCGCTGATGCGAGGAATCTCGAGCGCTGATCTGATGCTGATTCAGCCGCAAGAACGACCATTTGGCGTGGCTTATGGCCGTTTTTGTCCAAAATTTTACCGATCCTATCGTGGAGGGCCTTTACTACCTTTTATGGCATGGGATCAAAATGATTCGAACAAAGGACCAGAATGTAAAGCATAATGCAAGTAAAAGGCATCAGAGGAAGCCAGGGGAAGACTCGCTGGGTGATACCATACAGCGTTTTCAGCTCAGTTTTAACAAGGCTAACGTGTCACAGCAAGAGCACTGATCTCATTATCGAGAAAGCTTCTGGGCCACTTAACAGAATGAACACGAAAAAGGATATTATCGGAAGATTCCTGAATTGCGTTCATATCAGACAGCTTCGGGCGTAGCACTGCATAGCACGGTATATACGAGCTTGCATGTATATCGATAGTACGCCATCATCTAACATGGCATACGTATGGGAGCCTTATCGAGAAAATTCCATGGAAAATTCATTACGCTCTTATGGACTTCAGAATGGCCTTTTGGCGTTCAAAGGCAAGCGCCTTTGGAACTCGAACCTCGATGAATCAGCCAAATCCAATTCTGGTTAGCTGCGAATACGGAAAGGACCTGCACTGACTTGATTATCGAGGAAGCTCCGGACCTACCCAACCGTGTATAGAATCATCGGATTACTCCGGACGCGTTCGACAAAAGTAATTTGGATACCATAAATCGACAGTCAGTTATGAATATTGTATTGCATATGATGTGGCACAATGCAGGCGAAGTTTAACAGCGTCGCCTATCCAATTACCCGGAGTCTCAGATGACTTGCCCCAAAGCGAGTGCTTCGAAGTCGCCCATTCAACACGCGTGGGACCTAGAACTTTCTTCGACCTTCCCTAGTGATACATACTCAAGTACCGCGGTGGTACGCTGCATTTTAGACGTTGCCAGCTCGTCATCACAAGTCTCCTTACATTTGGAATATGGGTGCAGAGCGATGAATACAGTAGATTTTTCGTAAATGCTTTATTTGACGTTTGTAGCAAATGAAGTGGGTGTTCCAGATGTCGGATCACATGTCGATAATTGCCAAGCTAGGATTTTTTACTCACTTCCTACGATCTTTGTCAGAAACAATGCGCGCACTATACGAAATCGAATGGCCGACGTACAGGATTCGCTAGCCTCAACAATAAATTCGTTAGTTGGCGACATTATTACGCCATACAGCCACCCTCGTGCAGGTCGGTACGGGGTTTAGGTGAGGCACTTTCATCAAAGTCCGCTACAAGCATCGCAGTGGAAACAAAGCGTTACAGAGGTGCGCGAACGCTCTGAGAACACTTAGGTACCATCCTACGGAAGTGTGGAAGGTGCTCAATTCGAGCCATTGATCGTGTACCTAAAGCTTCTGTCATCGAAGATCTAACATCAGTCAGACCTATAGACTTCTACAGAAGGATCTTAGTCTGAGCTCTACCAAACTGGTGACGACAAACCGCGATACTCCGAAAAGTTGACAGAAGAAATATTTGCCACCGGAACAGCTTCGTGCTCTTCAAGACTAGGATAAGGAAGTTAACTTGATGCGCTAAAATCATCCTGTGATTCCACAGAGAAAATGTTTGGAAAATTTGGCGAGGAAAATATCTGTCAGGTCTCAGAGGAACATAAAAAGTCGGCGGTGTGAACGAATCAACGGGCCACGGCCAGGCAGTATTTCGCCAACAGTTCGGGGGATGTAGTATTAGTATTGCGACCGTATCTTCTCGAATTGGATCGGGCGAATGGCCCGCATTCACGAATACAGAAGCTAGGCTTCTGATGGCGCTGTACGCGAAGTAGAACTTGTATAACATCTACGCGCCGTAAAATTTCGTCGCCCCACGTTAAACTAGGGTACCACTGGAGTAAATCATCAACGAGGAGCATTTCTAGTTGGATGCACATCCAGTAGCAACTGCTGAAGCATCGCGTCAGGACTTTCGTTTGAAACGAGCAGCGATTTCTATTAGAGCCTAGACTATAACTTGCTCCTCTCGTTACTATAACACGGCCAGACATGAAAAGAATTACGGGTCTCCGGGTTCCTAGGACCAAAATAGGTTTCTTAAAGTTGGGTTCCTTTTTACATTATTGCCTGCAGTGTTGATGTACCTGCCGTTACTAGCTCCACAGGCCAAACACGCAGATGACATGTACCCTCGCGGAAGTACTCATTACACTTACAGGAATATCATGACGAATTAGAGTTGTGCGCGGTACCTTATGACAACTTCACAGAGTCGACTCGACTCCATGCCTTAGTGAAGTATCACACATAGTCACTTTACGATGACCATTAGCACTGACTTTTAAATGGCGAACTGTGTGAAACAGCTCGCAGTAATGCGAAAACAACTGTGTAGCTAGAAAACTTCTGGTTTGAACAACTGGTACTGGCTTGGATGTGTTGCGCAGCCCTATTTTAACCAGTAGGCACCTATAGCATCCATAGGACCTTCAATCGGCGGCTATTGCTTGTTACGGCTCAGTTGCCTTTGCTATTTGTCATGCTGCTGGCTATATGTTCGCATATGGACGGTTAGCGAAAACCCTTAGGATTCTATCGGCTTCTATTAGCAGCGATTGCTCATGGTTTTAAAGAGTATTTCGCATGATGCCGGATATTCGTTTAGACCTTCTATGCGTGCTTCTTAAGGCACGTATTCGATTCGAAGAAATCATTACGGAATTCCCGGAGAAACGCCTGGATTGGCAGCTTTAGCAATATCATTGATGATGGCCCAGTATAAAGTCAGTGGACACACATGCACGCAACATGTGAATGTTTCTTGAACATCACCTAACGGACGTGGTTTTTTAAATTAATGGGCACTCACAGACTAGCAAGGTAAGAGCTCAACGAGCTCTTGGGAGAATCAATACATATCATCGTGCTGAAGCGTCTTGCCTACGGCCTTCACCAAACAATACACGCTGGAGGTAGCGAATGTAAGCTACACTGGAACAGGGGGACTCTACCTGAGAGTGCCGAGCGCGACTCACGTAGGTATTTCACCAGGAAGCAACTAGGGCTGAAACAATATTGCAGCAAGAGATGGTCCGTTAATGGCGTTTATGTGGAGACGCTAAATGTGAAGGAATAAATGCGTCCACTCTCGATTCGAGCGACTGAAAGAAGGAAACACGCCTTTCCGAGGTGAACTGGATGACATGGTTCATGCGGGGGTCTAGGGATGGCGGTTGCGTTCCCAGTGCAGGTGCCTATTATAGTAGGCATTCTTGATTGCAGTGCCTCCAGAAAACGAAAAAAAACGTCTATGAAATTATTCGAAGTGTCTGAGATGGACCGATATGGAAAATAAAACTCAATAACCTTATTGCAGAAGCAGGATTTCGAAAGGAATACGTAGCTATGTAGTGCTCTGATTTCCGGAATGTCCCAAACAAGATCTGCCAAATGATCTGACTGTTTAGGCTTACTTGACCGGGCTGTTTCCCCCGTATACCTCAACGCATCGATGTGTACATCGAGGTTCCCCATACACAGACGGTCTAAAGAGCATCGCCTAGGGTGGAGAAACAGAGTCAGAACCGGACTTCTCTGCTCAACACCAGAGCATGCTCTGTTAAGATGGCTGAACTGTTCTCTGATTGACGACTGCACATTGTAACGCCGCTCTAAACAGCGCGAAATGTGTATCTCAGAGTACGGATGTTAAGTAAGTAAGAGTTCCAAGAAAATCCGTAATAAACTCCCAATCAGAACAGCAGTTGGGAAATGTTGAAACGTCTCGAAAATCTCGTAGCTAACAGGCAAGAGTCATGACTGGTGTCGAGCAGACTTCATGGGGGTGAAAAGAAGATTCAACCACAACGATCGAAGCGCTCCACCCAAGTCGTAACTACGGGTGGATATTTGGGGAAGTGTGAACACAGTGGTTGAGATGGTTGCTACACTGCTCGAAAGGGAGCACAAGCAAAGATTCATAGTGCACTCAACTGTAGATTAGCCATTGGAGAAAATCCGATGCGACCAGGCGGTTCATGTTCTGTCGGCTTCCTTGTGGTCCTTTTACACCATAGACGATAGCTTATGTTTCCACCTCGATTCGTCACAGTTTCAACTGGTTAGTTAGATGTGAGAAGTGACGAAATAGCTCGACCACTCACTTGCGAATTCTGAAATACACCAAACGATTTCAATGACCCTGACATGGAACATACTGGAAACGGAACATGCACATTTTCTACGAATTTAAATGCCCCGACTTCGCCACCATCGCGGGAAGTTTATTAAGTTTGGTACAAAGAGCAATTGTTAGTTAGCTTCTAGCCGAGTGAATAATAGAACCAGCTGAGTCCTCGCTCCAAATCTTTTCTCCGAAAAAATAAGCGTAAAAGAGGCCCGACTACGGAACCTAGTTTTGCGTTCTTGTCTTACACAGGCGCCCTTAATCAAAAGCTTACACCCCCCCCTTATGGTCTTCCCTTTCGGCTTTGCAATGTTATGGGCACTGCCAATGACGGAAATTCATGTGCCGGCAAAGCGCTCCACCGAAAAACATCTTTGAGGGGTTCGAGTACTTGTCATACAGGTAACATAGAATTTACAATATACTACATATATTAGATTTTTTCTAATATTTTCTTTTTTTTCCCTTTCGTAGCACATTGCATTTTTTATTTACCCTCAATGCAGCCTGGATCGCAACACTGATGTCTTACACTGAACAACCTGCTCCAAGCATCGCAATTACTTCTGAATCTGGCGCATGCAGAAAATCAGCAAATCAAGAGTACGAGAAAAACAAAACAAGCAACTTGATCGCATGCGACTTGGTCAACTTCCCCACAGAGAGTTTATTTGAGAATTCTGGTTTCAAACGATAAGGACATATAAATGACGAGTTCCAGAGCGAGTACTCCAGCTGAGATCACCAACGGTTGACGGCTCCTAAAAAGCTACCGACGACACATCCCTACATTGTCTCGCCTTTACATTTGGAAACGTGGAAGAGCAGATAAGAGAAAATCACGGTACAGTTGCCAGATTGGCTTCGGACACAGCTGTCGCTACTCCAGAAGCAATATTGCTGGCCTCATTGGCCAAAGGGACGGGCTACATCGGAGATGTGGCCGTATCGTTCTGCAACGAACGCACCTAGACAGTGAGAACCAGCACTCAACTCGACCCACAGGAACAAGACCAGCTTCATTAACACGGGGGGGACTAACCTGGAATTTCTGGAGGCACTACAGCATCCAAATCAGCTGGTATGAGACGATCTATGACAGACTCCAACGCGTCCTAATCTATGACGATTGGCTCAGCCGAAGACACCGAGGCTGTAGCGCGCGCCGAGAAGAAAGAACAATCGTCGAAGAAGAAAGTTCTGTTTTCGAAAGAACTCGAAGCAATCTTAACAACATCGCTGAAACCAGGACAGACCGAAAACCACAGACTTGCCGGCTATGGGTTACTCCCAGCAACGAAGTGGAAATTCAGTGAAAGGCCGGCGGGTGCGAGTGCACCTATTCCAAACGAGGGACGTTGGAGCGCAAAAACATCGCGAAAACGAGGAGCATGACGGATTCAGTAGGGGGAATGCTGGGTTCTTCGGAGGCCTCAGACTTTGATGGAGAGAGCCAGCCCGAAGATCAGCGCGACTGGACGTTCACTGGGGCGAGCGAGCCAGTTGCCAGAACAACCTCATCTTCTTCGGAAGACGAAAGAATCAGCAGATGAAGGGCTCGTAGTCCTGGATGGAAGGGAAGTGTGACAAACGAAGGACAGGAGGAAATCATCGTGAGTCATCGGAGATCCACCTCAGCGACGTCGATTTGAGAAGCTCCTCGACCGTGCTGTTCACCGGACATGCAGCAGAAAGCTTACTGGCCGTGAAGCTGCTGCGGCATCTCAAGAAAGACAACAAGAAAGGTGAATTCCATTCCCACCACGGACATCCTAAGAGGACGCCCGAAACGTGAAGAGTTAGCCAACTGTAGAAGCAACAACTCTGGAACTTCGTGGACTCTGAAGTACCAAGCGGAGCAGGAGTGAGACCAGTTGAACGAGAGAGACGCTCACACGCCAAGGCGAAGTTCTTACCCGCACGTTCCTGACAACTGAGCAACCTTGCGGCATTTAGTCTTGCACTGTGTGACCATTATTCCGACGCATGTCCAACGATTGCCAGGGGCCAGTTACTAGAGAAGAGACTTGCTCGAGGGTGACGATCGATAGGTACATGTGCGCTACTCCCATCACAAACTGCATGGCCCATTGTAACGAGAGAAGAGGAACCTTGCCGATTATTGCTGGCTCCAGCCAGCACCACCCGCATTGTGTGCTGAACCGGAGCGTTCAGAGCACAATCAACTAGGAGGATGTCGCGGAGAATTCCGGGAGATTGGGAATTAGAGCCAGGACGATCTTCGCGCACAGGCTGCTCACGGACAAGGAAGGAACCGAGCTATTGGGAGCGACATTGATTCAACTCGCGCCTACCGGGCTTCTTAAGCCATCTTTTCAGATGGCTCTCTGCTCAAATCAGCAACCTTGTGAGCTGTCAAGGCATTTTACATTGCTCACTGCTGGCCCGCTAGGGTGCCAGAAAATTACAACTGGATGCTCGACCGTTCTCGTGAGCTGGTAAGATATTCTTTAAATGGACTCACTGCCTGCGCCCGAAGTGCCCACTTACACTGATCGCATCGGACCGTTGTCTCGGTGATCATGATGCTAAGGATATATGCTCACGGCTGGCCCTGAAGTGCTCAGCCTCACACTGAAATTATGCTCGGACTGTTTGTGTGCCGTGTAGAATATATGCACACTGACCCTGGACCACGTGGAAAGTGGCCAGCACACACTGATGTTCTTTTAGGGTCTTCTGTCCCAAAATCCTGTCGGTCGCTATACGAGGATATGCACGCAGCTGGCCCGAGCTGCCAGAAATACAACAGCTGATGCTCGTCCTCTTCGTTACTATTACGAGATTGTACACGGTGCGCCGAGTGCACGCTTTCAGTGACGTTCGTCCTTCTGGTGGGGGCTGTATGGTAATGGCCTACGATAAACGATTTCGGAATTCGTGCACGTTACGAGACGTTTAATCAGTTCGGGAGGACCGGAACAACAGGTAGCTCGTGTGAACGAGACAAACAGAATAAGCAACATGCAGATCCGTATGATGAATCTGTTCCTCTAATTACTTGATTTATATTCTCCTCTTTCTTTTCCTGTCTGGGTAGTATTGACCTATCGGGAACCGGGGGGAAGTATCGGCCGACGAATACGCTGATTTCTTTATCTCTTACCATAGTTCATTTGTCACTTATATGTTAGGTTCATTTATTTCTGTATGGTATTCATAATCCTTAGTTCTATTTCTCACTCTCAATCTATTGCGATTCTGTCCTCAGCTTGATCGGGCTTTCTTGAGCTTTTTAACATCAGTTTGTAGGCGTCGTCGAGCACCTCATGCAGCGCCATACTTATCTTACCATACCCACGATGCTCCCGCTCGTGAAGCAGGCTCGGACGGCGGTCAAGTTTCTGTTCTTTTCTGGCTCGTTCGCGTTGCGTCTGACGGTCATCTGGGTGCCTTCGGTCTAGTGAATCACTGCCTGTCGATCTGAGATTTCGACCTTCTCTGTTATGGTGCCTAATATCGTAGGTTATTCTGGTAATGTTGTGCTACATTTTCGGGCCTAACATTTAGTACGAAGGTAATCGTACGACGGTTATTAGCTAAAATTTCCGCTGAGTCTAACACTTGGAAGTTTTTACTTTCGAACACGAGTTATTTTCTCTTCATTACCTTTACGCCTATCGTGGCAGGTTATCGACAGTTATCTATTGTGTCGCGGTGTTCTTCCTTATTTCCTCTATTGACGACACAAGGAAAAACTGAACGCACCCAATTTGAGCCATTGGGGAGAGACATTGGCCACTTTAAGCCAACTCTTCTATGCGCCGGTTACTGGCTTACGAGTGTTTCCATCCTCGAGTTGGCACCTCCATCTGGGAAGGACCAACGCACTTTCGACCTTCATCCTTCCAAGTGTACGCCTAACCTCATCCTCAGGCCAGAGTGCGGTGGGAGCAGCTGCGGCCTCTGCCCGTGAGTCGTTCTTGTGGGGGAACTCCTCGTTCAGAAGCCCTGTGAAGTACTCTTCCCACCTCCTCTTGACTTCGGCTGGCTTTCTTAGGATGACACCATCGCTGCCTTTTACACTTTTCACCACTCTGATGTCTTGAGTAGCGCGATGGCGGGCCTTAGCGCCTGAAGACGAACTTCTCTGCGTTTCTGCCTTCCAACTTCTCGTACAAGGCGTCCATCGCCGTGTTCTTCGCCTTGGCGACAGCAGCCTTGGCGAGCCTCTTGCAACTCTTGTAGGTAGCGAGGTCTTCGAGGCTACGGGTCTTCTGCCAGCGCTTGTATGCCTCTTTCTTTTGCTTCACGACTCGCTGGACCTCCTCGCTCCAGAACCACGCTGCCCTATCTCCTCTGAATCCACCTCGCGTCTCGCCGAGGACCTCCTTGGCACATCGCAGGATGATATCGCCCGCGCTGGCCCAAGTCCGCTGAATTGGCCCGTTAGGATCTGGGAGACCGACTTCCATTATCTTTCGCCTGAGGTCACACTTCTCCGCTTGGTGCAGCTTCCACCACCGGATTCTCCTCTCGGTTCTTACTCTTGTCTTCTTGGGGAGGTCTATTACGCCAGGAGGGGCCTGTGCTGGGGAGCCAGATCTTCGCCGGGTAGAACTTTGATATCCTTCACAGTTTTGAGGGTTGATCTTCGTACCAACACATGGTCAATCTCCGTCTGTCTCCCTCCGCTGCTGTAGGTTACCTTTTGAGATTCCCTTTTCGCGAAGAACGTGCTGCAAATTCACTGCGATTTGTACTGCTACGCCAAAATGCATCGTAATCTTCGGCTTCCGCTGCCTTCAGGCTAGTGTTGGGATTGAAACTGGGAGTGGTCCGAATTTGCTTTGGGGCACGGTGTATCTGGGGTTGTTAAGACGTTTCTCGCCGTTCCTGTGTGTATGCAGTTAAATCAAAATTAGTCCCAATCCGAACACCTGTGCTCATTAGGTGAGTAAAGTGTTCTTCTTCGCAAAAAACTACTTTCCCCGCAAAATTGACTCAGGTTTTTTTAACTACTGGGGACATTTCTTGCAAAGTGAATAAGTCTTGATTTTCTAAGGTTTATATTTGGACGTTTCAAATTATTACATTTGATCGGCACATCACAATGCGTCGAATTGCATGTTGAAGTTATGAAGGGTTGAATGACAAAGTCGGCAGTTCTCTAAAGCGACTCAAAACCCCTGAAAAAAGTGAGCAAAAGGCTATGTTTGGAGCAAGTGATTCTTTGAAAAAGTCGTCTCGCTACCTATTGAAGCGCTAATCTTACTCACGTTTCTAAACTAGCTTTGGAATTCTGCAAAAAGTTTGGTAATAAAACGACATTTTGATGATAGAAAACTTCGCGTATGAAAAAAGGAACAACGGCAGCGATTTCTTTTGAAGCAATCGAACATTTGATAAATGGAAAACTTTTTTGGTACAGAATCAAGTTGAAGTTTTAAGGATTTTTATGTCGCCATCTGAAGAGACTGCTTTTTGAATGACAAGAATACCTCTGAATGAATAATTCGTATCGCCCGTAATCTGTGCAGGGTTTATTTATACAGCTTCTGAAAAAGAGGATTTGGACGCTCGTGGAAAAAAACTTGTTTTCGTCCTGTAGTAGAAGCTCTGCTATTACTAGTGCCATGCCTGGTTTACGCGGCAAATTTAAAAATGCTTCTATCAATGATAAACAATTTAATGTGCCTCGATCCCGTCTCTGAGCTAGACAAGCACGGTACTTAACCACTGCACTCACTCTTCCCATGGGGTCCTCAAAGTTTGACGGCCCATTATCCGTGATGGACCTGGGGGCTATGTAAAAAGACGCAAATTGCGGAGTACAGGAGGTCGTCTTCCTTGATACCTTCAAAAGGGTGGGGGTCGTAAAAACATTTAGATTGGCTCAACGCACGCTGACCCTGCTCGCAAGGCCTTCCTGTACGCCTAAAGCTAAGAACACGAGTTGACCCGTTGGATAGCAGAATTTGAAAGTCGTAACGAGAGAAGTTCGTGCTTCAGCTGGCGCCGTGCTACTCAGACATTCAGGTGTGAGAGTGTAAAAGGCAGAATGGTGTCATTGCCTCTGGAGGCCGTGATCGCTTAGTTAAGCTTTTATTTTTTAACGTAGCCCCAGGCCATCATCTGAGGTAATGGGCGGGTCACCGTACATGAACAGGTGGGTAACGAGTGTAAGTCCCGGTGCTTTGTCTAGATCAAGAAACGGGGTCATTAGCAACTGAATTTTTACTCATTAAATAGAAACAATTTTTTCCAAAATGTTTTGCGTAACGCCAGCATAGCATAGCAATAGCCAGAGATTTCTACTTTAGAACCCAAACAAGTTTTTTTCGAGCTTGCGAATCCTTTTTTGGAAGCTGTGTAAATTAACTGAGCGATTACGTGCGATATCCGAACCTCTTCATTCAGAAGGTTATTTTTTCTTTCAAAAGCAGTCTCTTGTGAGTGGATCACAAAAATTTATAAAAGACTATTCAAACTTGTTTCTTTCCAAAAAGTTGTTAATTTCCAAATGTTCGATTCTCAAGAATAGGTCCCGTTGGTCGCGTTTTTTGTGCTATACGCGAAGTTTTCATCAATTGGAATGTTCGTTCATTGTCCAACATTTTGCAGATTTCTCAAAACTATTTAAGTAAGTAGGAGATAAAGCGCTTCTCGATATGTACGAGGTTTTTTTTTCAAGATCACTCTTTCCAAAAGGCCTCGTTGTTTCTTTTTCAGGGTTGTGAGTCGCTTCTGAGAACGCGTGAGTTTTCGGTTATTCAAGACCTTCTATCCTTTAGCATTATTACTGCACATTTTCAAGCTAATTAAACAATAGATCTGACCCTTCTGAAAAAATGCCAAGATTTTCTGAATGACGCTATTCTTTCGAAAATCGTCCCGCTGTTCTTTTTTTCTTAGCTGTTTTTATGGCCATTCTCTTGGAAGGACTTTTCACCTTCAAATGAGCATAAGTTTTTTCTAAAGTCGATTAACATGAGCGAAGCGATAAGAACCACTGAAGTCAGGAAGATCAGTAATATCTGCAGGATATAAGAATACTTTGAAAGAAAACTTTTCTCCTGCATAGGTATTATTATTTCTCAGAGGTCAATCAACCATTCGCTGCTCTTATCTCCACTTTGATTGGCTTTAAAAATCATTCAGTTTTCTCTGCAAGGTTTTTCTGCGTCTGTGCTAAACTAGGAAGCATGACGGTTCTTAGTTAGGATTCGCTGCTATTTCATGCGGTCTTTATCGTGTGCGAAGTGGCAGATGGCAGTTAATAAGTCCGGTCCTCCTTTGCGACTTACCATTGTGTTTGGCACTTTCAAACTGCCTGTACTTTGGGGTTATCGGCACGTCTTCTCATCAATTGGCCAATACGACCCTCTCCCCCCCCCCGTTGTCCTTTGCAGCAACGACGGTCGGGGAGCCTGATGGTTTAGAGCCTCGGCAGGGATCGAATTCGCGGTTTTTCTGAGGGGTAGACATGAGTCTAACCTCTTAACCACTCGGCTATCCCTGCCCTTGAAACTCCTAGCTGTAACGAATAGAAATGCAAAAATTTTGGTGCTTCTGGAAATAATTGCCTAAAATTTGGAATGAAATGTGCTGAACACCTCCGGCGCACCTTCGAGTCACTGAAGAAACAAGCTAAGACCTGCGTCAAAAATGATGGCAGCTACTCCGAATTTTTTTCACAGTTATAAAATGTCATAGTTCAAGGCTCCCCAAAGTTAACTACTTTCAAATTTTTGTGGACAGAGAATAAAGATTGGACGTGTTTTACGACTAGTTCGCCGCTATGTGCTTAGTTGAACCACGGCCAAACTTGAAGCTCTATTAGTAAACAATACAGGGTGCGCCAAAATTACGGCGACAACGGATGCGCATACAATTTGAGCAACTATTCAAAGATGCTGTTTACTGCTGCGCTCATTTTGGTTTTGTTGTGTTCACCTGCTCATGATTATCTTATTTGGCCACCAATATGTATGATTGTTATAATGACTGAGTGATTCTGCCGCCATCACTGAACTTGAACTGATCACTGAACTACAACATTGAGAGTTTCCGGCACGCAAGAATTATCAGCGTTTTGGTTTTTATCTGGGTACCAATCATGGACCCACTAAACGCTCCGAGGAGTAAGGAACCGAATTCACTCATTCTGGATGGGAAGGCCGTGTTTCTCAGAGGGCCACGAGCAATTTCAGCATGGTGCGCAACAGAATTTGCTGGCACTTCGCGCACTCATTCCGCCGAACGTCACGAGAGATGAACATTAAGGAGATTACTTGAGAATTCCCAAACAAATTGCCATCCTAATATTTGGGAAACATTGTTAGATCTTTCATAAGGAAAGATTTTCCATAAGGCAGGGGTGGTGGTGCGGAGCCAATTTTGTCAAATTCATCACTTTCAACGAGCAGGTCAGCATTTCAGATCCAATGTAAATGGGTTCCACTGTGGAATTGATTCTGTAAGCTGAAGCTTGCATGGAACTTCACATTTTTGGTGATTATTCTGAAAAATTGCTTCAGAATACGTAGGTATTTCTCAAGGCCCGTACAAGTACCAACAAAGGAATTTCTGAGATTTGGCAAATGTTTACGATTCACTATTGTACAGTGAACGTTACTCCATTTTCGACTTCTTGGAATTGAGACATGTTCATTCTAGGAGACTCGAAATCTGTCGCCGTAATTTTGGCGCACCATGTAAAACACTTCGCCTTCGGGCTGATGTGATTCATGTCGATGTAAGATAGTGATCTTCTATGATGTGGAATCAATATAGATGAGAATAGCAACAACTGCCTAGGATCTATCTTCTAAAAGCTGTTCAACCTGGAACAGAGAACATTGAAGTTTTGTGTTGTGACGAAGGTTTTGTGTGTGATCCTTTTCTTTTTGGGGTATCTGAGCTTTTACTTTTCGAATTTGGTTTCGCCTACTCCTGTGTAAAAAGCCTTCGGTGGCCGAACACATGATGTTGAAGACTTGTTTTTTTTCCTTTTATTGTAAATGGCCGCTGTTTGTACATAGAAGATAACTGGAAAATGATTTGCAGACCCCAGCATAATAATGTCACCTTGACAAGTATGGCTATTGGTAACATGCCAAATCCGGGCTTGTTCCTCGTGCGTGGTGACTACATAACCAACTATAACGAGATATCGAACAGGTCACATCTTATGCAGCTTTTTAGTACCCCGTTTCTATTACTAAATTCGTGGGTATTGAAAACTTATGGCGCTTTTTCAGTTTTTTCTTAAGTTGTGTGTTGCGGTATGGAGAAGCGACCCTCACAAAACGAAATGATCTCACTTCGCAGCTCAAAGTTGCTGGTATATTTTTACTTTGTTTGTCTTCACTTATGAATGGTTGGCAGCGTTTTGGAAAATAACTGAATCATCTATTACCGCACTCTTCTTTTGATTCTTGTTGTCTACTCCAATCTGCGAAGTTACAGCTACCCTTACTGGGGAGGAAAACTTTGTTTTAGGTATACTGAGGCTTTTCTTAATGACTCCTTGCAGTTGCACTGATTTACACAGTCTGGCTCTGAAACAGAATCGCTTTGTTACAGATAAAAAAGCTTGAAAATAGGTGTAAGGTTGGTGATATTATGAGTAATTTTTCTCAGTACTAACATACGCCGTCAGTGTAGGTCATTCAGAAACTTTTGATGGTTTTAACCCCCAATATCAAATTCGCACGCTTTAGTTAAAGCAAACGCCTCTAGGCAAAATGACATTCATTACAATCTACACATCGTTGCAAAGGAGTGATAAGAGAGCTGCAGTTCTAAAGCCCTTAATTTGGTCAGGTCAACGACCCATTTCCACACATGACCACCCCAACCATTTTCGACCAGGACCATTTTCTTCGGGACTTTCGCCATCGCTCAGAAACTTTGAACCATTACTTCACATGCGTTTGTATGCTACGCCAAATGCATCGTAATCTTCGCTTCCGCTGCCTTCAGGCCTAGTGTGGGATTGAAAATGGGAGTGGTCCGAATTTGCTTTTGGGGCACGGTGTATTGGGTTGTTAAGAACGTTCTCGCCGTTCCTGTGTGTATGCCGTGTAAAATCAAATTAGTCCCAATCCGACCACACTGTGCTCCTTAGGTGAGTAAAGGGTTGTTCTTCTTGCAAAAACACTTTCCCCAAAATTGCATAGGTTTTTTTAATACTGGGGACATTTTCTTGCAAAGTGAATAAGTCTGATTTTCTAAGGTTTTATTTCACGTATTCAAATTATTCAAATTTGATCGGCACAACAATGCGCGATTGCATGTTTGAAGTTATGAAGGTTTGAATACCAAAAACTCGCGTTCTCAAAAGCGGACCACAAACCCCTGAAAAAAGTGAGCAACAAGGCTATTTTGGAGAAAGTGATCTTTGAAAAAAGTCCGCTACCTATTGAAAGCGCTAATCTTCTAGTTTCTAACTAGCTTTGGAAGTCTGCAAAAAGTTGGTAATAAACGATCATTTGAATGATGAAAACTCGCGTATGCACAAAAAACGGAACAACGGCACGATTCTTTGAAGAATCGAACATTTGCATAAATTGGAAAACTTTTTGGAAAAGAAGCAAGTTGAAGATTTTAAATTTTTATGTCCCATCTAAAGAGACTGCTTTTGAAGAAAGAAATAACCTTCTGAATGAAAATTCGTATCGCATATGAAAATTCGTATCGCACGTAATCGCTGCAGGGTTTATTTATACAGCTTCTGAAAAAAAGGGATTTGGACGCTCGTAAAAAACCTTGTTTCGTCCTGGAAGTAGAAGTCTCTGCTATTACTATGCCATGCCTGGGTTTACGCGGAAATTTAAAAATCGCTTCTATTAAATGAATAAAAATTTATGTTGCCTCGATTCCCGTCCTCTGAGCTAGACAAAGCACGCGGACTTACCACTGTCCACCACCTCTCCATGTCAGTGACGGCCCATACACCGATGATGGACCTGGGGGCTATGTAAAAAGACGCAATAGCGAGTACAGGAGGTCGTCCTGATACCCTTCAAAAGGGTGGGGGTCGTAAAAACTTTAAGATCTGCTCAACGCACGGCTGACCCTGCTCGCCAAGGCTGCTGTCGCCAAAGCTAAGAACACAGAGATGGACACCTAGTACGAGAAGTTGGAAAGCAGAAACGCAGAGAAGTTCGTCTTCAGGCTGGCGCCGTGCTACTCAAGACATCAGGTGGTGAAGAGTGTAAAAGGCAGCGATGGTGTCATCCTATGGAAGCCAGTAGAAGCTAGTAGCTTTTTACCTAGCCCCCAGGCCCATCATCGATGTATGGGCGGTCACCTACATGAAGAGGTGGCGTACAGTGGTAAGTCCGCGTGCTTTGTCTAGCTCAGAGGACGGGGCTCAAGGCAACATGAATTTTTACTCATTAAATAGAAGCAATTTCCAAATTTTTGCGTAAATCCAGGCATAGCATAGCAATAGCAGAGATTTCTACTTTCAGAAACCAACCAAGTTTTTTTTTCGAGCTTGCGAATCCCTTTTTTTAGAAGCTGTATAAATAAACCCTGCAGCGATTACGTGCGATACGAACCTCTTCATTCAGAAGGTTATTTCTTTCTTCAAAAGCAGTCTCTTGTGATGGGACACAAAAATTTAAAAACTTCAACTTGTTTCTTTTCCAAAAAGTTTTTAAATTTATGCAAATGTTCGATTCCTCAAAGAATAGTCCCGTTGGTCCGTTTTTTGTGCATACGCGAGTTTTCATCATTGAAACGTTCGTTCATTACCAACTTTTTGCAGATTTCCAAAACTAGTTAGTAAGTAGAAGATTAGCGCTTTCAATAGGTAGCAGATTTTTTTTTCAAAGATCACTCTCTCCAAAAGCCTCGTTGTTTCCTTTTTTCAGGGATTTGTGATCCGCTTCTGAGAACGCGTGAGTTTTCGGTATTCAAACCTTCATAACTTCCTTTATCATTAACTTGCACATTTTCAAAGCTAATTAAAAACCAATAGATTGACCCTTCTGGAAAAATGCCAAGATTTTTCTGAATGACCATTCTTTCGAAAAATCGTCCCGTTGTTCCTTTTTTCTTGGGTGCTTTTTAGGCCATTCTTTTTGAACGCGACTTTTCAACCTTCAAATGGACATAAGTTTTTTCAAAGTCGATACAATGAGAAGCGATAAGACCACTGAAGTCAGAAAGATCAGTAATATACAGGATACTAGAATATCTTGAAAGGAAAACTTTTCTCCTGCCATAGGTTTATTATATTTCTTCAGAGGTCAATCAACCAATATCGCTGCTCTTTCCTCCACTTTGATTTGCTTTAAAACATTCCAGTTTCTCTGTAAGGGTTTCTCGTCTGTGCTAACTGGAACATGACGTATTTTAGTTAGGAATTCCGCTCTATTATGCGTCATTCAATCGTCTGTGGTGCGAAGTGGCAGTGGCAGTTAAAAGTCCGTCCTCCTTTGCCACTTAGCCATGTTTTGGCACCTTCAAAACTGGACTGTACTTGGGGTTACGACCCTCTTCTCTTCCATTGGCAAATACGAACCCCTCCCCCCCGTTGTTCTTTGCGCAACGGACGGTTGACCCTGTTGGCGAGCCTCTTGCAACTTTTGTAGGTAGCGAAGTCTTTGAGGCTCCGGGTCTTCTGCCAGCGCTTGTATGCTTCCTTCTTCTGTTTCACGACACGCTTTACCTCCTCGTTCCAGAACTAACGCTGCCTTGTCTCCTCTGCATCCACCTCGCGTCTCGCCCAGCACCTCCTTCGCACATCGCAGGATGGTTCCAACCGCGATGTCCCAAGTCCGCTGTATTGGCCCGTTAGAATCTGGGAGACCGACTTCCATTATCTTTCGCGTGAGGTCACCCTTCTCCGCTTGGTGCCTTCGCCTTCACCGGATTCTCCTCTCGGTCCTCTCACTTGTCTTCTTGGGGAGGTCTACTGCAACGTCTGCCAGGAGGGGTCTGTGCTGGAATGCCAGATCGTCGCTGGAAAAAACTTTGATATCCTTCACAGTCCTGAGGGTAGATCTTCTTACCATCACATGGTCAATTTCCGCCTGTGACCCTCCACTGCTGTAGGTTAGCTTTTGAGACTCCCTTTTTCGCGAAGAACGTGCTGCAGACTGCCAGGTCGTGGGCTATAGCCAGGTCCAGAACCCTCCCTCAATGTTCGTCGTTCCTATCCCTCTACCGCTGTGTACCCTTTCAGACCTCTTCTATCACTGCCGACGTGACCATTAAGGTCACCTGCTATGGTGAGGTAGTCACCTTCTAAAATCATTCTGATGGCGTCGTCCAGGCTCAGATAGAATTCGTCTTTATCACTTTTGGGGCACCCGGCTTGCTGTGCGTACACGGAGTGTATGGCCAGGACCGCTCCTTCGTGTCTATCCTCACTGCCATGATTCGACCGCTGATCTTGTTCACAGCGGAGATATAGTCCTTGAGCGACTTCGCTACCGCTATGGCCACGCCATTCCGCTTGGTGTCTTCTCCATTGTAGTAGAGCTTGACACCTTCCCCGATTTCCCTAGCCTTAGCACCTTTCCATCGCGTCTCCTGAAGGCAATCGACTTCGATATTCCTGCGCGTCATCAGATCAGCAACCTCTCAGGACTTCCCAATTAGCGATCCTACGTTCAGAATCCCAATTCAAACTAGCTTCCCTGGCCGAGGCCGTTCACTCCTCGGTAGCCCTCGCAAACTGCCACAGAACTCGGGCGGGGATTCTGTGCGCCACTTCCGGGTGACGTCCTAGCATTAACACTGACTCTTTTGCGACTTCCAAACATGTTTGGTGTGACTGGGGTGCTCATCAGCCAGCCTGTCACGTGGGCCTGACGCTGGTACTGAAACCATTTTTGCAATTTTTGCAAGTTATGGTTGAGAGCCTCGGCAGGGATATTATAATAGGTGTACTATTCGTGCTGGAAACTGGTCAAAGATTTTCAGTTGAAATGGAGAGAATGTTATATTGAGCGCAGAGAGAACGCTTACAGTCAATTATCGCTTTAAAACGAAACAAAGGTTCAGAAATTTGGAAAATAACATTCATTTCATCTCACAATGTAGTAGATTAGATTGAGTACGTGGCGCATTCTTGGGCGAGTTTTGAGAATAATCATTATGCGCAGCAGTCAGTTCGCATAGGCAGGATTACATACGCATCACATGCAAGCAACTACTTTTTGAGGTGAAAGTTGAGTGCATGGCGCAATCCAAGATGGTGCCTCTAGAGAACTTGGGGACAGCGTCCTATAGAACTCAACGAGCTGAACTCAATGTCGTTTTCGGATTTTGAAAAGCTCAATTTCGCACCGAATTATAGCAGAAATGCGAAAAAAAACGCGAAATTGCGTTTTTTTGCGTGAATTTTGCAGTTTTTATGGCGAGTACCGTATATATTCTTTTGGTAAACTTGAAAATGTAAACCAAGGTGTGATGTGGAAGGCAAAATTTTTCCCTCGTCTCTTGGGGAGAGATTGATGTTCTCAAAAAGTGTAATTTTGTCTATAACATCAGGAGTTCATTTCTTATTATTTTTCCTTGCTGTTGGCGGTTTTCAAGAATGTCTCATTCAGGTGCGCAGCCGTTCCTATCGTACGCCCACTTTGAGCATGACAGGAGATTTCTCACTTTGTTTTTCGCTGTACGCTTATGCGAACGTGGTGTGTTCTCCAAAATGTTTGCAGTTCCCATTAATTCGACTGCTAGCAGAACAGTGATATGTTATAGAGGAAAAGATGGACGGACTCAGGTTTGCTGCATACAAAATCTGTCTGCCGTATGCTGCTTTAGTTCAGGTGCTTCACTTGTAACTATAATAAAACCTTATCATGATTTCTGAGTTGCAGATAACTGCTGACATGAGCGATGCAAGCAATAACACCCTCTACCTTCGACTCAAGCACCCACCACAGGTTTGGTAATTCAGGCAGCAATATACACGGTACTCGCCACAAAACTTTCAAAAATTCACGAGAAAACACGATTTCGCGTTTCTTTTCCGTTTTTTTTTGATAGAGCTCGTTTTAAAACTGAGATAACAAGTCCACATTCTCTTTTGAAGCTCGTTTCTAAAGAGAATGTGGACTTGTTTGTCTCGTTAACATCTACAAGTAAGAAGTGGTTTCTTATTCTTTTAATCAAATTTCAGGAGCTGTGTTTCATTTCTAAGCGATGTTGGATAAACTTCTTCCTGCGCTTGTCATTCCCTTCTCGTGTATAACCTGCAATCTTAGGTCATTATCAAGCAGGACCACAAGGCCTATTTCGTGAGATTTCCATTGTTGAGGACATTTTCGTCGATACCCGAGAAGGTAGAGGCGGTTTCACTTTCGTGGACTGTGATTACTTGTGTGTAGGAACATTTTTCGTCGTGTAGCCCTCAGCATCTCTCCGCGTCATGCCTCAGTGATAAGGTCAATTTTTTGCTTTTTTAGAGGAACCTACAAGCCTGAGATGTACAATGGTTAATTCTCCATAACATTTCCCAGTCAGAGCTTCGTTTTTTTTTATTCAATCGCTTACGGCCAGTCGACTTCCTCAACCCATGAAGACCAATTTCGCGAAGTGGACTTACCGCTGCTGCTGAAAACTGATCTAAAATTTCTAACTGAACACGAGAGAAGGGGATGTCGAGCGCAGGAGCCACAATTCTAGTCATTCGAAGCTTTAAAATAATAAAAATCTGAAATCTGGAAAAATATCTAATCAATCACACAATGTACTAGACGAAATCGGAAGTGCGCAGCGCTATCGATGATGGACCATTTCTAAAATTCACCAAAAGCAATCTCACAGATCTCAACGAGATGAGTTCAACGGTATCTTCACCCTCCGAGAAGCTCAATTCCAAAAGAAAAAAAACGGAAAAAAACGCAAAATCGCGTTTTCTGCGGGAATTTTTGAAGTCATCCGTATTCTAGCACGCTTTATCTTCTTTGGTTTTTTGACGGCTTCTAAATGGCTGCAATGCTATCAACAAGAAGAATGTCTCATCAAACAATATCGGCATATCTGTCTTGCTGTCTGTAACGAAGTTATATCAAAAAAATATCGAAATGAAAAAACGGCATTCATTCGATAGTATTCCCTTTCCGGCTTCAAAATTGCGCCATGGTTGCTCGAGCTTTACTTTTTTGAGTTTCACACCGTAACACAGAATCGTTGAAGCATACAAAAAAGGAGATGAACTCATCGGAAACACCTAAGCCAAGGGTCTTACGAGGAAGGTCTTTCAGGAAATGGTGAGCTTTCTCAAAACGGTTTTTTGCATGAATAGGCGTACATGCATGGAACACTAAACTATAGTTCATTTTTCCTGAGCAGCCCTCTGATTACCAAAAAAGGGGTTATGAAGTGGTCCGTAGTTCGAATCCTCACAGTGACAATTTTTTGCATTTTCTGTTCGTCTTCCAAAGTTTTCGAAAAAGGGTGTCAGAGTGAATAGCAGATGTCATATCTATAACTGGGAGCAACAGCAACCTTCATACGCAGATTTTGACTAAAAAAACTGGTGGAGAAAGTTGCGACACAAACCGGTGCCGTTATAGGCCACTGGCATAAGCGAATTCAAATGACGTTTACGCGCTAAAACTAATAGAATATTTCGCATCAGGACCCGAATAAACCCTAACCCAAAAGTTTCAGGAAAATTAAGATGTTCGTCGCAATTCGAACCCTTGCACCGATGGGATAGATAGTCCTAAGCCGTCAGGACATTGTTAGATATTTGGAGGCGACTCCTTTGTCATACTTTCACAGGAATTAGAAATCCTTTTATGTATAGAACAGGTGACTCTCAGCCGGCGATTGAGAAAAGTCACCAATGACTATTTCATTAGGTTCTCCTATTTGTCAACAAGTGGCTGCTGGGCTTCTGGTATACTTCTGGCTGGTCTACTGCCTATAGCTAGATCAGCTGCAAAAACCAAACCCTTAAGTGTGAGCTGCCCATGCGAGGAGAACTGGGTTCGAGTGGTAATCATAGCGGAGCCTCCTATTCCCTTCTCCAACCATTCCGGAGCAGTGTTTGTTTAGAATTATAAAATTTCATCTTGCACGCACAAGTTACGTGAAAGACCAGTACGAACTTAGCAGTCGTAGGATCTCAAAACGAACATAAATCCGTAACATATGCATGCGCAGGAGTGCACGGTCACAGGAAAACGACAATAGAAAAAAAGCAAAATTTTGGCAGTGTGAGGAGTTGAACCATCAACACCGCCCTTTTCCGTCCGATTCACAGACCGCACCACTAACCACTAGGCCATCCGACTGCCGCTGATAGCTTGGCTTCAGACGGCACTGATGAATGTTCCGCAGTAGTTTCAATACAGGTTATTGTTTTATTTTTGATCGAATTCTGCGTTGTTTTCAATGGAAAATTCATGAGAACCTTTTGATATGACACTGGTCAACGCTGTGCGCGATGTACATCACAACAAAGCAGTTAGAACGGCAGTTCCTAAAGAATTTTTTCTTCGCTCCTTTTTTGGTATTCAGGAGGCCGCTCAGGAAAAATGAACTACAGTTTTGTGTTCCATGCATGTGCTCCTATATCAAGCAAAAAACCGTTTTGAGAAAGCTCACCATTTCCTGAAAGACCTCCCTGGTTAGTAATGCGGCTATGCAAGACAGTAAGAGACTGAGCGCGGAGAGTAGAGCATGAGACGCAGGAACGCAACAGATTAGAAGCAGGGTCAAGCGTCCGTTGGACAAAGCCCAACGAGGAGGTCGTATTTGGCCGACCGAGAAGGGGGGATCGTATGTACAAGGATCATCGTCGCAATACATAGGAGAGAGGCATAACTTCCGAGCCCTTCTTCAACTTCTAACTGCAAACGAGTGCATGGCGCACCTCAGGGCAGAAGAGTCCACTGCAGTAGTGTCCATATATGACTACTAGTACACAAATATGCTTCTAAAGAGAACTAATGTATTCAAACTGAATCTATTTAGTAAAAAGATGACCACTCGCTTGGATTGACTGGTAACGGCTTACAATAAAAGTTTGGAGAAAAAAATTTGCCCGACGACGAGTTCCTAGAAATTGCTCAGTATCTGTTATGAAGCACAAAAGCTTTGTGATCTTTTGGTATCATTACTCCCCATAAAATTTGAGTTTGAAGAGAGCTGTAACTGTTTGAGTGTTGAAAACTCATGTTTCAGGAGGGTAGTTCCGAAAATTAATGAAAAAGAAACGGTACAACGGAACGATTTTTCGAAAGGGTCATTGTGGAGACTAGTACAATCATTCATTAGAAGGGTCTAACCTTCTAGTCTTCCAGGGGGACAAGAATTGCAAAAGTTGATCCGAAGAAAGTTATGACATTTCAAAGCCAAAAAACCAGCGCTCTGCCAAAAACCGGTCCGCGATTTCCCCAAAACGGTCCAACCTGGCGATTTTTTGACTCCATCGGTTTTGAAAAGAGTTCAAGCAATCGTTAGAAAGTTCCTAACTTCCAGTTTATCCCAGGGGACAGTAATTGCAAAAGCTCCTTTCTGAAGAAAGTTATAGTCATTGAAAGCCAAAAAACCCGGTTGTGCACAAGAAACGGTCCAACGGGGCGTCTTGTGAAGAAATGAAACTTTACAAAAGTTCAAGTACTTTTTAGAAAGAAATTAATCTGGAGTTTCAAAATTTTCTTACAAGTTCTCCACTTTCTTATTTGAAGGAAATTGCAACCGTTCAAATGAAGAAGTGCGCTTCTCTGTGAATTCTCAATTCTCTACCCCATAATTAAAAGAGTTCTGGAGATACTGCGTGAACCTGGCGGTTTTTTGAAACTAGCACTCTCGGACTACAAATCTACTTGGTGTTTCGAAAATTATTGAGGCTAAACAGGATTACACTCTTTGAAAAACAGCGGTCTGCCTTGGTTTATCCGCGCTGGGCGAGTAGAAGATTGCTGCGCCAATGCAAACGCGACGCTACCGCGCTCAATCTGGTGTAACGCTCGAAAAAGTAGTACGAAGTAGTACGCAAACACACACACAATTACCAAGTGTGCAGTACACAATAAGTGTTTGGGGGGGGGGTCGTACTGGGCTGCGGCTGAAGGATAACATTGCAGTTGCTGCACTAATTTTGCAGGGCCTTTCGCCATTTCAGGGTGATCTCCATTCACTGTGGTGCCACATGTGGGGTTGCTATCTGGAGTTCTTTCCGACAAACTGAAAATAATCTTTTACATAGCTTCTACCTGGGTCGAACCTTCAAAATAATTGATTTGAAAACGCGCTGTACTCCTGAAGACGAATCATTGTTATTCAAGATGAATCGCTGTGCTCATCGAGCTAATCGTAGACGAATGAATCGGCAATAGCTGTACATGATGTATCCAATTTCAGAAATGAGACAAGATGAATTCTTATAAACCCAGATCTACATATACAGTGCATATCTCGCTGTCTGAGTAGGCGTTCGTGTTCATAAGGGTCCGACAAGGCGACCGCCGCACTTGAAAGAAGTAGCACGGAACTGTTTCAGCATAGTTCGCTGATTTTCGGCGAGGTGCGTTGGAAAGAGCGTATCCCCTGAATTCTGTCATGTGCAAAATTCCATGTTCGGTCTTATTGGAACTAGGCATTTCGATATTGTGTGTATTCTTCTTGTATGCCGTAACATGTTTTTAGAGTGGAACCCGTTTATTGGTCGACCCGAAGAAGCGCCTAATCTTTAAGTTCCCCGAAACTCAAAACAAAACAAAAGAGAGATCCCAGTGAACGAAAGAACCTGCAAGTACAGTCCACCAGCAGCCTCCTCTCTCCAGGGAGCAAGATAAAATGAAACACCCTGGACAGTGGGTTTCCTACGTGTCGTATGTGGCGATCTCACAATCCGCATAAAGGAATGAAAGGCAAGAATTCATTTGTTATGGTCATGCATTCATTTCGGTCGTTGAGCCCTGGATTTTCACGCGCATATAAAACGCCTCTGATATCTTTCTAACACCGATTGCTTTTTCATAAGCTAGTATTGTGCACTTGATGTCGAAATCATTGGGCTTCATGTCCTTCTACTCTGTGCTTGCCAAGTGGAGTGGGCAGGTTTCCACCCCATCTTCCAGCTATATGTTCTTTAATCAAACGCTTAATATCCTGCCCGTCTCACCAAGGTCAACTTCATCACAGGTTGAACATTGAAGTTGACATACTATCTCTAGTTGCGCACAATCTCCTTGCCTTCCATATGGGCAAGCGCAGTTTTCCACGGTGCAT
>MU868375.1:19674-29761 GCA_036418205.1 Ostertagia ostertagi
ACTAAGCTTCAATAATACATGAAAAAGATTGATTCATCAAAACCGAGGAATAATTCTCAGAAATGGAAATCAAACACACCTCTGGCAACGCTACCCAGGACACCGAGTCGCTTGGAACCCATAAATTATGGCACGTAAATGAGCTTGGTAGACCTCATATCAGACCCTCCCAACCTTGGAGATGTACGGGTTGGCTATTTTTGTCCTAGGACTAACATTCACCAGACAGCGTAGCTCAGCGGTACAAATGTCACTAGCTGCAAAGCCTCTCCTTGAACTCGGGAATTGTTCGCGCTAGATAAATAAACGTAGCTTATTTTAGTTGAAACCAAGGCTTTGGCGAAAGAGGCCTGACCTTAACAGCACAACCAGAGCCGATATATGAAATCTCGGAAACGATGCAAGTAAGTTTTCCCACAAGAATGTATGGTCTATAACGAGCTAACTCGCGACATAGCGACACCTAGACTCACTCGCAAACACAGTGGTCGGGAGTGAAATGAAAAAGGTGGTGTGCGATGTACCCTGCAATTTACCAGGAAAACGTCGTCCGGATGCTCCCTAGGTCAGGTTTCCTATCTTGTTAGACTTAAAATAGACACACAGGCAAAAGTCTTCCTTCTGTACCCGACATCTGCACAAAAAAAGTTGTCAAAGGTGAAACACAAGCCGAGGAATAGGGCAAACTGAAGTCAAGAAAAATTTACTCGAATCTCTCCCTGGAACAGTTTGTGCTCACTCTGTATACCAGGATTACAAAAATGTTCAATCGCTATATCTCCTAGCAGCACCGACCTTCCTCGATACATAGTTCAAAAAATCATAACACAACTTGAAGACAGCAGTGCGAACCTGATTGATTTAGTAAGCTGTTCTGAAGTATGACTGCTTGCTTATCCATATCTATAACGGCAAATCCATATTCATTTGAAGCTGCGACTAAATGCCGAGAAGATATGCTAGCCACAGCTGATACAGCCAGCGCTGGTCGCAACTGCACTAATGCACTGAAAATTCATAAAATCAGTAATCGCATTGGACTAGATAAATGAGAAAATTCATAACCTCTTGTTCCGTACAGATAAAGCGTAAGGCTGGTATCCTGGGAGGTACTTCTTTGGTATTTCGCGAGCAGGTAATGCATGACTATTTCGAGCTTGTGGAGGTAACTTGGAGGATTCATACAATTCTACGTTCAATGTCTGCGGAGTCAATTCCTGAACGGCGACAAAATCTCATTTCAATAAACCTACCACCATGCAAAACAACGCTGATCACTGAAAAAACTTGACAAACCTTCTCATCTTCTTCAAGTGAGTAAACAAGCACATGACCACCTCTACATCCAACAACTATATGGCCAGATTTGTCGTCAAATGCAATTCTCTGGACGGACAAACCTGCATCGTCACAAAAGGGATCATAATCGCCAACCTGAAACAACAACTGTTAGTTATTGGTTTACTATGATCCCCATCCAACGAAATTAAACCTTTTTGAATGGTGGCCACTCGTTCGTGATCTGATATTCATCATCGGAAGAATCCGTTTCACAGTCATTGATTTTGCCATCAGACGCTTCGTTTCCCTGAATAATTGAAAGCTCATGAAGCTCAGCATTACCTCACCAAATCACAGAGTATATTTCATTATGATTATCAGCATTATCACGCTTTCACATTTACTTCACTATAGAGCGACGCAGAAAGGATGGTTAACTTCTGAGAGTAAGTCAATCTCAAAATTGAATGTTGTTGAGGTGAGGTGACAGTCAAGGATGGGTTGAAGAGAGGGTCTTGGGTGAAGATCAAGAATGTTTCTCCAAGCATGATACTTAATCAAAATCCCCCAAAAACCCCCACTCCCCAAAGTATCACCTGTATCACCTGTCGTCCCGTTGATCATCGAATTGCTCGAGCGGGCGCTCAAGAACATATCCATTCGTCGCTGGTGTGTGAAGAGGCTGCATGGAACGCCCTCGTCGAGGCAGTGTAATTATTCCTTTTGGTTCAGCAGTCTTTCTCGTGTAAGAAGTTCGACATAGGCGGACGTCTGCCAGTGTTCGTTGAACGATCCGCGGATCCAGGGGTTAAACCGCTCGGTCACGGCATCGTGCAAATAATTCGCATTAAAGTCAGCCAACTTATTCCTCCTCCTTGCGAAAACGTGCAGCGTCCGCTTTCGATGTTGGCGTAGTTCGGCACTCCGGATTCCCCTCTGCACTTGCGTGTATAGGGTTACTCCTAGCATCGTCCTCTCGACAGCGCGTTGGATAACGCTGACCGCATGCTCGTCCTGCCTGCGCAGAGTCCAAGTCTCTGAGGCGTAGGTTAGGGCAGGAAGGACAGCGGAATCGAAGAGGTGGGCACGGAGCCGGATGTTCTTCGTCTTCTTCACTACTCCCTCGATGTTCTTATACGCTCCCCAAGCCGCTCGTTTCCTCCTGCTCAGCTCTGGAGCTAGATCGTTCATCATATTGATTTCCCGACCTAGGTACACGTAGCTGGAGCATTCGGTGATGTTCGTTCCGTTGAGCGTGAATGGGCATCAGGAACCAATCCGTTTCTCATAAACATCGTCTTCGTTAGGTTCAGCTGTAGACCAACCTTACCACAGGCGCAGTCGAAATCAGCCAGCATTCGCTCCGCTTGCTCGATGTTCGGCGTTATAAGAACGATGTCGTCAGCAAAACGAAGGTGGTGTAGTTGCCGGCCGTCGACCTTCACTCCCATGTCTTCCCATTCCAGTTGACGCATGACGTTCTCGAGAGCGGCGCTGAAGAGTTTGGGCGAGATGGTGTCGCCCTGTCGGACCCCTCTCTTGACGTCGATGATGACCTCCTTGTAGAATGGTGAGATTCTGGTCGTAAAGTTGCTGTAGAGCTCACGAAGAATCTTGATGTACTGAGTAGGGACGCCCTGGTTGCCCAAGGCTTCGATGACCGCTTCTGTCTCCACAGAGTCGAAGGCCTTCTTCAAGTCGATGAACGTGAGACAAAGCGGCATCTTGTACTCTCGTGAAACTTCAATCTCCCCAAAGTACACAACAGTCTCCCCAAAGTACACAACACCTAACATCGAAAATATCGAAAATAAACAACATAATTGGAGAAGCTATAACAGAATTAATGGAGGGTTTTCCGCACCAGCCTACCATACCAAAAACTGCACAAATTGACGGTCGACAATAGCTAGCAGGAATCGTGAGATCGTTTCAAAGCACGAAACTCAACCAAAAGAACTCAACTCTAATGCGAAATATAGCTATGAAAGAATACAAGAAAAATGTTGATGAGTGAAATATGTTTTCAAGACATAGAATGCTGCTCAGGTGTTTCGAAAAATTAGCTTTGTAAAAATAAAGGAAGAGCATATGAGCACAGCAGTCCGCTAGTTGTATCTATTTTCACAAATGAAGCTATACAGGTACTCACAACAAATCAACGAACCTCTTCAACGAATCCTAAAAATTCGATTCGTGTATCGATAACAAAAAGCAACTGCATTATAGAGTGACCAGCTGACCAAACTCGCACAGTTCCATTCTCATGTCTGAAACGGGCGCAAAAAATGAAATTCATCATAAGCAACTCAGGATTTTTAAAAAATAGATTGAATCAAGGATTGTTATCAGTGGATCATTTCAAGAAAACCCTTAAAGCGACATAGAATAGTGAAATAGTGATACTCCTGTATCTTCCACCATCGTTTGAACTTACTGCAATTCCTGAATCTAACAAGGGGGACCTTCAGGGCAAGCCACGCTTTTTCAAAACGGTTTTCATATTGTAGGGACGCATGTAGGGAACACAAAACCATGTTTCATTTTCGCTGAACGGTTATAGCAGTACCAAAAAAGAAGCATAAGGTACTGTTAATGGTTCGATCCCCCGTGGCGACTAAATTTTGCATTTGGGTTGGCGCCTACGGTTGGTGCCAAATCGCGCTAAATATCAAAATCAGATGTCAAATTCATCGTCAGGACCATTTTGAAGCCAACAAGTGGCCGCCAACCTTGATTGCAAAATTTAGTCGCCGCGGGGGATCGAACCATCAACAGTACCTTATGCTTCTTTTTTGGTACTGCTAAAACCGTTCAGCGAAAACGAAACATGGTTTTGTGGTCCATGCGTCCCTACAATATGCAAGAAACCGTTTCCAAAAAGCGCGGCTTGCCCTGAAAGACCCCCCTTGTAAGAGCAATACGAAATTGGTCGCGATACGACTCAACGCAGCCTTTTGGTGTCGCGGTCTGCTGCACGGACTGACCCCCCCCCATCCCTCAAAAAAACTTGTCTCGAATAACTTTGCCAGTAAACGTTTGGTATGGAGAAAGTGGCCGCAGCAGTTGCTACGGATGTGAAGGCGGTGCGGTTTTGTTGCCGTCATGAACGTCTGGTGGGATAGGCGGTGCTAACAATAGCCTCAGCGCGTAGAGAAATCCAGTCCAATAACAACGGCCAATGACGTCGTCGAATCACCACCGCTCTCTATCAATCAGGATCACTGCCCGAGGTAATTGCATTGAAGCATCTTCATATATCGCCATCCTACTTACTATAAAGCGCTTCGTCTGTCGTCTGTCTGTCTGTCGTTCTGTATGTCTGTCACGAAATTCCCTAGCTCCTCGGGATCCGCCTGGAGTTATTGGGTCAAGTGTGGAATGGGTGGGCAGGGCAGAGGTCTCCACGAAGTACAAAACACATCAGCTAAGCGGAGCCCCGCCCACAGAGGGCGTAGGGATGCGTCGAAATGAACTGTAGCAAACACCAAGATTTCGATTTCAGTGACAAACAACCTCGAAACTGGGCCAAAAAGTGGGTAAAGGTGTGCATTGGTAAGTCACATCGAATTAGGGAGACCCACCCCCGGTGGGCGGGGCGTTCTCTAAAAAAGCAGTGCTTTATGAAAAATTTCATAACTCGGTTGGGAGAAAGCCTACAGAGCAGAAAACAATTTGGTGTAAGGGAGCAATGTCTAAGGTGTTTCCTGCATACATGACGTGGGCGGAGGCCTGCCCAGAATGGGCGGGGCGCGCTCTGAAGTGTACAGCATTTTCTGCAAGTCCTCATAATTCGGGGGGGAAGTCTTAAAGAGCCGGAAAAAAGGTGGATAGAGGTGTATGGAGAGGAGTGGAGGCCAGCTGTCAATGGTGGGCGGGGCTTGACCAAAGTGGGCGGAGTTTGCGACGAAAATTCATAACTCGGCTCCAAGAAGTCCCGGAGGCCGGGAAAAAGGGAGTAGAGGTCGGCGAAGGAAAGGAGGTCAACTGCTATTAGTGGGCGGAGTTTGCGACGAAAATTCATAACTCGGCTCCAAGAAGTCCCGGAGGCCGGGAAAAAGGGAGTAGAGGTCGGCGAAGGAAAGGAGGTCAACTGCTATTAGTGGGCGGAGTTTGCCAAAAGTGTCGCAATTCGGTTCCAAGAAGTCCTAGAGATAGGGGAAAACGGGGTTAGAGGTTGGCGAGGGAAAAGAGGTCAACTGCTATTAGTGGGCGGAGCACGCACCTAAGTGGGCGGAGTTTGCCAAAAGTGTCGTAATTTGGTTCCAAGAGGTCCCAGAGACCGGTGAAAAAAGGGGTAGAGGTCGGCGAAAGGAAGGGGCCAAATGCTATTGGTGGGCGGGGCACGCACCGAAGTAGGCGGAGTTTGCCACGAGATTTATTGTCCGGGCAGTCCGAGACCGAGAAAAAGAGGATAATGGTTGACGAAGAAAGGTTGAAAGCCGTCGATGATGGAGCGGATAGAATTTAGCTGAGAATTCAGATATTCGTATGTATCAAGCCAAATTTGAAAATTTTCGTCGCACCATCAAAATTCGCCGCAGATCTGTGTTGCGCGCGCAATGCGTGCGGCGCCAACTGGTATGGAAATAACTCGCCATAGATGGTGCAACTACGAAGCTGAGGAGGATTTCGCCGGTTAGAAACATTTTTCTGGCTATCTCCCTACCCCAACCATGATTGCCAGCGGTACAAGAGAAACAACTTCCAATCGCGCAGTCACACAAATATTGCATTTACGCTCGACGCTGAACTTCGAAAAAAAAATCCATGTGACCCTCTCTGTCGCTTTTTTCAAGTAAATGATTTGCAAAATAGCACATCTGCGTCTAGTTTCCGTCTTCGTTCTTACGCGGTTTTCAGTTATAGCGAGCAACTTAGCCAAAAGAAAAATATAAATACTTGTTTCACTTCACCGCTATAACGCATTTACGTTCTCCTACAATCTAATTCAGTCTCGCTGCCACAACACCAGGTACTGGTGCAGTTGTGAGGGTGGGGCCATCGTTACGTGAACTGACAATGAGTCTGAAGGGAATTCGGGAAAATTTGAAAATGCTTACATACACCTCTCCCCTACTTCCCCGGGCTTAGTCCAAAAAAGAGATGGGGTGAGATTAGGTGTTGATTGTATGGACTCTTTGCATTTCGACGTCATCCCCCTCCCCATCGACAGCTATACCAGCGCCCAACTCACATTGTAAGTACTTATGTGAGGTTGTTTATTGAAAGGAGCATTTTATTTGGCGTACATCGAGGTACATTTCAAATGGTTCGTTCAGACGCGAGTGGTTACTTTAATCTTAACAAGCACAGTAACTACACTTAAAAACGAGCTCCGACAAAACAAACCCAGTTAAATACAGCTGACGCTTCGTTGCTTCCTTTACAACGCGAGTCTCATCCGATACTGGAATTTTCGCATTCAAAGGCCAAGCGTTGGTAGAAAACTTGCGATTTCGACGAATTTCTTCGGCCGAAAGCTGAAATCAAACAAAAAATAACCGTCAACATACAAGGTAAAAATCCACTTTCGAGCTCACCTTATTTAATTTAGACCACACATGTTTTTCAACGTGAGAACAATGAGTCGATGTGGTTATCTGAAAATGATTTCAAAACAAATAGAAACTAACAAGGCGTACCTATGTGAATAGATTAGCACTTGACTATGTTACGCATTTGGCAATATGTGATTTGAGCGTTGGTTGTTCAGCTGCACATGGTAGGCTGCCGCTAATATATTGCACGGTAAATATGTGAGGAGATCGAATGTTATCGTAACAAATCGGAAGTAGATGTGAGCGGGCATGGCTGATCTTGTCATGCCCGGCACTAAAAGAGACTGCGCGGAAGCCCTGACCCAATGAAGTCGCAGCAGTTACTCTTAAGCTGGCGGCATCCCAGATTTAACGAATGAGAGACGGATCATATAGCAGGTGATAATAAGGTGTGCCCAAGTCAAATGCACCCATCTTAACTCTTATTTCAGAGTTTTATGCCACTACTGAAACTTCACATCTGGCTGTATTAAAAGATGAAAATAGATGATATGAGTTAAATAGGTAAATAATAAACAAATAACAAAGCGACCGTAAGTGGCAAGAGGAAGCGTCGCAAGTATGTAAGTTTGTTGGGCGGTTCAAGTGATATTCTGGACCTGCAGGTCGAACATCAGAATGGAAGGTGCTCACCTGACTAGCATGCAACGGGAAGATCTGCTCAGTGGGTATTACCCTCCAGTAACGATCAGTCAAGTCAATACAAACAAGCTCGTTTTCGGTGAGCACAAGGGCACATGTATGATAACCATCATCTGAAAATCAGAGGAGGTGAAAAGGATAAAAAAAAGTGAGAGGTAAAGATTATGTTTGTAAGATGTAGGGCTCGAATTAGCAAACATAAAAAACTGAGATTACCTATGTAACCAAACTCACCTCCAGTCGTAAGCAGAAAATCTATGACTGGACTTGCAAAATCGAAAACACAAGTCCGGTCACCCTGCCGAGCAGTAACAACAAATCTGTCACCATAGGAAGCATGAGGCATACCACCAGAAAAAAGCACTATGCGCTCATCCGAACTGAAAACCGGCACGATCCCTAATTTATAGTTTAGCAAGCCAAAAATTCAAAAGTAAAATCGAAACCAAAAGTTACCTCGATGTTTCAGCAAAGAATGCTTTCTTTGTCGGCACACAGGGGAACGGCCCAAAAACCTGCGGCGGTCTTTCGCATGTTGAAGCGTTCAATGGATCACAAGAAGCATACGATCCATCTTGAAGAGCCAGAACGAAACGACTCCCATCTCGAGTCCATGTTATACTCTGAACAAAAGTACAATCATCGGTGTTCAAGAAAAACCAGTTTGCCTCCGCAAAAACGTGTGCATCATGAGAGGCTTCAGCAATTTGATGTATTACCCTCGCTTCCCACATATCAATTATCTCGTTGCCCACACCGCCTGGTTTCTTCTCAGTTCCCATGCCGACCCAGCACAGAGCACTTAATTTATGTGGCACTCTCTGCCCACGTGGGAAGACTCCGCCCATTCCAAATATGCTCAGCACACCTTATACCCACTGCAAATCACCAAGCATTCATTCATCTCATCTGCAAACACGACGTCCTTCCAATTTCTTGAGCCATTTCTTATGCCCTTTGGGCTGTTCAAGGAGTGAATTACGAAATTTGCCCTCGGTTTCAGTGCATGTCCCGATCGCCGTGAGCAGCGCCCAGCTTATTACCTCCTGCGGCTCCGTACATCATGTCCTATCCCAGCCACTTTAGTTGATGCCTGAGGTATTAGAGTGTCCCACGACTTTTTGTGATTCTGGTTTTCTTTGGTTTCATAACTTACTGTTGATATCTTGTCCAGATGAAATCAAGCACAACCATGTCATAATTATTCTTTCACATTTCAATGCTGGACGAAAAGCAGCCCGAAGCATACAGTCACCCACCAAGTTTGATGGATAAGGGTGTTCCCTTGTAGATCACAGTGTAATCATGGCTCGAAACAAAAGCACAGGATGAGACTATGAATTCATCTATGCTGTGCGTAGGATAGAACTGTTCACGCGTACTACAGAAATGTGTGCAACAAGTTCGCTAGAGCCTTACAAAGTGAGCAAATAGATAATATTCTTTGGCGCTACAGCTTGGCACGCATTGAGGTTCGACGTAACAGCTATTTCCAGCACGCACGTGCCTGTGGTCTGCTTATTGTCTAGGATCATCGTTATAGTTTTGCAAAAAAAATATTGTTCTACTGTAATATAACCTAGAGTCAGCGCATGGAGCCAAGGGTCACAAATTTCGTACAGTCACGCTGTTCTCATCTCAAAGCGAAAGAAAGGGCCCCCTAGTTGAGGTTCATTTGTGGTTTCCTTTGCTTTACTGTTTTGCATTCAATTCAACTACGTACCCTCACTTTCACAATGGAGCGTCATTACCACACCAATCGGCCTAGACTGATGCTTTGCGCGCTTCTCTTAGGTAGGTTATGACCATGAGAACGGATTTCTTCTCACAATCCGCTGCATCGAACATTGCGTCAGCGGAGAGTGCTCGAATCGAGCAGGGTACTACTGTTACCTAGGCTACAAGTGTGTACTAGAAAGAGTGCGCATTTCGTTCGTTGCGGTCGGAAGCAACGAGTCTCTCCTATGATAACACATGACTTAGAAAGCTTAGAAAAACGCAGGCTGCCTTGCGGCGAATGGGCATTTACGTACCCTTTTTCCCGAATAAGCCCATGCGACTACCACGCTTTCAGATCTCCTCAGCACCACTGCAGGCCCTTTGCTATTCTTATCCCAGGAATGGGTAACAGAAGACCCAAATTCATTTGTTTTCAATGGCATTCACTACTTTCAGCTCATGCCTACTTACACTAACACACTTACATACATAAGTAGGCCCATCATTAGGAGAATCCCGGTGGGGAATACGAAAAAAAATTGAAGGCCTTTCCTCCCCCGCCCGAGGGGAGAAACAGCATATAGTTTTTCGGCGAAACAATTCCGTAATCGTTCCGACTACTAGAATGTCGTCGAGGAATTGATTAGTTCACACAGAGCGAGTTCTGGAGACTCAGCGTCGACACAACGGTGGCGCGTAATTGCTGGAACCCCACGGCGACTCTATATCGTTTTGAGGTCCTGTTTTCAAGGACTAAACAAGCCCTTTTGCAAGGAAAATCGCAAGAAATTATGGGACACCCTAATAATACAAAGTCCATGACATACATACAGATGGACGCGAAAGACAGACAAAGAGACAGGTAGCGCTTAAAGCAACAGTTC
>MU868375.1:29861-52529 GCA_036418205.1 Ostertagia ostertagi
GGCCCATCATTAGGAGAATCCCGGTGGGGAATACGAAAAAAATTGAAGGCCTTTCCTCCCCCGCCCGAGGGGAGAAACAGCATATAGTTTTTCGGCGAAACAATTCCGTAATCGTTCCGACTACTAGAATGTCGTCGAGGAATTGATTAGTTCACACAGAGCGAGTTCTGGAGACTCAGCGTCGACACAACGGTGGCGCGTAATTGCTGGAACCCCACGGCGACTCTATATCGTTTTGAGGTCCTGTTTTCAAGGACTAAACAAGCCCTTTTGCAAGGAAAATCGCAAGAAATTATGGGACACCCTAATAATACAAAGTCCGTGACATACATACAGATGGACGCGAAAGACAGACAGACAAATAGACAGGAAGCGCTTAAGTAGAGAAGAGGTTACTTTCACGCAATCAAGTGCAAGTGAAAACAGGCACGTGGCAAGGTAGGCACCCATATTATGCGGAGAAATAACGAAAAAAGTGAGTTGGCATCAATGTCCGACAATGAAGAATCCGCCTTTGATTGGAATGTTACAATGAAATACATGTTACAACGTATGATGTAAAAATTCACACCATTAAAACGCACAAAAATATATGAAAAAAGGTACCTTGCATTGAACGTCGAAAAAATTGGTCCCGAGTACTTCATTAGTTGACGAATCATACGAAAGAAGTAGGCAATGATTCAACACCATTATTGTAAGCCTTGGATTAGTTGGACAAACAGATAACAAGTCCACAGGATATTTTTCTTGCTTTGAACTTTCCGGAATTCTGTAGGGGATAAAACGATCGAATGCAATAATGAACTCGAACAAAAAGTGATTCACCTCTGCAACAAACAGTCTTCAAAGACAATATATTCTGAGAGCTCCAATGAATCGATATCCAATGCAAAAACATTCCCAGAGACAGTACCTTAAACGAGTGTTGATTGACCTACAGAAAATGAGCAACTATTAGATTGAAGAATACCCCTGCGCTAACGGTCCCAAGTCAAGACTGGAATGAATACTAGCGACAACTTTTCGGAGAGATGCCAAAATTTAGGCAGACAAACAACAAAAATATAGTAGAAAAAAGAAAACCTATAAATTGGTAAGTTCTTATAGTTAGTAAGCAGTTGTGATCATAGTGAGCTCAGTGTTTCAAACTTTTATGCCGGCCTTAATCAATGTATATCAGAAGGTTATGAAACGCTATCAAGATACAAATGTGGTACAAGATAAGATAAGATACAAATGATGATGTAGATTCGTCACAATTGTAGAATACAAATGCAAGACAGAAGAAAGCTGGCCAAAAATCAATTAACCTTACCTATAAGCAGCACTGATTCATGAGCATTCGCTCGCTGAAGCATGCAGCAACTAGTGATTTTCTTTAATCTCGTTTCATGCAAAACCGATCGAGCAGTCAAATCAGCACCTGAATGGTCCCAAGTTACATCTCTCATTGTTGAAAACAGGAATATCACATATCACATACCTTTTATGGAGAACCGTACAAATGTGGAATCTCGACATAAAACTATCAAAACTCCCAAGCCACTTGCAAAATACATATGAGCAGCACTTTTGCTCAGTCCTTTTTTACCCGGAATCTCAGCCGTCCATATAAATCCGCCACCTCCATATCTAAAAAGATAAAACAGTGGGAAGCACACTAATGATGATGACTCCACGATCACTCTATGTGAACAATGTAGGGTCATATCTTGAAGAAATTGCACTGAAAACTGAAAGAGCCGAAAACTATTCAGCATTGAAGCTGTATTCTACTGGGAAGAAAACGCTAAGAAAAATTGAAAAGCAGTCGCTCAACAACAATGTGCATGTCTCCCACAAGTTTCTTCTCAATTTAGTGCACATGAAAAGAACAAAAATTGCTTTACTATGCACAGTAGTCAGCTATATAAAAACCATTTTGGCGCTCATGTCGTTGAAGGTACATTCAAGTGAGTGAGCACCTTATAATACTTAGGGATGCGAGCAACTTGGGGACGATGTGAGCAACTTTTGCTCTCGATAGCGTTCTCCCCCTCTCCTAGATTTACACCTAGTGTTATCTACCATCGGTTTTTGAATGCCTTATTTTGAATGCCCCCCCCCCTTCCCCCGAGGGTCGACGGACTACTTGAACTCAGCCCTTTAAACCGCCTCTGCGCTCTCTCGCGGGTCCCTCTCCAAGGCTTAGTCCTAGGGCATTCACCCGTTCTCTAGTCGTCTGTGCTCTAGCCATCGCGGCAGGACCATTAAGGAAAAATCAGGATACACACATTAAGGAAAAATCAAGATCACACACATTCAAACTTTTGCCACACTGTAGTTGGCTCACCCACCTCGAATTTCCTCCCTCCTACAAGGCTTAGTCCTACAGCTCCCACCTCCTTCCCTGGGACTTCGAGCCGAGCCTGGCGCCGTTCTCTGGGCGCACGCATAGTCGGTCGTCCGACAGCAACGATCGCAACTGTCTGACTGTCTAACTGCATCTAATCGTCGAATACTCAGGCAAGTCCGACGATCGATACGCATCCAATGCTGTGCGACAGTTACGATCGTTGCTGTCGTCCGACCGACTATGCGTGCGCCCTCTTACGGTCCGTGCCCTCCGCCATACGTGGCAGGACCATGGAAGAAAGTTCATGTAGCCCGTAAACCCCCGAGACCATGAGCGCCAAAATTTTTATGTAAGGAGACATTGAAATGACTTACATATTTAAGTCACCATCGAGATTTCCAACAGCAAGGATTTTAAGCACGTGGTCATAGGCGAAGCATGATATACGAGAAGGAAACCCATGGCGAACTGTCTGTAAATTTTAAATGCTTTTTAAAACTTACAGACAAAAAAGCCTTCAAAGGAGTGCATAATTTTAGTAAATAAATCATACTCAAAACGAACATAGGCGACAAAGTAACGAAATAAGGAACCTGACGAAAGTCCAAGTAGTCAGACACTACATCTTCATGCACTTCTGGGCTGGATTTTTGAAGAAAAAACTTCAGCATTCCGCATGTACGCCACTGCGTCTCCCTAGAATGAACTAATGAAAAGCCGCAGTACTTATCATTATGGAACTTGAATTTTCGACGGATAAGCTACGAACAGTCGAGGCAAACACTCCTTAAAAATACTGCTAAACGTTCAACCGCAATTGGATCCTCTGAGTTGCGAAATCATCGCGGACAATATGAGTCATGGCAACAATCGACGCCCATGACACACTGTTTGATGCTAAAGTGAACCTGCTAAAAAAAGGCCGAAACCATAAAATCACTTATGTTCCAAGGAAGAAACAAAGTGCACTTCGAAAGATCTACAGCTCTATACTATTCATGCCATTATCGGGAGACCGAAATGATCAATATAAAAATTTGTGTGCAACAATGAACTTCGTCGAGGAAGGACGCTGTTTAAAGAAACTGTGTGCAGGTAATGAGAAAAACATGCATGACTTGAAAAGAAGATGTATGAGAGAGAAAATCTATCTTGGAGGAGAGGGGGTGGTTCACAGAATACAGCCCTTGGCACTTTTTTTAATGAGTATTTCAACTGACTATGAGAAACAGTCTACGAACAGACTGCCGAAGTGCTAAAAAACCACCTAAATGAGTAGCTACTTCCATCATAATCCAAGCAAAGCCCCTCAGAACACGGCCAGAGCGTGATGTGGTGGATGCAAGTAACTGGAAGGTTTAACAACATCCAGCCATGATTTGCAAGGTTGAAAACAACCAGGTGATGAGGAATTAACATCTTGGTAGGGCAGCCACTGCCATCCATAAGACTTAAATGTCGAGGCATGGAACAAGGCCAACATTTTGTCATTGGGACGACAATGCTGCCACTGGGGCGCGCTTTTATATGCCAAGTTCTCTTCACTAAAGTGGGATGAGTCAGCTTAGAAAGTGCAGAACAACCAGCGGGAAACCATGGGGTAGACATTTTTAGTGAGCTCCGATGTGGACGGGCCGCCTTCCCGTATCACAGCCCGAGAAAGAGAGAGCGAACACAATGAAAAAGCGGAGCGGGAACGGTATTGCTACTGTGTCCGGAACGGTTGCGTCGCGGAGCGATGGTAAGGGACACTAGCACTAAGAGGCAAAGGGACATGGTGATAAACACGCACAAGAAGTCCTCCCCCACTTCAAAGACGGTCTATAACTGAGTGCTACCCCAATCCTGAGCCGTTCACGCAGAGCGCAAATGATCACACAACCCAATCTTCATGTGGGCCCCTCAAATAGTTTTGCACCGAATAGTTCGTGCTGATTACGGTGACTTCAGTTATGAACAGGGAGTTTTGAAGTTGGAAGGTGCTCTGAGCTCTGCTTCCACACCATTTTTTTCATATTTCTAAAGGCTTCAAGTGTTAGCCCTTGCTGAGAAACAAATGTTAGCGTGGTGATTTGGATTTTGAAAAGAAAAAGAGCCCCAGAGTTGATGGACCCGTGAAATCTGTATCATGCACAATGACGCTCCTTTCACCAAATGAGCTAAAGCTAAAATCCTCTCTTCCGGCTTGTTTTGGTTTCTCTACATAAAAACCGTCCTCTTCACTTTGTAATAAAATAGGGACCGGTTTTATATCGCTTTTACGCACGAGGATGCACATCTCAGGATAGCATGGCTGGGCCGAAGTCATCCCGTCGTGAAAAAACCAACATAGCGCGCCCCAATGCATAAACCGCGTCCCATCGACAAAACAATCTTCGCTTTTCTCTGATAACCTTGCTTGTGTAGTAGACATTTCATTGAAGCCGTCTGATTGACACTGATAGGAGGTGAAAACTGCAGCGAGAGAGAAAATTTAACAACTAGCGATGTCGCTAACGACATAGCTTTTTATTGCACTCTAGCGCTGCGGTTATCAAAGGCAGCTGCCTTGTCACTTCATTGCCGACTGTCGTGGCTTGAGTCTACTTGTTTAATTTTTGAAACGTAACACTCCTACCTTAACGAGCCGCTTGCTGGCTTGGCGCAGTGTTGCCTTACAGGATCATATCGAACAGACCACTCGCGTACAAGGAAGGAGAAACATTAAATTACTTCTAGAACTGCGGTCATTACTTCTGGTCTGGCCATATGTGCGCTAACGTACTCGTCCTTCTGCCGTCTGACTTTGCAAAGCAGGCCCAGAGAAATGGAGTACTAGTTATCTCAATAATTCCAAGTCGGTCCACTAATAGGCGCGCGGCTGCGACGCGTATGTTCCACAACCTGTCTCGTCAATTTCACCGCCTGGTCTGCTTCCATAGTATTTGCCATTAAGATTAACTAGTTGCAGTTGTCTCATTTACTAGTTTCATCTCCTTCTCTTCAAATGATTACTACTAGAAATTCTTTGTCCATTGGAAATGCTCTAAGCTAAGAATATCGTGGCGCAATGTGACTAACTTTTACAGTGGCGAAGGCAGTCCATTTATGGTGACTCACTCCACTTTCTTTGTATGTATTCAGATTATTTGTTTAATTGTCTCATCGAGTTTGCAACAGTCATTACCATACAAAGACCTTTGTTATTTCTAAATAAGGTGAATAATCGTATGAGCGAACATTTGGAAGTGGCCACGTAAGGGCTTACTCGTTTTATTTATACTTGTGCAACCTACATTCATGTTCTATTGATCCATAGTCAACTTTTGCGTCGTATTTATCTATTTATTTGTTTGCTTATTCATGCACCCTGTGGCCGCGCTAGATCAACAGTAAACAATGCACAGTTAGAAACAGAAAACTGTAATGATTAAAAAGACAGCAATCAGAACATCCCAACCCAATCATGTTTTACTCATGCTCATATTCGTAGAATTCACACAAAGTTCACAGGAATTCTGTATTCTTCATTTATCTAGCATTCGTGGTGTTTTGGATGACATTTATCCCAGTTACAGCTAATTGGTAGTGGTGAGGTCCCGCATAGAAGAGCGGAGTAGCGGATTCTTGTTTATTTATTTATGTTTTTTATGACTGTGGGCAATTTGATGTCATGCTGCTGTACTATCAGCATGCTCGTACTGTTTCGTATGTGTGCATGTTTTTTCCCGTTCGGTTTTATTGTGTACACCGCCCGATTTCTTTAGTCAGCTTTTGCGCATGGTGATGCTGTTCTAATCACTACCATACGATTTCAATCAATCTACGGTATACTTTCAGACTGTTCTCAATGTGTGAGTGATGTTATTCGTTCGTCGTGGGATCAACCCATTCCCTTTACAATGGCCACATATTGTATTTACGTCGCTGTTCATTCCACTGCTAGTTATTGCCAATCAGGCAAACTTCGACTTAGAAAAGGTAGGCTCCATCCACTGGTCAGAGTTTTAATTATTTTTTCCTTCTGTGGCGCTATTTTACAGGCGGGCCTTGTGGCGCACAGCACTCGATGTTTTCAAATCCACGATGAATATTTCAATTTTACTACATGCTTAGTGCCCCTATTGCACATGCAAAATAGGCGAAGTCTTATTTTTCACTGTGAAAAATGGATTACTGTTGCTTGGATGAATTTGCGCTGGGGTGCTTCCCCCCTCACTTAGCATACCTGCACTCTTCATAAGAAGATGGAGTGCAAGGTACACTCTTTTCCTGGGAACTTGCTCTATGGGGGAGGTAGGCGCTGTGGGGCATTATTGTGGCAATGATTTGAAATCGCGTAAAACCTCCATTCATTAGAAGGGGACTAAGCTTCATGAGGGAGAGGAAACCCAAGATTGCGTGAGCAATTCTCATTTTCCCCAAGCTTCTCCCTCCTCTTTAGCTTAGTCCTGGTATGCCCCCGCATCTTACGGTAGCGCTGGCAGGTATTACCATGATAATCTAATAATCGAGTAGTTGGTGAAATTTCATCTTTAAGGGTTATTCGACGTAATAAACGCCAATATGGCGCCTTCATTTTTTCACCAAATTTGGTGAAAGCGTATATTATTGGGGATTCAAATGTCGTGGTTGCATAAATGTCATAGGTTTTAGGCGACAGTTTGGAGCCAAAACGATGACAAATTGTGCCAATTTTTTTGCCACATGGCTGCTGCCAAAATCGAATATTATATTAGTTGATAGGGCTCTGAATACTTATATATGAGTTTGTGTAAATTCTTTGGGGGAAATGTGGGCGTCAAATTGAGCTGACGCAAAAAATTGATGTCATGTGATCATGGCCATCAATAACCCGGATAGGGAATGTTTCGGCGAAGATAAATTTCTGTCCTATTTTGCTCCCAGTGGGACTGCAATACTGCAGTAGTGTCCTAATTTCTAATAGGTGTTTAAGTAATTGAATCACAGTGTAGTCTAAAAAAGCAAGATGATCGTTGGTTGCAAATTCTTCCACATTCTTTGAAGAAGTTCGCCCCAACCATCTTTACCCTATCGTGTTGCCTAACCAAGGCTAATAGTGAGGAAGTCAACTAGTATTCTCGACAATGAAAGAACCCATGTGAAAGCTATCTTCTGCAGTCTCTATCAACATCATGTGACCGACATTGCTACAATGGTGTGTGCTTAAATGGCTCATGCGTATGTTCGAAGGGATGGGTTGGAAGTCAGTGTGATCACTGCTACGGGCGAATCAAGTGAGCCAGCTTTTCATTGAAACTTAAATGTTTTTTGGTTTCCAATATGTCTAGTCTACAGTTTGTGTTGTGTATATAAATGATAGTAAGTATGAGAGACTCGCTCTCAATGAAAGGTGGGAACTGTTTTCATGCAGAGTCTGCAGTAGCTAAGTGGTCAAACCATTAAGGCAGCTATCGCGATGTTGGGTGCAGCGGTTTGGACGAGGTCTCTGAACATCATCGGTGGAATGGTGTTAGGGCCTCACAACACATCCTCCACATGTTGAGGGGTCTAGTCCATCAGTGACGTCCAAAGATGTTCAGACCAAGTCAGGCCAGACTCCCAGCCACCGTGATCCCTCCCTCTAGTAAGGTCCCTCTTAATATAAAAACAGTCACAACTCTGCCATAAACTTGAACACAAAGTCTGTTTCGTTTCATTTTTTGATTTGCAGTTGGAATGGTGGGGTGATTGAAACATTCGAATATGCTAATTAAGGGTCAACTTGATGTAAAATTGATGAATAGGTGATAGTCAGCACTTGACGTGTGCTAGAGTGAAAGTTTAATGCAGTTTTGGGTGTGTCGACACTTTTAGGGACGAACCACCATTAAGAGGGCGAAATCGTCTAAGCCGAAAGGTCTATCTGCATAGTCTTTGTTTTGCATAACACGTTATGGCCCTTTATGCAAATGTTCTGTAGCGATAATTGCGTTTTTAACACTGATAATCGTTTGTTCCAGAGTAACTGAAAATCATAGCCATCTTATTGATGGCCCCCTTGACTACAGTCCTTCTTCGAAATGCACATGGGTAATAGAGAGCGAAAAGGTATAGTTATTATGTTCTGGATTCTTTAATATCACTGGAATCACTGCAATTATTTTTTTCAGAAGGTTGGAGCTCCTTTGAATATACGACTTGAAAATTTTCAAACGGAGTGTGGTTGGGACTTCGTGTACATCTATGATGGTGATGGCGTCTATGGCGAACAACTTGCAGCTTTTTGGTATGGCCTTTGGTATTTCTCTGCATTCAGAAGAAAATTCATTATGTGGCTGCTTTGATTATTGAAGAAGTTTTTTATTTCAGTGGTGAACAAGAAGTGCAAGAGTTGAGCGCTCCATCTGGTAAAGCGTTGATTTATTTCTTCAGTGATTTGGCGATGAATTTAAGCGGGTTCAATATTACTTACGAGTTTGAAAGGTACGTCTCATTCTCCTATCAAGAACAGCCTTTTTCTTTGGAACTTTCTATGAGCTGAAGTTAACATAACTCAAAGGTGTCTGTACACAGAAGTGCACTAGCGAATCCAGCAGTATACGTTCAGTATAGGATATACTTGAGGTTACTTGTTTCCATAAATCCGATCGGGACTGGTTAAATGCGTCCTTATGCGCATTATCGGGTGTGGTCGCCGTCAAGGGATGCGATGCAGTTGTGTGACGTTGCTTTTGAAATCGTCCGATCGCATTCCTTAACCACAACTGAAAATTGTCATTTGCTTCCCTGAATGTGCGAATACCGGCCTATTTTCGCAGCGTGCAATAGGAATGCAATTAGACTGACATTCTCATCGTCGCGACAAAACAATAATCTCTATGAATAATTGTGACGCCTTTGTACATCATACTAACGCAGAAAAAAAACGTTTTAGCTAAAAATTCTGCTGGTGTGGCTTACTATGATGGAAAAATGAGGGATATTCTATTCATTGTGTTATTTCTGTTTCAGATGCCCTTATAATTGCAATTCTCATGGGTCATGTCGAGATAGCCAGTGTATCTGTGACCAAGGTTTTACAGGTTGGTTTCTATTGTGGACCTTGTTTCGAATTTCTTGTGATCCTAAGGTAACTCTTTTGATTCAGGTGATTTTTGTGAAATGCGTGTTTGTACAAAAGACAATGAGTCAGGACCTTGTTTGCATGGAGGAATTTGCAAAAATTCTCGTTGCTCTTGTGCTGCTTCGTATCACGGTCAGTCTTCATCTAATTTTTTTCTACTATTATTAACACTTCGAAAACCATACAGCCCACATGTGGGCTGCGGTCTGCCACCGCAGGGGACGTTCAGGTCATACTTTGCAACAGGTAGCTCAAACTCAACAACAGAAGTTTTTCTTTTGCTTTTCTCTAAACTTTATTCGAAAATTTCTTTTAATCACATGATTTATTCCTCTTCAATTTGGTTAGCAACTTTTATAACACTTTCGCCAAAGTTCCACGCCGCAGAACGGATTACTTCACCACATCTTAACCTGTGAGCGATGTCGGCGGATCTTTACTACCTCGAGTGGTCATTCTCCCAGCGGGGTAGTGGCACAGAAGATAGTAATTACCAGCCGTGATTTTTTTCCCACTGTTTCTACTGTCACGTTTAGGAGATTCGTGTCAAACTCGAAACGATCGGTCTGTATGGGACCGTGTTCCAACCAATAAAGCACCCGCTGGACGTGCTTCACACGCATCTGTTATTATAGATGACGTTATTTGGAGCATTGGTAAGTATCTTGCCTGTCCTAGTTATTTTTGCTAATTCTCGGATTAAAGGCACACAAGGGGTAGTGAAAAAAAAACTGATCGAATATTCTTCAATGATGGATTATGGGCCAGAGCTTCTATTATTAAAATTGCATTTCGCTTGGTGGTTGATCACATGAAGATACTTGAAATTAATTTTCTTCGAACTGCTCCTATCCGGAATTTCTTTTTTGCTGATAGTAGTGCATTGTGATCGTTCTGATTTGTAATTTCTAAAATAAATTATTTTAAGGAGGAGAGCACTTCAGTGGGGTAGTATTCGAGGATCCTGTTTTGTTCAACATAACTTCTCGATCATGGAAATCTATCGTTGTAGGAGGAAAAGTTAAACCTGGTCCAAGATTTGACCACACTCTAGTACGTTACAAGGTGAGCGCAACGATTTACCTGGTTTGGAACCGTGTTCGGTTTTTACCTGTGCCCTGAACAATCGACAGGCACATCTCACTGAAGTGTACAGGGTTTTCATGAGCATCAGGCTTGGAAGTGTTTTCGTTTAGACAAAGCTGTTCATGTACGGTGGTGTTATTGATAGGAAGAATATTACAAGTGAGCTTTGGAGTTTCGATTTGCATACAAAGGAATGGCATCAAGAAAACGGCGAGAACAGGAACTTAACGGTATCTTGTCCTTATTCCTATGTACTTGTGGATACGACAGATGTATGTTGTTTTGCAGTTCCCTCCCCTAGCCGTTTCTGGACACACTGCGCATGTGATTGGCTCTGAAATGTATGTGATCTTTGGCTATCATCCTGAGATAGGATTTGTTCATAACGTCCAAATTTACAATTTCGGTAAGAACACTACCACTTGCTTAGGACTCCATGGATGCAAATGTAACAAGTTTACAAATTTTTAGAGACAGGAAAGTGGCGATTTGGAAATACAAAGGATCAGGTATATGGGCGATTTCGGCACACATCTGTCCACTACAAAATGGACTCGGTTCGTTGTTGTTTTATTTATCGCACTAGTCATTGGTATTATAAACATTTGAATTTACAAGATCAGTTTGAAATATTCTCAACATTCATGCCGAATTAGAAAGTGGGAAACAAAGAATGATTCCCAGTTAAGTTGTATAACCAAGTTCACAAATGGGAAGAATCAGAAATTTTTGGATTCTGGGCTCAAGGTTGATAGCAGCTAATAGTGGGCCAGGGCGAAGGTTGAAGAAGGTAATTAGGCAATTTTCATCCCACTGTTGAGCCCTTCTCATTAAGGGTGATGCGATTCTCGTGTACGGAGGTACTATGTGGTCCAATACTCAAAACAATCTCACTGACAGTCTAATGAGATATGACATCAAGCACGAGAAGTGGTAAGTTTTAAAAACACATTGTTGCTGTTTCGTTTGTTTCGATGTGTCTATTTTCAAGGGCAAATCTACCTCCATCTGGTGTACAACTTTTCCTGCATACAGCAACCATTCTGAACGGTCTAATGATTGTCGTTGGAGGAAATGGATATAATATCAGTGAATCTCGAACAAAGCAGGAATGCTTTTCATCAATGGTTCAAGCGTACGATATAGGTCAGTTGTTCTAATTGGAAAAAAAATGCAGCTTAATAAAGCAGACGGCTCGTCAGATTTGTGTTTCGGCCAGAAAATCGCCGATTTTCCTAGCCCAAGTTAGGGCTTAGAGTGAAATCTATTATGCATGCAGGAATTGGGTGCATGTTCGCTCAAATTGGGGATCACCAACGGTCTATCGAAAACCGTTTCTACATGAACATACATCTGTCTCTTATATGCGCGCCTCCTCTAACCTGTTTTTTTTTTGGAAAGACGGGCAAAACTTTCGTGCACTGCTGGTATGGTCACAAACGGTGCTGTGGCCTCAAAAAAGGATGTAGATGTTGCTCAACGAACGTGTTTAGCCTGCAAACAGTGGTTCAATATTTCTTCTGGCGAAACTCAGTTACGACGTTATGGCCACACCGCCGTTGCAACAAATTATGAGCTGTACATCATTGGAGGATTTAACGGGAGAATGCTGAATGATGTGTGGCGCTTCTCTGCAGGTTCATTCATTTTTTGTTCTTTCGAATTATGTAGGATGTTTGGCAATATGAATTCGACAAGTGTGTATCTACATTTTTGAAAGCACGTAGTAGGGCAGTGTATTCAAGGTCAGAGCAGCCAGATGGGTGTTGTACACAGTAAGCGTCATAACTCTATTTCTTACTTCTCTCATTTCTCTCTTCCCTGTGTCTCCTTTAGCGCCGGCTCTCCTGAATGAGGATGCGGTTCCCTTTGTTTTGATATCACCATAGCTTCTAGTCACTGCAGGCCATCTCGCCGGCTTTTAGAAGTAGGCCATCTCCTCATGTTTGAAAAAGAATAGAGAAAATCAACAATAAATTAAGCTGCCTCTTGCATATCTTTTCCATTTGCGGTACGTTTTGTAAAAGTTGTCATTGAAATTGCAGGGCTGTAGTAGACGTCAAAATTATGGTCGTACAGTAATACTCGTAGTGCTCCCGTGTATTTTGAAAACTGAAAATTGTTAATTCGTTTTCTTTAACTGCTCCACTTCTATCTTAATTTAGCTGAGTGCTCGTCTGCTACACGTCCAGAAGAATGTCGATCACTGATTGATGGAGTGAAATGCATATTTACGGATCGTGCCTGCGTGAGATTCGATCCGTTTGTTAGCTACAAGCAATCTTTCTTGTCTTTTGTCAAGAACGAGTCACCGAAATCGATGTCTGAATGCAGGAACACTGCACTGAGGTAGGCCTCTTTTCTATAATAAATTGTTTCACCACCTTATATGCCCAATTCTTTGTGCGTTTTATTTCTAGGCAAGCTTTGCAAATATGCGAGGAGCAGAATGATTGCATGTCGTGCATTTCTGAGCCTGGCTGTGGTTGGTGTCCATCTGGAGACCAGTGTCTTCCAAGTGACGGCGAATGCGTTGACGGACAGGTGTGGATTTTGTCTCGTTTCTCTATTCCACAAAATCTGTTGTTTCCTTATGTTTACGTAATCACGTTATTGTTATTGCATATAGAACTCTTTCATGAAATATTTTCATACAACAAAGTGAAAAAGTCGAAAAGATATCTACCAACACCAAATGAGTGCGTAATTGATTGATATTTCAATACTATTAGAGAGATTGAATTCACATGGGAACGTATCAGGGAATAATTACAACCATGACTTTTTGTGTTCTGGTGATAGTTAAAGAAAATTTCAGACGCTCTCTCATTGTTCCGGATCTTAATCTTTTGCAAATATTTTGAGTATGACTTTTGATTCGGGTGAAAGAGTAAAATTATACCGAGTACGGTTTTTCTAAAAGCCTTGTTAAAATTTCATTTTAACCGCAGGGAAGTAAGTAAGCCGTGATTTTGGACTAAAAAGTAGAGAAGAATTGGTCGCTCTTCACGTTTTTGGGCAAGCGCATGGCGACGCACGTCTAGTGTTCTATGAGAAGTTTTTGGTAAAAAAATAAATATTCGTTATTACGTGGAGCTATGGGAGGAAACTCCAGTTCGGGGGGGGGGGGGGCACTCCATTTGCTATCTTATCCGTAGTACTAGAGAGCAGTTCTTTGGGCTATCGAACACTACGGATAAGATAATAAGTGAACGACTCATTTCGAGCGTACTTTTGATAAGGACCGGTGGATGTCCTACATTCCACACTACCTGCCCACATCCCATCCACTTTTCTGCACAGGTGATCCACCCTGGAGCTCCTGCACCCTTAGCCCTTTGCGGAGGTGTCCTTTCTCCTGGTCCAGGACCGTTCCCTTGGGGTCATGGCAGGCGGAAATGTGAAAACGTTTCAGGGTTTCTCACCCATTACACCAATATTTATCAGAAGTCTACTTTAAATGAGTCGATTACGTGTCGTGAGCCCTCTAATCCTTATCTTGAGTATTGGAGAAAAAATGGAGTGCCCCCCCCCCCCGAACTGGAGTTTCACCTATGTGCTTTGCGAAAATCCGACACTTCCCATCGAAAATAATTTATATTGAGAACTTAAATGTTCCGATTGAGTTGGTTCATTCGCCTGTGGTGAAGTTACGGTTTATTGGCGTTCATTTCCGATCGGAATGTGTAACCATCCGCTTCTAGGTGATGTTGACAGCTTGGGAGAAATGCTCCATGTCGCGAGATCCTCCTCCACCGCGCCCTTGTGGAATGGCAAATGACTGTCGAAGCTGTAAATTATTGTCTCATTGCAACTGGTATGCAGTTGAAGGGAAGCCTGCTTGCATTCCATTAGAAGATGAAAGTAAGTTCTTATGATATAGGCAAACACTGCAATCTTCTTAGATTTGCAGGCATGAAATTTTCTATTTTAAAACAAGTCTTGGTTTGGAAGGTTGTAGTACGGCATGAGATTGCCTTTGCATATTGTCAAATGCACCCTTGTTTACTTGTGTTATGGGGAGGGGGAGGGGGCGAGCGGGTTCTTCATTCAGCAACCTTTTTGCTGAAGTCACTAGCAGAGTAGTCACGACCTAAATTAACGAAGTTGTTGCTGATTGCGCCTAGATTAATGTGGCATCAGGATGTTTCGCGCGATCCATAGTTTAAGTTCCATGGCTTGAATAGCTTTAAAGCTGACCTGGTCATATCCAACATATCCAATTGCAGTACTTATTGTTAATTCTTACAGTTCTACTGAGAAAAGAGCAGCTGGATCGTGAACTGGATCGCGTCGCTTCCTCCAGCCTGCCGCTGCGATTGCCTACTACGCCACCTCCGATTCCTCCCGGTCAAAACCTCTCATACTGTCCTCTGCCCTGTTCGTCACTACACACATGCAGTGAATGTCTACAAGAGCAAAAATGCATGTGGTGTCCAAGTACTAGCAGGTTCGTCTTCTGTTGCTTTCATTGAAGCTAATACACTTTACCTGTGCTTTACCATTACTATCTCCGAGTATTTTCTCCAATTTTTTATTTGCCTGTCCAAGTTCCGGTTCAGTTCCAGTGAAAAAGGAATAAGTAAGCGCATGTGGATTAGCAGTTGGATTTAATATCTGCGAATTTGTAATAAAAACAACTTGTTGTCTGAGTTCGAAATTGATGTGTTTAGTGCACACATTTCATGAAGTGAAACAGTGATTGATTTCCAGATGCATAAACATGGAGGCGTATGCTCTATCTTTCGCTTACGGCCAGTGTCACTCTTGGGTTGCTGGTCATGCACATGGTTTTGCATTCTCGAAATCTTGCAGAATCGGTGCGTTCCATCATCTCTCTTTTTGTCTTGCTGCTTGTTTTGTGCTATCTACCATAATAAAAAAAACCTGATCTTTACAGGCACAAACGCAAGTTTCGACTTTGAATGTAGCCTATTTCCAGAATCTTCAAACTGTTCTTCGCACAAAACGTGTGCTGAATGTCAACTGTCCCCCGAATGTGGGTGGCTCGATGATGGTTCTCGTACAGGACTAGGCACGTGCACGCGGGGATCAGCACGTGGTCCATTGGAACGTTCACCAAATTTTCATCCTCATCAGTGGTATTTCATCGACTGTCCAGGTGTGTATACACTTAACAATGATGCTCCCATTTCTGACGTTTGAATGTTTCTGGAGGTTTGGGGCGTATTTTCACTCGTTGCGAAAGCTATGACAAATTCGCAGATAAACTCAGGGCGCCTAAATGTTTAGTTATCTGATAATGTGACGTTATACAATATTCGATTTCCCTCTTCTCTTGTCGATGTACTCGATAATGTCGGACTATTATGCATATTATTCTTCTTTCTAGCTTGTCAATGCAATGGTCACTCGATGTGCAACGAGACACGCCATACCCTAGGTGGAGTGCAAGAAGTTTGCGGTGAATGTCAGAATAACACTATGGGAAAACATTGTGAAATCTGTGCTCCTGGATATCACGGTGATCCTAGGAACGGAGACAATTGTTCAGGTAACACTTCAGCATTCGACAAAACTGAGCCACTGAAACTTGAAATGGTTGTGGCGAGAGTTTGAGGAGGGGCGTAGAGGATTGGGATCCTCCTATCCAAACGTGCTTCTAGGCAGCCTCAGGGTAGTAACATTCACCGAAATATATCCCACTGTCGACGAGCCTTCGCTCGCTACGTATATAATGTCCTACACTCCTCAAGCTCCACCTGGCTTTCAAAGGATAATCTTCATGTAATACCGAATTTCGTGACAGATACACACAGGCTTTGCGCTTTGTATACGGAGGGTTAGAGAAAATTTATGGTGATGACGTGAACGAAGCGCTGTATGTTGAGACAGCGAGTGTGAATAGCAGGTTATCAGGAACTGTGTCCTCCGTGACATGCAGCTCGTGATTATCATGAACTTTCGCGAATGAATTGTACCTCTGATTTACGACCTGCATATTATAAAATTCTTGAGATTATTAGTGTTGTTTCTATGTCGTTTCAGTTTATCAACCCGCATTGCAAGTAAGCGTCAAAATAATTAATTATAGCTTGCCAATGCAATGGACAAGCGGACACCTGCGATCATATCACGGGTTCCTGTCACTGCAGAACGAAAGGTGTAAGTGGAGCTAGTTGTGACCGTTGTGATCAGAAGTACTATGGACAACCGAAGAACGGAACTCCTTGTTATTGTAAGTTCCAACTCTTCTTTTTTACTTATAGATGTTCAAGGTAATTGCTTTGAATATTGGCCCTGGAGAAAAATCATCTGGGTATAATGAGATTAGAAAGGCTGCTTTTTTTTCTGTCAAATGCTAAAGTGTGGCAGCATTGTCTTGAGAAGACGCTCTTCGTCCTACTTCAACCCGAATGCATGAAATGAGCGCATGTCGACTCGTTGAGGGTGCATGTCAGGTCTAACAAGGATAGGATGCCAGGTTGACTTGGCTATTTGAGATAAGATACGTACCACTCGAAGCCCCTTCCAACACTGGTTCCTAACATGCATATCAGGCTACGTTACATATTTACCATGTCCCAGGGATGTTTTGTAATTGCGCGTTTTGACATTTTTAATATTTCAATTAGTTGAGAATTTCCACCGTTTGTAGCTCAGCGTTTTTTTTTTCGTAAATCGGCTGCCATAGTTCTGGCTTTATTTCAGACCTTATTTGTGCTTCTGATCAAAAGTTTGATGTCACCTTGTATGGTTTTCAGATGAGCTGAGCGTTGACTTCATTTTTACGTTCAAGTTGAAAAATGAAGACAAGGATAAGCATGCCACTGAGATTTATCTATTCAGCATTCCTCATAAGGTAATCATTCATAACAATCTTATGTAAGGCTTCCTCTTTCCCTCTTTGAACATATGCTCTCTTCTTATTACTATTATACTATTATTTGTTTTCTGACTGTACTTCATTCTTTACGGTTTTTTTTCGTTTATTTTTCTTTTCGGAGAGCATGTAATCTGAAGGCAGTGATCATAATAGCTGACAGACTGAGGTTGCTTGTGGACGTCATTGTTGGGAGGGTGTTGAGAGGCGAATTCTTGGTCGGAGCGCCTTCCAACGTCTTCCACCAATAAGGTCCCCGAATTGCTTCCGCCTATCAGCCGTTGTAGTGACTCCTTTCAATGATCCATAGGCATTGTGCTTCAGAAGGATACGGATGTGACCTTCCAAATCAGTTGCGATGGAGGATCTCAGGCAAATGTGGCGTTGAATATCACTTCTTCTTTATTTGAGTCAACTCCCAGAAGAATGATGGTGAGTTTTCTTACTTATTACATGCAAGCCACATGTCATGGGAAAAGAGAGAGAAACGATAATAAATAGAAAAAGAGAGGGAAGAGTGGTGCGTGTATCGAAGATTTGTGGAAAATCTATGCGCCACAGCAAGAGTAATACTTGTTCTCTGGATGGACCCCTGCGTTGCTGCGCTTTTCCTGTTTTTGGAAGTGCCAGCTAACATTCCTCAATATTAGAAGAAACCATTTTTTTCAGGAAATTTTCCCAGCTGTAAATATGGGGCTCAAAAATTATTTTTGTACCTATTCCGACCTCACGGAATTTTTTTTTCAAAGGTATCGAAATAATTACAGCTCAATACTACTTGTGATTCGAAAGGTTTCCGCCGGGTTTATGTTGCATCGGATCCTGATTATGCTTATGGAACCGATGCAAATACTACGTTCTTTGTAAGTCTATTTCCACTTTATGGGCCTTTCAGTGTTGTGTTTTTTGATGTCACTACTGTTCCAATTGTGAAAGTTCTTTGTCGTGGTTCTTATTGGCCGCTAGTTGCCTGCCAAAATTACAATCCAAAGAGATATGTGATCTTTTGAAATTATTTCCCATTTCTATGGAGGGTCGACTCTTTACAGGTCCGAGTTTTCAACTTTACAACTCCGATTACAATTCAAGTGTCCTTTGCACAGTCACCCCCTATCAATTGGGTATTATTCTTTGTGATATTTGCAGCGTAAGTACATCCATTATTTGCTGTGCTTCCGAAATAACTTGTTGAGAGAAACTCAATTTAGCTGTTTCATTGTGCTTTTGGTTGTTGCTGGTTTACTGTGGATGATTAAACTTCGAATCGAGGTGTATCGAAGAAATCAACGACGAATCGATGAAATTGAACACGTGAGTTTGCTATGTTTTAAGATTTTGTCTTTTCTGTATTGTCTTATGTGAAGGTTGTTCTCTGAATGGCCTCCTTATTCTTTTGTTTGGGGCTAAACATGATGTTGTCGAATGCTTTTTAAAGTGATACTCTCGTTGTCGCCTCACAGTCTTAGAAGAGATGGATGAGCAATGTAGAAGTGGATGTGTTTTTTCTCTTCTGGAAACTTAGTTTTCTAAGAAGCAAGAGCCGACGTTACCATTTACATCTATCTGATACGATTGCTTAAAATTATCATTACGCTATCGCGCTTACCCGTTTAGCGCCATTTTTCATGATAAGTCCTGTCGATATGTTTAGAGGGTTGATTAACACGTTGACGACCGTGTATGATGTTATACCACACTTTCACATCGAGCAGTTTTCCTTAATTTATTTGGCGTTTTTCCTGTTCCACAACGGTCCATGTACATTATTGGATCCGAAAAACAATTTTTTCATTACTGATAATGAAAACGCTGAAGGATTAATGCCTATTGATGAGAGAATACGAAAAATGTTGAAGCAGTACGCGCACAACGGCGGTCGTCAACGTGTTAAGTAGAAAGAGCAGCGTATGGAGCTTTAAGATGCTATTCTTTTGTGTTACGCCCACTAATCTCGATAAGCAGTTCTCTATGAGGAGTGATTGGGTGCTGGCAGACGTTTTAAGTATCATGGTCGCAATTATCGCATACTTAGACCTTAAAAAGGCGTGGTTGAAAACTTGATCAAACCTTGGTATGAATTGCTCTCACATATCTCGATTTTTAGATGGCGTCTCGTCCATTTTCTTCAGTCAAACTCGAACTTACGAGCCCACACTGCTTTGCGGTATGTTTCACTTTCGACATCTTCATATTGTCTGTAGTTTTACATTAACTATGCACTGCTCTAGATTTGAATGCTTGAATGCGCTGATGAGTTTAAATCCGACAGCGTGCCTGGCTCTTGATTAACTGTCGTAAAGCTTGTAGCATTAAGTAGAAATCCAAATCAACGACGCTCAGGGAACCATCCATTTTACCTTGTTCTGAAGCCGTCTGACGTTTTTGAGCGATGCTATTGGGCCTTTATTACCAAATGAGTTACTGATAATTTTCGCAGATTTTCTTAGTCTTTATAGGTAGATAATAAGGTTGACATGTGAAAGATTCCCGAAATTTTGAAAGTTTCAATTAATGTGAGCTAGTGCTTTGAGCTGAGCGTAGAGGTTTCATTTTGATTCATGGTTCCATTAGTTTTTAATAATGTGTTTCAGGCATCGGGCCCGGTTCAAGGACCGACACCTCTTTCCGTGGAGCCTTGTAGTAATTACAAATCGGGTATTTTCACGCTTGCCGTACGCTTACCGACAGGTGGTCGTGCAACAACGCCAAACGGTACATCAGGACTTGCGGTTGCTTCTGCATTGTGTCTTTTAACACCTGCACAGCTGGGTGTGCTCCAAGCCCCAGATAACTCAGAAAATCGTAACAATCGGAAAACTACTCTTCGGAGCTATATCCCTTTCTTACGAACCAGATTGAATGATTCTGCCTGACTGGTTTTATTTATCTGGCATTTCATGTTAACCACTTTTAGAGCACATTTTATCATATCTATCTTATTATACCCAGATAATCTCCCTTATGTGAGTGATTGAACAAACCAGTTTCTTTGCTCAGAAACTCTTCACTACTGCCATTAGTCTAATTTCGTCACGATCGTGCCTGTCAATTTGGTAGATTGTTGAAAGCCGAGCGCTGCTCTACATAAAACGATCACCGATGTAAGTTGCTACCAGTTGCTTATATCAGAGAAATAATGTGTTGGGTGTTCTATTACGTACAGTCTTATCGCGTAGGTCCTCTGCGAACGGTGACATAATAAAGAGGGTTCACTGCTCACGATTTGCGCGATTCCTCTGAGAAGGATGTGTTTGTATCGATGTGAAAAGTCAGCGATTAGGCGATCTGACAATTCATCAATTCCACTTGCAGGATTAGGTAGATATCAAGTGAATTGTCTCCCTGTGGCCGTTAGTCGATGCGGTGTGTCGGCTCTGGTCAATGCTTATACGATCCTTTTCGCGTAATCGCCAATTCCCGAAATTGCGTAATCTCTCAAATCGTGAGCTATGGACGCTGCCTAGCTCACGTTTCCCGCGCGAGCAATAACATACTCTGAACGCAATGCATTGGAGCTCCTTTTTTTACGTGAACGAGCTGATCCAAGAGATACGATTGTCGCTTGCAAGGCGTAAAAACGCAACCAGAGGGAAGACTGCTTATTTAACTGAACTTTGGGTTGATTGGTTTGGAAATCGAAAATGGAAACAAAGATGACACGTTAAAATTATGTAGATGATTTACTGACTGTGAACTGCGAGGCTCTGCTGTGTTAACACCAAGTTAATCCACGGATTTTTCCTTTCAATTTCCATGGGTGATTTTAAATTCCTTTATGGTGCTTAGGGAAACCTTATTGGTTTTAGTCCAGCTCTTAATACCCGCGGTACGGGGCAAGCCGCACGGAATCGCGCATGCGGCGGATGGCTTATGTTGCCGCGCGCGGCATATGTTTTTGGTGCGCGTCGCATGTGAATTCCGTTTCCTGGCCCATACCTGAACTCTTGTCATTTTTCAATTGAGTGTGCTGGTCTTAGAGTTCGACGGTGGTCTTGTTCCCGTTTTTGGCTTTTAGCATATTGCATGCGTTTTCACAGTTATTTAATGTAATATGGGTGAGTGGGCATCTATTGCTAATGTTTAGAGGTGTGTATTTTGAAAGCTATGTGGTGACAGTATTAGTTGATATGCTATCTATGAGAGTATTTTTTGGCATTTTTGAAAATTTTGATCTGCTTTTTGTGGTTAGTATCTCGTCACCATTTGTTTGCATAATTTACGATGTTTAATTTTTCTCTCAAAATTCAGTAACAGTGCCTGTAAAGTAAGAGTGTATATATGACTCGATCAGCTCAAGACAGGATCACAAATTGTGGGTTAATTTTAAGTCACTTTGCACATCTTTTCACGTGTTTTCAATTCAAGGTATCCCGGCTTTGTTGTTGTCTTTCTACATAACATTCGTTTCATGATATGTGCCTTTGCGTGTCATAGAACAATAAAATTCATTATTCTCTCCAAATGACTCGTTAAATGACTGAGTATTGTGAAAGTAAAAAAATAACCGAAAACTGTATCTACAAAAGTGGCCCCATTCTGATGGAATAGCTGGCCATTGATGGGAACGCGATTCGTTGTCACAGGGTAATGTGCATCCACGACATCTGACAGAACTGAGCGATTAGTAATCGTATTTTTTGTTCTCCGTGTTGATACAGCAGCAGAGAATCATTGCGAGAACCATGCCCAGTAACTGAAATGGCAACGTTTTCGCTTACTTTTGTGTGTCTCTTGAAAGCAGTAATCACAAAGGTTAGAGGGTGATGTGGTATTGATCGTCATTGTTAGACTTGTTCCCTCAACGCGCTACGGTTGGTTGGGACCGCCTCTTGACGCCCTGTCGCCAGTGGCGTTCAATGACGTCATCAAAACCGTACCGCCCTTCAGCCTTTATGATCACTGCCTTTAAGTTGGTACATGAGTTGGCTGAAACGAGAAGTTAGCAATTCTATTGCCATGAAATAGCAGTAGCCAATTAAACGGTGAATTATGATTTCTTTTGATCAGTTCGCTGTTAAAAGAAGTGAATTGTGCGGTTTATCACTGTGCGTAGAATCGTATTAAGCTCAGGAGGCAGCGCTATTTCTTGTCAAAATGAAGAGGTGGGGCTGAAGCGAGGACTTCAGGGGAATAAGGCCCCTAGCGCCTTTAGCACATATAGTTACCATGAAAACAGAGCAATCTTTCGTCCATTGAAAACCTGCCACGCTAAAGAGCGGGCTTGCACCAGTGGAATGTGACTTGAAGTTCAAGTGAATATTTTGGAATCGCGATTATGCTCGTCTTTCGCGGAGTATAAATGCTGCCCCAACTTTTGTAAGCAGGTCGGCTTTT
>MU868375.1:52629-64222 GCA_036418205.1 Ostertagia ostertagi
GATCCTGATTATGCTTATGGAAACCGATGCAAATACTACGTTCTTTGTAAGTCTATTTCCACTTTATGGGCCTTTCATTGGTGTTTTTTTGATGTCACTACTGTTCCAATTGTGAAAGTTCTTTGTCGTGGTTCTTATTGGCCGCTAGTTGCCTGCCAAAATTACAATCCAAAGAGATATGTGATCTTTTGAAATTCTTTCCTATTTCTATTGAGGGTCGACTCTTTACAGGTCCGAGTTTTCAACTTTACAACTCCGATTACAATTCAAGTGTCCTTTGCACAGTCACCCCCTATCAATTGGGTATTATTCTTTGTGATATTTGCAGCGTAAGTACATCCATTATTGCTGTGCTTCCGAAATAACTTGTTGAGAGAAACTCAATTTAGCTGTTTCATTGTGCTTTTGGTTGTTGCTGGTTTACTGTGGATGATTAAACTTCGAATCGAGGTGTATCGAAGAAATCAACGACGAATCGATGAAATTGAACACGTGAGTTTGCTATGTTTTAAGATTTTGTCTTTTCTGTATTGTCTTATATGAAGGTTGTTCTCTGAATGGCCTCCTTATTCTTTTGCTTCGGGCTAAACATGAGTGACACTCTTGTTGTCGCCTCACAGTCTTAGTAGAGATGGATGAGCAATGTAGACGTGGATTTGTTTTTTCTCTTCTAGAGACTTGGTTTTCTAAGAAGCAAGAGCCAGCGTTACCATTTACATCTATCTGATACGATTGCTTAAAATTATCATTACGCTATCGCGCTTACCCGTATAGCGCCATTTTTCATGATATGTCCTGTCGATATGTTTAGAGGGTTGATTAACAGCACGTTTTGACGACCGTGGTGATGTGATGTTATACCACACTTTCACATGGAGCAGTTTTCCTTAATTTATTTAGCGTTTTTCCTGCTCCATAACGATCCTTGTACACTATTGAGTCCGAAATACTATTTTTTCATCACTTATGATGAAAACGCTGAAAGTGTTAATGCCCATTGATGAGAGAATACGAAAAATGTTGAAGCTGTATGCGCACAACAGCGGTCGTCAACGCGTTAAGTAGAAAGAGCAGCGTATGAGGCCTTTTAAGATGCTATTCTTTTGTGTTACGCCCACTAATCTCGATAAGCAGTTCTCTATGAGGAGTGATTGGGTGCTGGCAGACGTTTTAAGTATCATGGTCGCAATTATCGCATACTTAGACCTTAAAAAGGCGTGGTTGAAAACTTGATCAAACCTTGGTATGAATTGCTCTCACATATCTCGATTTTTAGATGGCGTCTCGTCCATTTTCTTCAGTCAAACTCGAACTTACGAGCCCACACTGCTTTGCGGTATGTTTCACTTTCGACATCTTCATATTGTCTGTAGTTTTACATTAACTATGCACTGCTCTAGATTTGAATGCTTGAATGCGCTGATGAGTTTAAATCCGACAGCGTGCCTGGCTCTTGATTAACTGTCGTAAAGCTTGTAGCATTAAGTAGAAATCCAAATCAACGACGCTCAGGGAACCATCCATTTTACCTTGTTCTGAAGCCGTCTGACGTTTTTGAGCGATGCTATTGGGCCTTTATTACCAAATGAGTTACTGATAATTTTCGCAGATTTTCTTAGTCTTTATAGGTAGATAATAAGGTTGACATGTGAAAGATTCCCGAAATTTTGAAAGTTTCAATTAATGTGAGCTAGTGCTTTGAGCTGAGCGTAGAGGTTTCAATTTTGATTCATGGTTCCATCAGTTTTTAATAATGTGTTTCAGGCATCGGGCCCGGTTCAAGGACCGACACCTCTTTCCGTGGAGCCTTGTAGTAATTACAAATCGGGTATTTTCACGCTTGCCGTACGCTTACCGACAGGTGGTCGTGCAACAACGCCAAACGGTACATCAGGACTTGCGGTTGCTTCTGCATTGTGTCTTTTAACACCTGCACAGCTGGGTGTGCTCCAAGCCCCAGATAACTCAGAAAATCGTAACAATCGGAAAACTACTCTTCGGAGCTATATCCCTTTCTTACGAACCAGATTGAATGATTCTGCCTGACTGGTTTTATTTATCTGGCATTTCATTTATACCACTTTAGAGCACATTTTATCATATCTATCTTATTATACCCAGATAATCTCCCTTATGTGAGTGATTGAACAAACCAGTTTCTTTGCTCAGAAACTCTTCACTACTGCCATTAGTCTAATTTCGTCACGATCGTGCCTGTCAATTTGGTAGATTGTTGAAAGCCGAGCGCTGCTCTACATAAAACGATCACCGATGTAAGTTGCTACCAGTTGCTTATATCAGAGAAATAATGTGTTGGGTGTTCTATTACGTACAGTCTTATCGCGTAGGTCCTCTGCGAACGGTGACATAATAAAGAGGGTTCACTGCTCACGATTTGCGCGATTCCTCTGAGAAGGATGTGTTTGTATCGATGTGAAAAGTCAGCGATTAGGCGATCTGACAATTCATCAATTCCACTTGCAGGATTAGGTAGATATCAAGTGAATTGTCTCCCTGTGGCCGTTAGTCGATGCGGTGTGTCGGCTCTGGTCAATGCTTATACGATCCTTTTCGCGTAATCGCCAATTCCCGAAATTGCGTAATCTCTCAAATCGTGAGCTATGGACGCTGCCTAGCTCACGTTTCCCGCGCGAGCAATAACATACTCTGAACGCAATGCATTGGAGCTCCTTTTTTTACGTGAACGAGCTGATCCAAGAGATACGATTGTCGCTTGCAAGGCGTAAAAACGCAACCAGAGGGAAGACTGCTTATTTAACTGAACTTTGGGTTGATTGGTTTGGAAATCGAAAATGGAAACAAAGATGACACGTTAAAATTATGTAGATGATTTACTGACTGTGAACTGCGAGGCTCTGCTGTGTTAACACCAAGTTAATCCACGGATTTTCCTTTCAATTCCATGGGTGATTTTAAATTTTTATGGTGCTTAGGGAAACCTTATTGGTTTTAGTCCAGCTCTTAATACCCGCGGTACGGGGCAAGCCGCACGGAATCGCGCATGCGGCGGATGTCTTATGTTGCCGCGCGCGGCATACGTTTTCGGAGCGCGTCGCAGGTGAATTCCGTCTCCTGGCCCATACCTGAACTCTTGTCATTTTTCAATTGAGTGTGCTGGTCTTAGAGTTCGACGGTGGTCTTGTTCCCGTTTTTGGCTTTTAGCATATTGCATGCGTTTTCACAGTTATTTAATGTAATATGGGTGAGTGGGCATCTATTGCTAATGTTTAGAGGTGTGTATTTTGAAAGCTATGTGGTGACAGTATTAGTTGATATGCTATCTATGAGAGTATTTTTTGGCATTTTTGAAAATTTTGATCTGCTTTTTGTGGTTAGTATCTCGTCACCATTTGTTTGCATAATTTACGATGTTTAATTTTTCTCTCAAAATTCAGTAACAGTGCCTGTAAAGTAAGAGTGTATATATGACTCGATCAGCTCAAGACAGGATCACAAATTGTGGGTTAATTTTAAGTCACTTTGCACATCTTTTCACGTGTTTTCAATTCAAGGTATCCCGGCTTTGTTGTTGTCTTTCTACATAACATTCGTTTCATGATATGTGCCTTTGCGTGTCATAGAACAATAAAATTCATTATTCTCTCCAAATGACTCGTTAAATGACTGAGTATTGTGAAAGTAAAAAAATAACCGAAAACTGTATCTACAAAAGTGGCCCCATTCTGAAATATAGCTGGCCATTGATGGGAACGCGATTCGTTGTCACAGGGTAATGTGCATCCACGACATCTGACAGAACTGAGCGATTAGTAATCGTATTTTTTGTTCTCCGTGTTGATACAGCAGCAGAGAATCATTGCGAGAACCATGCCCAGTAACTGAAATGGCAACGTTTTCGCTTACTTTTGTGTGTCTCTTGAAAGCAGTAATCACAAAGGTTAGAGGGTGATGTGGTATTGATCGTCATTGTTAGACTTGTTCCCTCAACGCGCTACGGTTGGTTGGGACCGCCTCTTGACGCCCTGTCGCCAGTGGCGTTCAATGACGTCATCAAAACCGTACCGCCCTTCAGCCTTTATGATCACTGCCTTTAAGTTGGTACATGAGTTGGCTGAAACGAGAAGTTAGCAATTCTATTGCCATGAAATAGCAGTAGCCAATTAAACGGTGAATTATGATTTCTTTTGATCAGTTCGCTGTTAAAAGAAGTGAATTGTGCGGTTTATCACTGTGCGTAGAATCGTATTAAGCTCAGGAGGCAGCGCTATTTCTTGTCAAAATGAAGAGGTGGGGCTGAAGCGAGGACTTCAGGGGAATAAGGCCCCTAGCGCCTTTAGCACATATAGTTACCATGAAAACAGAGCAATCTTTCGTCCATTGAAAACCTGCCACGCTAAAGAGCGGGCTTGCACCAGTGGAATGTGACTTGAAGTTCAAGTGAATATTTTGGAATCGCGATTATGCTCGTCTTTCGCGGAGTATAAATGCTGCCCCAACTTTTGTAAGCAGGTCGGCTTTTCGCCATCTGAATATGAGTGAAAGGAATGAACACAGCGCTAAATAGCGCCATTTTAAAAGTATCAGCACTAAATTTCACAGTGCAAGTATTCAAGCGAATGAAATTACCTGAAGAGCGCCTACGATCACACAAACAGCAATGACGATGTCCAAGTGGCGATAAATTGAGTCGTAAAGCGCATCGGCGCATCCCTGTAATCACGGCATTCAGCACAGGTTCACTAAACAAACAGAATAGCTACAGTTTTTTGGAAACCTTGCTAAACGGTGTACCCTGTGCTCAGCCAATGAACAACCGAACTTCTGCTGAAGGCACCGTGAAAAAAAAATTCGATAGACCAGTGTTCTGTTGAGGAATTCAGCCCATTTCATTATTGCAGAATGTTGGAGTTATAATTTCTACACAGAAATTCATGCCTTTCCTGGCAAGAACATGAAATTTTTGGTTGCTTCATAAAGTCTGCACAATATCCCAGCGGAAAATACTACAACAGTTCCTTCAGAGTTCCGATTCCTGGAAAACGAGGTAGCCGCTGATGGTAGGATAAAGCAGTGAGGGCACTGACTGACGTGCTACTAGTGAAATGGAGGGAGCCTTTCCGAATTGGTACCTTCTGCAAAAAACGATGCTCAAAGTCGCTGAAAGGCAACCTGCACTGGACAATGGAGCCCGTGATATCGTTCAGCTGCGAGTGCTAACCAGGGCAGGAGGAAACAAGCAGTTTTACCACGTTAAAATGATTAGCTGAGGAACGCTTGTGGCCGGACGCGGCACGGCAAGCTCAGGAACAAGAACATCAGAATGGTCAGGCACACTGCTTTTAGCGCCAGAGCAGCGACTATGAACTATGGTACGGGCGCGCGCTGAAAAGCTACAGGATGATCCGACAAGGGGAGCAATGGGTTCCGAAGCCTAGCGAAGTGAACAAGGAGAGCCCCAAAAAGAGATGTATCGACAAAGACCTCACTGAAGTCATGGCCAAGTAGGGGATGCTTTGGATAGGAGAAAGTAGCACCACTGGCAAGAACAGCAGACCCTGCCATGGTGCGGGAACACCGTCAGGGGCTTGCGGGACCAGCCGATGTACATATATGTCAATATTTTTGTCTTTCCAACAAGTCTGGTACTGGTTATCCGACTCTCGGAAGGGGGAAGGGCCTGGGTAACCTGGACAGCGTACGATCCAAGATTCGATCCCTGGACCATGCGCGTGATAAGCGGTCTTTTAGCCACTATACTACTCTACAATAAATTGGACTGCTTATAATATGAATTTCAGTTAGCTATTCATGTAAACTAGCTGCGTTGTTAATTAATTGATAAGTACTCATGTGAGCTCTCAAAATCATCTTTTGAAAAAATTACCTTATCGTGAAGGAATTCGAGGTATGTCTCCAGCGGAGCATGAGTGAACGAGACACCACAATTTGTAGGATAGGTTTCTTTTCCGTGGCTGTTACAACACGACGTTGGAACACGGCCTGAAATATGACGCTACTGTTTTTACTTCAACTTTTTAGTGTTGAACTGATGTGCTCAACGTTGCAATAGCTGCTGTCCACAGTTGATATGAGAATGAATCACATGCTAAAAGAAGTAAGACCACCAGCGTTTATATTTTTTCTTTTGTGGAAACCTTCAGCGGAACACTGAGGCGTTGCGTAAAAGGACCAGCACTGTTTATTACTCAAGGGCACGCCATGCACTCCACTTCTATTCAAAATTCAGATGCATATAAACACTTTTGGCAGAAGCCATTTCAAAGGCAAGGATCCGAAAACTGATGGCTTAAATCGCAAACAAGGCTGTCGTTCACCCTCCCCCCTAACATGCTGGAGCTCAGCATCTACGTATCACTACATATAGTTGTATTGAGGAGTGATCTTGAAGCTCTTGTGATTGTACTATTTATTGGTTAGCTTTCGGAAATAATGCCATCATCAGACCTTAAAATTACGGCAATTGCACGTTAACAACTGATTATATGTATCATAACTCTAAATAGTGTTTACTAGTAAAGCAAATAAGTAAATAACGATCGCGAAAGCTTGGATGATTTTCAGGATCTGCTAAAACAAGAAGCCCGTTAGGCCGATGTCAGACTTTGCGAATCGCGCGATTCGCTACTAGCGATTCGCGCGATTCGCTAGCGTCCGCGGTCGCGTTGCGGTACCAGCCAATTGAGTGATTCACTGGCCGCGACGCGACCGCAGACGCTAGCGAATCGCGCGATTCGCAAAGTCTGACATCGGCCTTACTAGGCACCACGCCCCCTCCTCCCAAAACTTCTCTTATGCAAACAAAAACAACTCGGCCCTTGTTGGCATCCTTGTATGTTTGGTGATTACAATTGTTTTTGGACTACAATTTTTGAACAGCTATAAAATCACTTCGTGAAAGGCATCACAAATCAGAAACTGGTCAATGTTATGGTAATGAAGGACCTAAATCGTACCGTATCCGTTGCCTCGTCCTCCTCCGACAGCCCCAATTCCGTGCTCTATCCTGACTTCGGTGTCGTCGCTATGTGAGCTCTTCTTATCCCAGCTAGCTCCCAACCAATCCGTGTACGACTTCACACCACAGCATTCCAACTGAAAGTGTGGATTTTTCAGAAAAGAGTTCCGATTTTTTCATCCTACTTTTATATTATCTTCACCTTTCATTCAAACGTGAAATCGTTAACTGATCAAGCATTCGCTACATACCTCCTGCTGTATATTGTCGAAAGCTGTTTTATAGTTTGTATCGGATGAATATCGATTTCGAATCGTGTCGTACATACTGCTTTCAATATATTCTCTGGAACAGATGGATTATTGTATCTCAGGGTTATGATCCGCTTCAATGAAGAGTGGCGCCATAAAGTCTTCCTTTGATCTTCCTTTGAGACGCGCCATGCATTTCACTTCTGTTCATGATTATATCTGTTTCCCGAGTGCGTACTCAGCAATAGACTTGCGAGGGCAGCTCATGTACAGGCCCTTCTTTTCATCTTCCTTGACACGCCTTCTATCAGTTAGCTGATCAATAACGTTCGAAAGTATAATTGTGGGGCGCCATTCGATCGACAATTTGATTTCCAGCCCATGTTTTTGGTAGACGCGCACCTTGCTACTGAGCCTTCGTCCCTTTAGGTTGTGAATGTAACTACGATTTTAGGTCAACATGCTCAATATTGGCGAACCCCGCGACAGTAAGTGTTAAATGTAATGTTTACGATGGCTGGAGGGCGGAACGATTTCGATGACGTCATTGGTGGACAGGAATCCTCAGCGCGTTAGGCGATGTAGCTGACACCGCCCCCTAACGCCCTCTGCCAGTGACCTTAATGGCGTCATCATAACCGCGCTCTCTCTGCCTTTAAGTCACACAGTTGGTTCAAGCAATGTGGCTTCAAAGCGTGCGATTTTGGAGAGTAGCAAATCGATCGATAGAATAGGATGCAGTAGAAGTGTGAGATGTGAATGCAATAAGTCAAAAGGCCAGAAAGAGTTTCTAGTGACGGCACTCCAAGAACCAAGTGGAAGCATCCCGTCGCCAGCATTTGTGACAGATGTCCGGCGGTACTTTGAACGCGTAGCAGCCCTTTCGGTTTTTCGAATTTTTTACCAAAACAAATGCAATTTTTTTCTTTTCGTTCTTATCGTGAACGATGGGTCCAAGCCAGTGAATTATGGTGAGATAGAATCACGATTCCGTGAAGGATTCCTTCAAGTCAATGTACCTTCAACTACGTGCACTGCAACAACCGTCGATAAATTTCCTAGAATCTCAAACCATGCAAAGAAGTTCAACTTTGAACGCCTTCTGCCTATAAATTGTTCCATGCCGAAGCTTGGTTGTTTTATCTCATGGAAAACCTTGTAAGGCCTCGTTTGAGCGAATCCTGCCCTTAAGCTAGAACAATTTTCAGATAAGGTCCACAAATGTCGGATCACCTTTTTCTTTTCTCCAATGAATTATATTGACAACTGTAGGACGTAGGACAAGTGTAAAGTATTCTTTGTGGAAAATCGATTTTGAAACAGCAGATAACACCGACTAAAAAAGCCTAGTCGCATCTTTTGCATAGATGTAACCGCGGAATACATCTAGTAGAATATGTTTTGAGAATTCCAGGTTAATCGGAAGATATAATTTGAATACTAAATTACTCTTTCGAATCTTTTGAACAATTTTTTCAATCAATCAATTAAGACATTGGATAAATAAATTATTACAAAGGAAAAATTTCAAAAGCAATCGACTATTTACTAACCATGATCATGATTGAAACTGGATTTCATTGAGACCTTCCCGTGAATTTGCAAAATTTCGCTGAATCTAGTCGAAATCGCACTATTCCACATAGCTCCTATGGTCGCTGGCAAAATTTTGAATCATTCCAAATTTTGGTTTTTTTGAGCCCCTCTTTCCAGCAATTGGCTTACTCGGTGGCCCATCCTCCGAAGTAAGCAAACCAGCCCTTTTGGCGTTTCTGCTGGGGCCGTATGCTGAATGTTGGGGAGGGGATGGGGTCCCCGACGGTGGACGGACTACTTCAACTCGGTCCTTAAAACCGCCTCAATTTGATGCTTACCTCAGGACTAAGCCTTAAGGACGGACCTGCGAGAGAGCGCAGGTCCGTCCTCTCTCCAAGGCTTAGTCCTGGGGTAAGCAAACCAGCCCTTTGGCGGAGCTGCTGGACCTAGCTGCACCACTTCGTCATCACTCTCCTACCGTACCGACCGAGTTGAAGTAGTCCGTCGACCTCGGGGACCCCATCCCCTCCCCAACATTCAGCATACGGCCCCAGCAGAAACGCCAAAAGGGCTGGTTTGCTTACCTCCCCATCCTCCTCCCTATTGGGTTACCAACATCTTCCTCGATTGAATGACTGAAATGGATGCTAACCATCTTTTATAATTTTTTAATACCACATTTTTTCCTTGACAAGCTGTCATAAGCTCCACAATTTCTTGAGCTGAAAAAATAAAAGCGTTGGAAGTCGAACCCTTCAAAAATCGAAGAATATGTATGCATTCATAAACTACATCATTTGAGAAGTTCGCAGAATAATGGTGAAGTGAGTTTTTTAGTAAAAATAAACGGACAAAATACAATGATAAGTTCTTCAATGAGAAATGAAATGTTTTATTGGTTATTTCTGACCAATCTTCCCAAACTGTCAATTAACGCGAAAGCGACTATTCGTTCTTTTGGCTGATTTCGTGGTGTAAAGATGTTGACCTACAAAGCGCTCATGGTTTTTGCAAAATCGTGAACCGAGGTTTAGCCATTACATCTGTCACAGTGGTTTAAATGACTTGAAAAGGTGTCCATGGACCGGTTGGTGAATAGTCTAATGGTGTGCGAGATATTTACCTAACGATTCGGCTATATTTGAAGAAAACCGCACTTGAAATGTTTTAGCGCAAGATACGGTAGTGAAGTGGTCAGTCATAGCTACACTTAACTAACAGTGAAGAAAGAAACCAGCAGTACGTTGTTGAAGGAGGTATTGAAAAATGATTTGACAATGAGGTTTGGTAATGTGCGAAACAGCGCTAGGAACCATCTAGGTTCTTGAGGTATCCCCAGGTACACCTATGTGCAGGCTCCTGCTCCTCTAGTCCCCTGCAGCGTGGTCCTGCTACCAGTAATCGAAACAAGCACGTGAGATGGAAGACGCTTGCGATGCGGTCTACGAGGGACATTGTTTTTTCTACGTGACCCCATCGCCCTCGCTTTTGCACCAGACCCTACTTCCAACTGAATGGTCTCTTCACCGCTGCAGTTATGTCGCCTGCTCTTTGGTTTGTCATCAATCAAACCCAGGGTGTCCTTAGATCCACCCAGTTGCGTGCTAGTCGGTAGGTCTGCATTTCGCGTTCATTTAACTAGTTCGTTGTACGTCTGAACTAAGTCATTTTACGACGTAAGTTTAAGACCCTAATTACTTTGCATTGCTTGAAATACCAGAGAAATCGCAGAACCGATAATTTTCGTAGGAAAGAAAAGAGAAGTGGAAATAGTACAAGGTAGTCTTCAGTTAGCGGAGCTCTATTTAGTAATCAATCGTCAACGGATACATGTTTGACTGGATACGGTACCTTTAAGTGCGATGCTGTATGCGGGCTGCAGTAATTACAGCGTATTAGTAAAGGGAAAAGGAAAACTGTTCTGTGAGAAAAATACTCGGAAAAATCCCTCTCCATCTCCGGCCAAAAAATGTACGATCCCCAGTCGACTCCTTACGTGCCACATTTGACTGTGACATGTATGGTGTAGTAGTACACCTTGAGGCCCACAACTTGACCCTACAGTGACTGCTTTGGCCTCGGAATCGCTCGACATTTAAGGGGGAAAAGATAGTGTTTTGCAGAGCAATGTGATGACACATCGATCTTATACGACTGTTGCAAACCAGATCTCAGAACTGATTCCACAACCGGCGACTTTTTCGTCCATTACATCATCAGTCCCTGTAGCATGCCGCAGATGCCATTGCAGTGCTAATGGCGCTCCTACTCATGATCCACTTAGAAGGGATTCTGTGATTGCGTACTAAGGGTAATGGACTACGACAAGTCAAACTAAGTTCTGATACCAACTAGTCGGAAGAGAAGAATGCTTAATGAAGCTTAAACGAGATCTGATATTTTATTTTGTTATGCACCATCTTTAACCTCTGACCACCGGTCAACTCCAATGAACTGTGTGGATCGGTTTACACTTTTGCGCTACTGGTAAATCGCAGTTCTGCTCATTATAGAAACTAAAGTTGAGTAAATATGAAAGAAAGAATCCATGCGTTAGGCAAGGGAATGCTACCAATCCAGGGGCTATAATGTAGGACATTCCATTTGAAGTAAGTGAAAGTTGCAGTTTTCGATGTAGAAGTACTAAACGGTAACATCCCGCTAAGGCCGAATAGTTTGCGAATCGAGCGACTGCAGGGACGAGAGACTCGACACTGTTTGAAAGTGGCGGGATCCAACGTTTAAAGGGGAGCCCGCCATTTTCAAACAGTGTGGTCCTTGAAGTGGACTTCCTTCAAACGTTGGGTCCCGCCACTTTCATAACAGTGTCGAGTCGCTGGCGCAACGC
>MU868375.1:65169-76013 GCA_036418205.1 Ostertagia ostertagi
CTGTGTGGATCGGTTTACACTTTTGCGCTACTGGTAAATCGCAGTTCTGCTCATTATAGAAACTAAAGTTGAGTAAATATGAAAGAAAGAATCCATGCGTTAGGCAAGGGAATGCTACCAATCCAGGGGCTATAATGTAGGACATTCCATTTGAAGTAAGTGAAAGTTGCAGTTTTCGATGTAGAAGTACTAAACGGTAACATCCCGCTAAGGCCGAATAGTTTGCGAATCGAGCGACTGCAGGGACGAGAGACTCGACACTGTTTGAAAGTGGCGGGATCCAACGTTTAAAGGAAGCCCGCCATTTTCAAACAGTGTGGTCCTTGAAGTGGACTTCCTTCAAACGTTGGGTCCCGCCACTTTCAACAGTGTCGAGTCGCTGGCGCAACGCTCGGATCCAGCGATTCGCTAGCAAATCGCTCGCGCAAACTATGACATCGCCCTAAGAGGGTAGAGAGGAATGGTCTGGGGCGCGTTTGTGCATGTTCCGCAAAGAAAAAGTGATTTCTCGTCAAGTTTAAATTTTGACCGTGAACCTATAGTGCTCATGTCCTGCCTTTATACCTGCTGAATTATTCTAAAAGTCAGCAAAATTGAATTCTACTAGAAAACCCTGAGGATTCCATTGAGTTCTTACTACTTGGAGCAAAGTCAGGGTCAATATCGCTTTGGACATTTTTTTCGGAATTCTCGAGTCCAGAACGCCCACTTTTCCCCCTCCCTAGAACTAAAGTTCCCGTAACGACTTCACGTGGTTGCACCGATGCAGAAAACGGAAACTCATGATTAAGGTTTTCTCACGGTACTGTATGGAATGATAAAGAAAGTTGCAATGATGTGCACTTTGATGGTCATAAAGCTTTCAGGAATCGTTTCGCGAGAACGGTGGGAAGAGTTGAACGACCCAAATCACCAGGTGCTTGAAAATTACCGTAACCACAATATTTTGGACATATAAACTTTTTGGGTCCTGTGATTTTCATGTATTCCAATGACCACAATCTTTGTCACAACTGCAAATCACTGGGTGGCATAGGGAACGAGGTATATGAGACTTCCACAAAGTAATAAAACTGTCTTGTCACGTTCGTTACGCCGACAAAAAACGTCCCGTAGGGCAATTTTGCGGAGTTAATGGGCAAGTTTTTCGCGAAGAGTTGTCAGCTTTGGAATGCTACTGAAATTTTTGAAAATGTTTTCATGCAGGCTGGTGAAAGGCGTGAATCTACAAGACTAGAGCCCTTTGACATTGCTGCAGCTGCCCTGAAAAATTCCGTAGTCTAAAAAATCGTCTCGGTGTGTGATTGAGCCTTGAAACAGCTGTTCCTCCTCATATGTAGTTGTCCTTCTCTCCATCCAAAATTGGTCAGAGGTTTCGGAAAGAAAATTGCCCCAGAAAAGATACCAGCCGCAATAGAATGGCTCTTCGAGGAAACTGGTTCTGTTGAAGGATGCGCCATACACTCTACATCCCTCAGAATAATCAGATGGGTTACCTTAACTCTGAAGGGTTATTTCTTTGCGACCACATCCCTGGGATACGCTGTTCCCGGTGAGGCGAAAAATACCCTCACTGTGTGGTTCAGTGTTTTGTCAGGTTTCCTCACAAATGCTGGCTTCTACAGCGCGTGTCCCGCTATAGATAAAAATATGGCTGCGCTTTTCGTGACCAACTCCTGTGCTTATGAGCCGTCCCTCAGTGGGCCAAATACAACTCTGCGGTGATTAGCTGACCCTGCTTCCCTCCGTCTTCTGTTGTATTTTACCAGGTTTTGAACAAAACTTCATTTCTAAAAGCCGCAAGCGTCTGGTTAAGGTAAGCACCACCCATGACATCTGAGTTTGGGCTTTTCTGCAGGAAGTTTTCTCACCATTGAGTGCGATCAGAGCGCTCAGCTCCTATTTTTCAAAGCGCTTTTTCGCAAGTCCTAGAGCGCGGGTAACCTCTTACGTAAAGGCTTCGTGAATCGAATTATTGAATTTAGAAAAAAAACGAAAACAATTTCAAAACAATTTTGTTGTTTTTTCCTTAACACGTTGACGACACGCCCTTGTGCGCGAACCTACCCACCTTACTTTACAAATTTGCATTAACAGTTACTACATTACCAATAATTTCATTAGTGGTAACGAGAGAACTATTTTTCGTATCCAACAGTAGGAAGGGCCAGTCTTGAAGCATGAAAATGGAGGCACAATTTAGGAAAAACAAGTCTCTTCCGTGTGAAAGTGCGGGACGTATGTGTCCCGCGCTGTCGTCAAAGTGTTAACCTATTTGCACGCGAATGTTGTCGCAGCTAGATGGCAAGAGTTCCGGTTGGGCCGCGCTTATCCTATCGCTTTCCATCTTAACAATAAAGCAAATAAATCAAAGAAAATTACAATAACAATAAAAATAAATCCTGTTCCATAGAACGAAGCGATGGGCTGATTGTAACCTCTATTTTGTCTTTTTAATTACTAAATTTTCATATGTCTTCATATTGATCCTTATTACCATCTTCACCTTGAATTTGCACAAAAAATCAATGTATCAATCTGGTATCAAAGTTTATGGCTTGCTTTGGCTCTCAAGGTCTTGCTTACCGTTCATCTACCATTCTATTGGGTAGAGAAAACGCGCTCAGTTCTAGTGCTATTTTTAGCGCGTTAGATACACCCGAAAGACTGCGCAATGCATAGCCCTCTATATAGAAGAGCCGAATGGTTGTTTTCAAGCATTGAAGGGCTCCTTGTTGACATTTTTCTCAGAATAGCGCAAATCTCAAGTTCAGAATCTTACAATGATGTCAGATCTTACCTTATTGTTTCCTGCTTATTATAGGCTATATATGCTGCTGCCAATTCCAGACAGAACACTATGACGAGAATGATGAAAAACTAAATAAGAATATTATAGTATTAGAATTACAAAGATTACATTGTAAAAAAAGTTTCTTTATGAAATATATTTTAAATAAATGGAAAGTATTCTTTGCGCTTTGCAGCAAAAATCAAAGGATCTCGGATGAGCAGCTGTTAAACTCATTCGAGCCCTCAGGCTAACACTTTCCCCATATCCCATTGCTCAGCGCCACCTGTCCACGCGGATCATGGATGTCAATTTATTGATTCGAAAATGTGTTAGATATTTCCGATTATGACAGATAATATGCCACAAACACTCGAAAAGGTGACAATTCAGAATTTCGTCGATTTAGGACTGGTTCTAGAGGGTAAGAAGTAGTACGTACTATGCAGCACAACTCTCATAATTCTTTCATGACGTGGTCGTGTTACCATGGATTAATACTTGAGCGTTTCATGAATCATAAACAAGGATTAATTAGTTACTTGAGATGTGGGCGGCAGCTGCGGGCCTCAAAATGTTGGAAATCGCCCTTAGTGGCTAATTTTTTGCCTGTTTTTGTTTATTTGAATAAAACACACTCACTCCAAGTAGAGCGCATTGGTTCATTTTCCATGCTCCGCAGCAACCACAACAGCCGACGAATGTTATGATAGCTCCAGCTGCCAACAACAACCATCCAACAATCCGAAATGACCCTACAAAGCAGTTCTTTACTTGCAGAGAATGGATTGAAGAAGGGAAAGATGAACCATGGTGAGCCGAATGCAGAGCGAAAAACTCTGACGCAACAGGATCCCAGAGTAGCCAAAGTCCGAGGCCAATTGTGACGATACCGGCGATCTGAATCAAAAACATGTGGTTTACCCTGTGGGATAACAAATGTCGCCACCAGCCGGCCCGTTGTCTGTATGGGTTGTTTATTCGCGGTCATTCGTTGCGACGTGCTTATTGCAGTGAAACATTTCTCTTCGCAGACGTGCTACATATCGCTCAAAAAAACATGTACACTATGTAAATGCAAGGTTGAGCACGATAAAATTTCTCAGAAACAGCAGGTTTGAATGTTCTTGTGGAAACATCTCCCCTTTTTTCCGTTGGTACATCGATGCACGAACAGCAAATGGCCTCTTATTCGCGTAATGTGATTTGATGATGGTATAAAATCAAGCGTCATATTTAGCTGTGGAACCAGTGATGAGCTGAAATCGGGGCTGTCAAACCCTCGAAGGAATAGTTTCCCCCATGCTGCACTTCCCTTATGTGATCGTTTTTATTGGGGATAGCATTTCAATAGCTGTCCTTTTGCAGAGGGACAACTATTTGAGCACAATTCACCGAATCTCCCCCCCCCCCCCCGATAAATGGTTTGAACTCCATGTTGCTAATGGGTAATGCCTGTGAAGGTTCATTTCACACAGCTCTCTACCAAAATAAGACGAAAAAAATCGAGCTTTGCGAACTAAAACGTCTAAACTTCTTACGTAACCATTGCCGAAAATAGAATTAGACACAATTTTTAATAGAAACCAGGTAGGTGGCTGGTAATAGACAGTGGCGAGCTGATAATGATCGTCAAGAACCCACCCAGAAGAGCAGATTGAATATGAAAACAAGTGAGCGCAACGTTTTCACACAGCCGCCCATGCTTCGACTGAGTTGGGCGGAGCTTGAGTTAAGCCAGAGTCTATGCCGTTGAGGTCTGCCGCGTCGAGACATCTGCTGCAGGACTATGTCAAGCGATTATTTAGTAGAGATCAATCCCACAAACATCATCTTAGACGGTTAGGTATGAGCGAGACGAGAATAAACTTCAGTAGAACAGGTTCTATGGCAAAATTCATGCTGAAAGCATAAATAGCACCGCATTTACACTTCTGGTTGACTTGCTTATACTGTTGTGATAGTGATATTCATATTTCCTTACTAACGTTGATTCACACAAAGTATAGAATAATATAACGATCCATGTTGATCACGGAATAAGTTCGAAAGAGAAAATGATAAAAGTATAAAGTATTCGATGTTGATCAATCCCGTTTTGGGATGCGCCACGCGTTTTACTTCAATTCAAAATCGTGGCAATTTAAATGCACTTTGGTCTATGGGTTAGGGGGGTGGGGTGCAGCCGATGTAGACGTATGTATTGGATTGGAGCATAATATCGTAGCGTTTTTCTTTTCGAGCTACGAATTCAGTGAATACAAGTATTACCCAGGAAATCACATATATCATTTGAAAGTACTTCTTCTGCTCTACAATACCTGTTTGGCATTTTCTTCTATACTGTAAGTGTACTCAGATATGGCGCTTAGAAGTTGGAGAATCAAGGTGGGCGAAAATCTATATAGAGAAAAAAGCTGCCAAAATAGGAGTTTTCGGAAACCATCGCCATCATTGAATCTTACTGAAGATTCTGAAAAGGAGCTCACTACCCTTTTTTGATTTCTAAACCCGGTAATTTCTTGCGAAATGGAACCAAAGTCGTAAATAATGACGAGAAGAACTGATCAGTTTTATGCTTGGCTTTGCTTTTGGGTTTTGCTTTAAACGTTTTTGCCGAATGCGAGCGCTACGATATTATGCTCCGACCCAATATTTTTTATCCTCCCAGACAAGTCTGGTACCAATTAACCGACCCCGGAGGGATGGAAGGCTTGGTTGGCCCGGGCGACTCACGACCCAGGATTTGATCCCCGGACCGCTCGCGTGGTAAGCGCGCCACTTGCCTTACACCACTTTCGCCCTTCGGAAGATTCCACTTCTTGAAAGCCGAAACTACACTGGAACTTTTACTGAAAGTGCTACCGAAAATCCTCCATATTTAGATGCTGTGTTTCCGTTCGCGAATGATCTGAGGTGTTACCCAACCAAGAGCTTGAAATAAAATAAAAAAAAACAGGAAATTTGAGAAGTAGCTAAAAGTGCGAAAATTTTCTTCCCAATCACTAGGGCAAAGATGTGAGCATTTGAAAAAATCCCAATTGGACATGGTCCGCACATCAAAAGGAGAGATTTCAGGAGAATTGGGATTTTAGGAGAATGTACTAAAAAAAGGTCCTTGAACTGAAACTGCTTCTTAGATAGTACGGTTGATGTAATCTGGCGTTAGTTCAGATCAGTGGGAGAGGTTGCAGAACGATGACCGATGAGCCAGATGTTGTTGTATTTGACACGTACTAAAGGATGCGATTTTTGTACACGCCCCCACCGAATACACTAATGGGGTTTCAATTTTCCTATTGCTCATTTTCAACAAAAAATGCAATTTAGGGCGCGAGACATTTATTGCGCATGACCTCAAGCGACCATTCGAAGTGCAACCTTTTTCTTTTGTGATGTCATCAGCAGCGGGTGTCTGTGATTATGGAAGGGAATCCGAAAGAAAGTGAATAAATGTCATTCTAACTCGATTCTATGGGAAATGGGAACACCTAAGGTTCAAGGAAATGGTCCCATGGTAAACATAGTCCGACAAACTTGTCTCTCCAGGAAAACTATGCGAAAAAGAGGTTCTATTTAACTATGTTTTTATTTGAAAATTATGTTATGCTGTTGTTGTTGCTGCTGTCGTTGTTGAGTAAGCACTCGGCGGTGCGTTTGCACGGGGATCTTATGTTTTTTTTTCACTTGTAACATCCTATGCTAACTCGCCTTGTATTATTCGTTTATTGCACTGTGAATGATAATATTTATATTTTTTTCCTGAAATCTTTTAGGCCCCAATTAACCCACTCTGTACCATCCTGGGTCCTCGGTTGAGGTTGGCGGACCTACTAAGCTGGTATCCGGAGTCGCGATCCCTCCCCGCGGCTTGCAGTGTTTGGCCGGGGCACTGCCCTTCCTCTTCCTTTCGACCCATACCCCCATCCCCCCTCATTGCTTCTGTGTCATGTAATCATGACTCTTCTATTGTTAACTTGCTACTTTTCTATGTCCTCATTGTGATAATTACGGCACAATAGTTAAATAAATAAATAAATAAAAAAGCGATAGCGTTTATAGATTGGTTTTGGATGCGCCACGCAATCCAATTTCCATGTTTTTTCTTTTTTTTTTTCTTTGTCATTTCCAAATTTTCATTTGACCTAGCAATACTGTGGTTAGCGTATCGACAATCATCGGGCGCTGCTACTCGTAGGCAAGGTCAACCCTATCTGCTACAATAGCCAACGGGGCCTATTTTGATGAGTCTGTTAGAGGGGGTCGCTTGACTGCTTCGTAGTCAGAATTGCAATGTATGATGAAGCGGCGCGAGAGAAAATTCGTTTCAGCGCGCGTAATACCCCCGCTCATGCGCTCTACCGCGTAATTTTGGGTAAACAGTTTTTGAAGATGCTCGAAAAACCTTGTTAAAAAGTAGCAAACGATACGGCACCGACTGAACTAAGAGCTTTCGCACTCAGACCACCTCAGCCTAAACGAAGGCTTAGATAACGGCCCCAAATCTGAATTGACACCTTATCATCTACCAGATGTAGCGCTACTAGGTGTAGGATGTCGATGCAAGAATTTCCAAATAAGGTTTTCATTCTATTGCCCTAGTATTTTTTTACAACTCTCATAACTCACCCAATGGGAAAACGGCAGGAGAGGATATATGCAACCATAGAACAGTAAAGTTACCATTTCAAGTGTTTTATTGAAAAGAAAATAAAGAGAAAAAAGAAAGAAAAAAAGAAAAGAAAAGAAAAGAAAGTTTCCCACTCCTCAAAATTCTGTGCACATCAAACGGTTCCTACGCTAAACTAGTCAAGTAAAAATTAATGCGGGCATGTCCCCAGAAATTTTGTTTTTTTTTCCTATGGCTCCAAATAATCCAAATGGCAGATTCCCAGTTGCTCACTACACCCAATAGTACAATGACGCCCGAGCAAATCCTCTACAAAACGTCCACCTCACATGTTACCATAGTCCTCTAGCCGTGTACCACAAACGTCAGCCATATACGTCCGTTACCCAAAGCAGGTTTGACCAAACGAGAAACTACACGCACTCCTCGGCCAATACAACTTCCTCCGGTGAATCAACCAACCGCAAGGGTACGAGTCAGCATTTTGGGTTTAGCCTGTGAATTGAGGCCATGTATACTACAAAAACCAATCTAAACTTTCTTCAATCTCCACATCACCAGGCCAGCGCCATCACACTGGACACGAAGCAAGTATTCCCGACTAACTCTGATTCACAATCCGAAAAAAGACCCATAGAGAGAAATGCTACTAGAAACACGAAAGAAAGACGAACAAAGCGCCTGCTCAGCACAGTGGTGAAATCAATCAATCCTTTCACAAAGTTATCTTGCAACAAAGATTGCAAACACTGTTGCACCATTGGCTTGCCGTTCCAAGTTCCAACTTACAATCGCTTCGAGGACTCGCAAGACGAAAATTTGCCCGTTGTAAGACAGGATCAAGCCAGTAGGTCTCCCACATCTTTTCAAATAGAAATCGTTAAAAGTATCTGCAAAAAAAAGACAAACCGGTCAACTCTCAAACCAGAATGTTATCTCAGCCCCTCACATTGCTCACTAATCACTAAACGCAATTCTACCAGTTATCACAATCTCCCCTGTTTTGCCAGCACAGTCACTCCTTTGCGGATATAATACATATAGCAGAAATTCAAGCACTTTATTGACAAGTACGTAACACTGGGAGAAAACTCAGGAAAACACTGGCAGAGACCGAAGTGATTCATCATAGAAACGTCCATATCATTCCTCAGGACAAAACAAACTTGATTCAATCGTAACATTCTTTTTCTCCTTTCATTAGTACAAGGATTTTCACCGAAGTAGAGAATCATAAGACAGGAATTTTGTAAAGAAGACCCAAGTGGTTCTGCTCCATTACCAAACACAGCGAAGGCCGTCCACCTAAAATTATTGTGCTGCCTACGAAAACTAAATCGGAACATTATCGATGCAATCGTATCACCGATCGCAAGACCACTTGCCCGATCCACTGTGTAGCCCCAGACCTCTTGCCTCTGCTATCACGGTAGTAAATTAGCCTTCCCTTCCGGGGCAGATAGATACGGATTACTAAGCAGATACGGAACACTAAGGTAGATAGATACGGATTAAAAAATTAAAATTAAAGTAGTACCGGTAATTATTCCAAGAGCGAGGAAAGGAAGAGAGAGGATTGTCATTAACCCTTGGAATCAAAAGCGAGCTGATCGTATGTGGGAGTTTGCTTGATGACCCCACGAGTGTACCATAGACCGTTCTTCTGAGAGGGTAAAAACAGGCAACAGGCAAAAACAGTAACATACAGCTAACAGATGGGTCCAACCCTCGCGATCCCAGTAGAATGCAAACTCCGCCCATGCGCCGGCGCGCGATGAGATTCACGTGGTGCCTGAGCTTTTTTGCTCCCCCACATAACGACTACTTCCATTTTTCGAGGCACACATACTCAATCGCAGAATTGCCTTTATTTCAGTAAACCGATCGGTGAACTAGTCCTGTGAAGAAGCGTCATGAAGATACTGCATGGCTTCCTCACGCTGCTCCTTTCGTGAGGTTCCATGAGGAGGCTGTAGCACAAAAAGCTGTAATTGGCGAAGCTGGCACAGGTAAAATAAGCGAATGTAAACCAAATTCCCGTTTTACTGGCCGTTGTCGATTTCAATTAGGATGTTTATTCGATTTCAAATATGAAAGTTGACAAGTTGCATTGGCAAGTAGTGCTGCGGGTGCGCACGGATGGATCGCGGACCTTTTGATGATGCTGTTGTTTCTTTTATTTTCTCCAAATTTGTTTCTCAAATCGTGGTGTGACGACAAACAAAAGCAAGTACAAAGCTGTGATGGCTGCTGAAGTAGTTGCTTCATGCCTTTAGCGGAATCGCATGTTGACCCACTGGGCCTCTTACTTGCATCGTTTTATTTCAACTTTTTTATAATTGTATATGTATATTTTATAATCATATTTTTTTTCTTTCCTAAAACAGCGCGGAGAGGTCTTTCTACTGAGTGTATTATTAGATAGGAATTTTTTCCTTAAAAAAGAATTATTAACCCAACGGAAAGTTGCCGTGCTGAAGACAACATCAACCCTGATGAGGGTTCAGTAAAGCTCGAAAGGAAAATGTGGTTGCTGAGAAGGGAATAATAGGAGTGTTTGTGCTGCTATAGTTAGTGCACTGACAAAAAAAAGCGCTGAGGGGCAAATTCAATTCTTGGTTCATTCAGCGCTCAGATTTCAGCCCTAACTCAGCCTTGTTATGGTGCCGCTCTCGTCTAGAACGACTTCAATGGGGAGTATTGTCAAATGGACCAAAGCGAGAATATACAACTACATGGCTCCATCAAAAGACGTCTTTGGAAAATCACGCCGTTTTATTTGGCGCTACAATATCATTATCACAAGGATTATGAAACGAAAATGTATTTAAGGGTTTAAAGAAATTGCTATTGAAGGGTTATACTGCACGGTATTTTTTCAGTACTGAACACGTAGTAATGTTGACCGCTTCTTCTAGTCAAACTGGTTTTTTCGATGATCATCACACTTTACTCTACACAGCATGACAGCGGAATGTGCTGAGGTCATGAATCAGTGTTTTATCTGGAAACCCAAAAAAAGAGTTGAATGTTACCTGTCCATTAGTGATTTGTAGCATTCCTGATTTTAGATTGGATCCATAAAAATCAGAGGTGAGGCTACATTTGATTTTACTAGTAAAAATAAGGTACAATTGCAATTTTGTTCAGAACTGACAAAATATTACATAACTTAGTATAATAAAGATGTATCAAAATAGTTACAAATTCAGTATGAGTTTTACCAATCGCTATGTCCCTGCCGAGAAGGCGATTGCGAAATATTCCCTTTGAATTTCTTGTGAGCCAACAAACTAATGTGCTACTGAATCTATGCATTGAGGACAAGGAGGACTTTCTACAGATAGGTTCATTCCTCATTTTGCGAGGAGGCTCACAAGTTCTTGCTCGCCCTGCGTCTTTTTGTCTGTCGTTTTCTTAGGG
>MU868375.1:77758-97478 GCA_036418205.1 Ostertagia ostertagi
TTTCAGTACTGAACACGTAGTAATGTTGACCGCTTCTTCTAGTCAAACTGGTTTTTTCGATGATCGTCACACTTTACTCTACACAGCATGACAGCGGAATGTGCTGAGGTCATGAATCAGTGTTTTATCTGGAAACCCAAAAAAAGAGTTGAATGTTACCTGTCCATTAGTGATTTGTAGCATTCCTGATTTTAGATTGGATCCATAAAAATCAGAGGTGAGGCTACATTTGATTTTACTAGTAAAATAAGGTACAATTGCAATTTTGTTCAGAACTGACAAAATATTACATGATTTAGTATAATAAAGATGTATCAAAATAGTTACAAATTCAGTATGAGTTTTACCAATCGCTATGTCCCTGCCGAGAAGGCGATTGCGAAATATTCCTTTTGAATTTCTTGTGAGCCAACAAACTAATGTGCTACTGAATCTATGCATTGAGGACAAGGAGGACTTTCTACAGATAGGTTCATCCTCATTTTGAGGCTCACAATTTCTTGCTCGCCCTGCCTCTTTTTGTCTGTCGTTTTCTTAGGGTTTTTTTCTACACAAACTAAAGGTTATGAATAGGCGGTTGAGTTCAGGGCCGTATGCTATCCTTCCCCGAAGCTAGGTGATCCAAAGTTTCCTTTAAATTTATTTGTTTTGAACGATATAGTTTCTTCATTTTCAGTGCATGTTTACTTTTACCTACATACATACATTAAATGTAGGTCCTTTATCAGGGCAATCCCAGTTGGGAAGACAGAGAAAATTGAAAGGAATTTTCGTCCTCTAACCCCTTCAGGGGAGGAAAGCATACGGCCCCAGGACTCTTAAAGTTTGCTATCAAAAACGTTCAACGATGACCAACCTTTTTTGAGGATGAGCCACGAATTCCGCTCCCATTCAGAGGCGCAGTGGCATTTGAGCTGCATTTGGCCCGCCCTAAACTTCGAGATCCAGAGTATGTACAAGTTAGTATTCGTATCCTCCTAGACAAGTATAGCCAACTTGGAGGGATGGAAAATTTGGATGGTAACAGACTTGCACATCAGCAATAAAGAATTTTGCCTTATTGACGGAAACAAAAACTTCCCTGTAGGATATGGCCTACTCTGCCGAGAGACTCATCTTCTAGGACGTTTATGAGATTTAAGAGTCATTAAATCAGTTTTTCCACGTGTAAAGCTTGTTTCGTAATCGTCAAAACTCGGTTTAAAGCACAACCACAGTCATCCCGCAATAAACTTCAATAAAAAGCTGGTTGAGAATATTGCCGTTTCAAAAACGATTCTTTCACGTGTACTGCTTCATGCAATCTTTGTTGTCAGCTGTTGTGTAAGGTGAAGAGGATGGGAATAGAACACCCACGCTTCGGCCCCGACTCCAATACACATGTGAGCGGAACCATCGATTCCTCATGAGATCGCCGTTGAGTCCTCTTGGATTTGATCTGAAATTGCGCCATTTTTCTCTACTTCTTCTAGGGGACGCTATTTTTTGCTGAATAATTTTCTACTAATTAAAAACTTGTGTCTTTTTCAATAGTGATGTTTGACTGTTCCGCATTAAAAGTAAAAATGAGTCCTGTCACTGAAATCACGTTCTTGGCCTAGTTTTTCCCATGACTTCGCTACGATTTCGCAAAATCTCACTGTACCATGATAAAAAATATTCCTGCGAATATTTAGACGAATTCGACAATGTCAGAACGAGAAGAAGCATTTCGCAAGGCTCGAGCACTCGGTGACGAAAGCAAAGCAGATGAGGCATTCAATGAGATATCAAAGTCAGTACTTTACAGTTAATGTTTTTCATTAGTGCTTTTAGAACATTCTCAATAACAAGACTGAGTTAGGGCCAACATCTGATCGCTGAATGAACCGAGAATTGGCTAGGAGTATTTTTTTCACCAATCCGCGCTTCTCCCCCCCCCCCCAATAAAAAAAAAAACTCTAGTCAGCATTAAAATCAAATGTAGGTTTCCATTCTAACATCCATTTGAAGGAACGACGTGGAGGAGCGAGATTTCAAGATTTTCTCACATTGGAAATACTCACCGCTGGCCTTTCAAAATATGGGTCAATTTTGAGTGCAAAAAGAAACCAAAATTGATTCACCAAGAAATCTTGTAATTTTTTATACCACCTGATATCACCTACGATTTTCTTTGTTCCGAGAGGAAATCTTTTAGTATTCCAGGATTTTTCCACAGCTTACCCTGACAGTTCTTTTGCGAATCTGCTTCCTGTTTTGTACTTTGGATTCGCAATTGTAATATTTACCTTCAGTTTTCGTTTCGTCCCTTCCTTCTTGACGTTTATCTTCCCAGGCGATTTTTCTTTTTGATTTTTATATTTTATTTGTTGATTCAGAGGTCTAAGTGGGTTTGTCTAAAGCTAGAAATGAGATGCAGAAGTTTTAAACCATTTGAAGGGTTTACCAGCCACTAGTCCTCATATTGTTTAAGCGGTGATTGACTTCAAAAACAATATGGTAACAGCTGACTTCTGGGACGTTTACGAATTGGGAGATATGGGTGATTTACCAAAACAACAACTCCTAAAATAAGGCGCATAACTATTTCAAAGGCAGTGATTACGGATAATATCTGCGGTTAGGTGGGCTAAAATGTTGAAAAGGGGCTGTGTGGAATTCAGTGGGGCAGTGGCTGCGGGAGAAAGGGGAGTCATGTTGAACAGTTTTTTTTTGACGATTTTTGCCGGAAATTATAGGGAGCACTTAGTGGAAAAAAGAGATCTTTAGTCGATTCTTCAGCCTTATCTGCTCACCCTACTCCCCCCCCCCCCCCCTTCGTCCTCTTCATGAGTTTCGGGAGGGAACTTGGGGTGGACTAAATACTACAGAAACATCATGATGGTGGTAAGAATGTGGAAAAGGGGCCTTATTGGAAACCTCTCCATGGCTGATCGTGGAAGGGACCCTATTGGAGGGGGCGGGAGGGGGGTAGTTTTGGGGTCGTCCATTTCTGAACAGGAACAACAACCGGTTGACTGAATGAACGTCACTAGTGGACCAGACCCTTCATCGTGTTACGGGCGTATTTGGGAGCGCTTCTCAACGCTCTTCCAACTACCATTTTTTCAGATACACATCAGATCCCGAAACCACTATTTCTTTGTCAGAGATGGAGGTTATCAATATACTCATAACGGAAAAATTAACAAGGTGAGACTTGGTTATGTTTTTTACATTTGAATACGGAATTGTCCTCGGCTTCAATCTTTATTACAATCATTTGCGCCGTCTTTTTTCAAAATTGTTCATACATCACGTTCCCCTCCAACACGAATCCAGAGAGACAGGTCGCAAAATACACTGGTGTGAAAAACTTAAAGGACGAACGTAGTTTTTCCAAGCCGTGTTACTGGCGAGTAACATAACTCTGTGGAACCTAACCACACATGGAAAGAGCTGCTACAGTGCAGTACAGAAAGCAATTGACAGGAACCGTTAAACGGCCCACAGAGCTATCAATAAGTTATGTTACTTCATCTATCTCGTCCTTAAGTTTTGCACACCAGTGAGTGTTTAACAGAATGATATGTCTGAGTACGGTAAGGCCACGCACTTTGCGCCCTTAAAGGAGGAATTCATCCCGTGTGGAGGCGGAGGAGAAATATATTTAATTTGGGACACCAAACCAGACCTTGCGGGTGGAAATTGGCCCATGCATCGGGAAAAATTATAACCTCGGACCTATAAATGCCTCCAAAAGATTGGGTCGGCGTCTCGAGGGGCCCCACCGACCCGCTGATCAAATCGCCGGCGGCATCTATAACGTGCGATTGATGCAGATAGCAAAGAATCGTGATGCTGTGGAGGGCACAGGGAAACAGAATCCGCATCACAAATGCCGCAAATCAGACGGGGAACAGACACGCCGCGGTCCCCCATTGTCGGAGTTCTGGCCGTCTCATGGTTCCATCTTTCCTGTACACCCATCCCATTCATCGAATGGCTTGCCTTCCAGCCGTGAAGTCGTCCTTTAAAACGGTCTCTCATGGTGAAAATTATTATACACCCACATTTCGTAATGGTATTGGCGGATTTGTAGGGCGTTCATGTATGAAACGTCTGGCAGGGGTAGTTCAGAGAAAACATTTCTTCACCAAGCTTTTATAGAAGACCCTAGCAGTTCTAAGCAAAACATTCAGAAACAAAATGGTCGCTCTCAATTGCTCCTTTGCAGGTGAGCATAACGCATAACGCGGCATCAGAGACGAGCCCGCTATCACTCACCGCACTACCCCGCACATCGCTGGCATACCGTGCTTGTTGCGCCATTTGCGTTTGATAAATGGAGAAAGCTGGCATTGATTTGGGTTAGATAGGGTAGAGCAAGTTGGAACGCGGTCAAATGCGGATCAGTGCTTATTGCGTGGGCAAATGCTCTGAGGTTTCAAAGAGAAGTCCATGGTCAAGAATAGGACCGAGAATAAAGGCAAGTGTGCAGCGACGAAGGTGGATGTTGAAGAAGAAGAAGCATCGAGGGGTCTCTGTCATTGTAAGATCAAAATGGCATCTTCGCCGTGCAAAGGGGCAGCCAATGGCATCGTGGCGCGACTCGCTTCTAACACACCAATTCGCTCTAAGCTCCTTCATATGCTTCTGCCCTCCTCCTATGACCGTGATCCCGTCGTTCGTAGGACGAGCAGCTACGTTACAGAATTAAGAGCAAGAGGAAATTTGTCCATGGTTGCATTTTGCAACGTCATAGTATCGGTGAGACCCTCGACCAGAGCGGAGAAATCAACTCCTAACACAAAGGTCGAGTTCGTGGTTCAGTTGTCTCCCCGTAGATGTTGTTCCGAACCTATTATTGCTGCTCCTTGCGCTCCTATCACGCGTTCCCGCAGGCCCAAACAAGTTAGCGCGTTATCGTGGAAGTGAAGAAATTCCGCCACCATGAGTTCTAGACAGTGCATTTATCTAATGTTTTGGCCCGATCCAGTGCGCGCACTTGGCGACCCTGTGGCAGATTTGATGGCAATGAATCGCCCACCATTCAGTTCGAAGGGGCAATTGCATTTGATGTGTGGATCCGGCGCTGCCTAACCAGTGTTGAAGAGTGAATGTCAGCACTGAAAGAATTAGGCCAGGAATTCGGAAAGCATCGCAAGAACTGGCGCCAAGTACGTGTCGACTTCTAAAAGGAACGTGTTGTTGAATAGTTTGCTGTCGAGATCGCAGTCCGGTTGTCTAGGCCGATGTCAGACTTTGCGAATCGCGCGATTCGCTAGCGTCCGCGGTCGCGTTGCGGTACCAGCCAATTGAGTGATTCACTGGCCGCGACGCGACCGCAGACGCTAGCGAATCGCGCGATTCGCAAAGTCTGACATCGGCCTAGGAGTTTCTCATACTCGGAAGAAAATTTGCTTAAAAGCTGTACCGCTTCTAGTGGCTTACTTGGGATTGGTACCGGTCTTGTATGTCATTGTCTTAGCCCTTCTCTGGGCTTCCAGCAACTTCTGCTGTCAGTGTCAGCATTGGCACGAGCCCATGGGCGAATCCTTTCTATTATAGAAGACTAGCAAGCCAACCATCCATGACGAACTTTTCTGCACTGAGCATTTCGCAGCCGAGTTTTTGGCTTAGTTCTTACCACTTTTTTGAAAATGAATTTGAGAATACGCCAGCTACAAAGACTGAACGAGCAGGACAGGATCCAACCATCACGTTGAGCGAATTTTGAAATCAGCAGGACCTCTGAAGAGGTCCAGTACCGCCCTCTCTCGGATCCTTTGAAACCATTCCCTGATGTAAACTGATCCTACCTGATAAAGTCATCTCCAAACATCCTGGAACTAGGGTATATTTTCGATGGTTGTGAAGCGAAATGGCAAATGTGCGAAAATTTCCAGAATCGTTAAAAACCTTCTGTTCCAAAAATGTAGCGAACACCCCCTCATCAGCTAGACCCCTTTGAAACCACAAATATTTTATCTTCCGTCCGCCCTCTGCCCAACAGACGGTTGACTTATGGTAGGGCAGACTGCGAGATGAGCTTATTTGCCATTCACGCGCGCGGCTTGAGACGAACAGGAGCGGCACCGGCACAGAAGCGACCTAACGACACGTTACCATATATAGCAAGGTGTCTTCTGCAAAATCTTGAAAAACATCCTTCCTTTTTTGGCTCTTTTTCAGCACATATTCATTGCTCATTTATGCTACCAACTTCACCAGTAAGTATTTGTTCACAGAAATGAGTGATGATCCGAACCAAAAACCTGTGGAGAAAATGCCCTTTCAGCACTTCCATAATGAGCGTGTGGCGGCCGAGGCATATCGTCAAGTAGTGATCCGATTTATGAGATGACCGCGGTCGCTTGAGGATGTCGATAACCTTACGGCTTTTCCATAGGAAATTGATGAATCAAAGAAAAGGACTATCCAGGTAATCCTGCAGATCCGGAGCGCGTGCTCATCGTTTACAAGAAGGACAACTGTAATTTTGTGTGCTTTCTGATCTGCTGGACAAAGGTGTCGTGATCCATGGTTTGCATCCCCAGCGAAGAGTGGTAAGCTTCTAAAAGACCTTTGCTGATCTAACATGACTTGGCAGACCCGCACTGACATTGATACCCGGAATTTCCTTGTCTCTCCTACACGAATGCTGGAATCCTCCAAAATGAGAACTAGATGTTATTAGGAACTTAAGTGACATAAGTGCATGTAGTTGCACAAGCAGATAACCCTCACAAAACTATTGCTCTGACACTCAAATGAAGTCCCATAATCCATTACAGTTGTTCATTCGATGACAAAAAGGACGCCTGCAACGTCTGCATCGGTGTGCTGGAAAATTTCAAGCCAGTGTGAGTGCTCTATTTTTTTCTACTTCTTATTGGCGTATTGACATCTAGGTCAAAGTGAACTGTCTTTAAAATGGATCTGCACCAGCAAAGGTGGCGCCTTGCAACGCGAAAGCGCGCAACCTTGATTGTTACGTGCCGGGGGCGGAATTAAAGTACCATTTCTGCCCGCCCATCGCTGCAGTGTCGTCTGCGTCTCCCTCGTCCTCAGTGCTCTCGCATCTCTGAATCTCTTCTCGCGCAGACTGTCTGTATGCGTCTATCTGGCTGTCTATTAACGCGCCTCTAACTCTCGAGAGGAAAGCTCCCGTTCTCAATGTTTCCCGCTTTCCCTTTTCCTTTTTTTCTCACTGGGAGCTGATTAAGCACCTTGAGCCTTTTCTTCAATACTTTTTTCTAATTGTCATATTTCGTGTTCTCGTAATGCAATTTAGCTCTCTTGCTATTAATTAGCTTTGATTACCAATAGCAGCTCTTGATCATGATCAATACCGTGATGAGAAGAGAAGCTTTATCGTAATAATCTCACCGGCGCGACGTTAGGGTCACGACGCGGTGGCCGCACATTTTCGCCTTGCCGCATTTCGTGCGCTAGCGCGGCAACTGGTTCAAATGACACCTCTGTTACCATCCTTCTTTTCTGTCCGAACGCGTGCCTATCTCGCCGTCTCCGCTTCTCTATCTCCTCATATGCGAAGCATCCAGTCTCAAATTAATGGTCGCGCATGTTTCTAGGTGCCTCATGCCAAGAGAGTGCATGTCGCCGCACCATGACTAGCTACTACCATGACATGCTCGCTCAGTGTTGGGTCATATTTAATCGACTACCATGCCGTTACACTTCTCTGCTCGTTTTGGCATACCAAGAAATATTTGCTAGGCAATAATGCATGCACCACCCACCCCTTTGACCAGCTATGTTAACCTTAAAAAGGATAAAAGGATAAAGCATTTGCCGTTGATCAATCCCTTTTTGGGATGCGGCACGCATTCTACTTCCATTTGTACATTCGTAGTGGCGTTTGAATGCGATGTGGCCCAGCCGATGTACAAGTCAGTGTTTTTATCCTCCCAGACAAGTCTGGTACCAATTAACCGACCCCGGAGGGATGGAAGGCTTGGTTGGCCCGGGCGACTCACGACCCAGGATTTGATCCCCGGACCGCTCGCGTGGTAAGCGTGCCACTTGCCACTACACCACTTCCGCCCTTTGTTAACCTTAATGAACTAGTAAATTACAGAAAGGATAGCCAGTGGCTGATACTGTATTCTGAGTCTGTTTATGAGACGTTCAGCAGGATGAGTCGATGTGCACGGGACGAAGAGAGGCAGCTTGCATGGAATAGACTCAAGGTTTGTTCAAAGCAGTCAAGGACGGTATCAAGTTATACGACTTAATAAGCCTTATTTTTCAAAAGCAATCTGAAACTTCATCCACGGAACAGAAAAACTTAAAGAAGTAGAATGGATGGCTAAGAGAAACAGCTTTAGTGACACCATTGGGCTTTGCCAGGGGAGGAGGTGTTTGGAACCAACGCCTTCTCAGGGATGATTCCCACTGACGTCATCAAAACCGCTTCGCTTCTCAGCGATTGCACTCACTGCCCTCAGCAATGGATTAGCTTCACCAGCCTCAGTTCACATGCCAAATCATGAGCATTTTGACCTCCTCTCCTCCGCTAGACCTCAGAACCGTTCACAACGGTGTACGTATTCCACCAACCATGAGCATTTAGATTCCCCTCTTTTCCTAGTCTGTCCATCTTTTCCAGCCTTTTGGACATCCTGGAACTGAGTCGGGAGTTGAGGAAGCACCACTCTCGCCAGTACGATTCCGTCAATTATGGGCCGAGTTTCGGATTCGCTTAGTATACCTGATACATTGCACCACGAAAAATTTCTGGACTCTAGGCTATTTTAAAACCAATTATTGGACCTGTTTAGAGAACGCCGCCCACTTAGAGAGCGCTCCACCTATCGCTTGTAAGTCTTCTTCAGTTGCTAAGCAACTTGCTATTCAATTCCCCAGTTTTTCTTCGGTATCTAGCTGTTCTGGAAAGTATTAGCAGATTTTGTTCCCGTTCATTCCAGTGCATGCCCAACCGCTCAAGAACGGGACTCTCCTAGTGTGCTTCATCATGTTGGCCCACGCTGGACCCATCCCAAACTTGACCCGTACTAGGGAGTCCTTCCCTCTGTCCACTGTTTCCCAGTCCATGCGCTTTTTCAGTGTGGGGTAATATTTTCGTTTGACCTATAAATGATTCCTTCATTGTTTTTACAATACAAATATTTACACGACACTAATCAGTAGCCCAGAGTAGCGTTTGAGGCCAAAATGCTCAATTGTAGGAACTTATGTACGAGTTGACGTTGGCTGCCAAGAAGGCTTGGAAGGATAAAAACGATCCCGATCGTTTATCTATATACGTGTCATTCGCCAAGTTATGCAAGAGCTATCTCGATGTCGCCGATGACGAATCATTTAAGGTTTGTGATCAACATGGACCACCCAGTAAGGTCGTCCGTGACCATCCTTTCGTTCTCATCGAAATAAGTTTAAAATAAAAATAACTTCGAAATAAAATTGATAACATTCGAAACGCGAACTGCGGCGTAAAACAGCAGTTATCCAAAAACAAGTCAAAAGCCTCTCGTTCATAAAACAGCCCTTATGAGAACGTTCCCGTAGAAACGGTGGTCGACTCCGCAAAAAGGAAATGAATCGAAATATCTAATATTCATTTCAGAGGGGACAGGTGATGTTAAAAGCACAGGAAATTCCCCATCCAATCATGTGAAATCTTGAATCTTTTACACTTTAATTCGGCCGGCCGTTTCCAGTGTGAGCTAACGCTGGAGATTTCCCATTAGTGGGGTCGTCCTTGGTACAACGGAGGGAGGGGGGTGAAACTCCAGTTCGGGGGGGCACTCCATTGCTATCTTATCCGTAGTACTAGAGAGCAGTTCTTTGGGCTATCTTTGGGACCGGTGGATGTCCTACATTCCACTACCTGCCCATCCACTTTTCTGCACAGGTGATCCACCCTGGAGCTCCTGCACCCTTAGCCCTTTGCGGAGGTGTCCTTTCTCCTGGTCCAGGACCGTTCCCTTGGGTCATGGCAGGCGGAAATGTGAAAACGTTTCAGGGTTTCTCACCCATTACACCAATATTTATCAGAAGTCTACTTTAAATGAGTCGATTACGTGTCGTGAGCCCTCTAATCCTTATCTTGAGTATTGGAGAAAAAATGGAGTGCCCCCCCCGAACTGGAGTTTCACCGGAGGGTGTCGCATTCGAGAGAGTAACAGTGAATTTTCGGAATGGATGGCATCTGGCTTGATTTGTTAAGGTGTAATGATTTAGAAGAATCTAAAAGAAATATGAAAAATCTTTATGAAGTTTGGTGAAATTTTGAGAACTTCACGGGATTTCCGAAAAACTAAGTGGACTGTGGAACCCCATCCGTGGGGAGGGGAAGGAGCGGGGGAAGGGTGGAGGGAAGAGGTGCAGGTGGAATTAGCGTGAACCAATTTCGAGATTCTCAAATAAAAGAGTCGTACTTGATTCGCAGGAGAGTCGGTCGGCTCACTCTATTGGAGAAAGTCTGATGTACGTTCGGGTAGGATGAAAGGACGACCTGGAGACGAAGTCTCAGCCCTGTGAAGCTCCCCGGCAAGTAGACCATCCTTGCTGTTTCAAGTTCGAAACTTGCTTTTTTTATAGCCTCAATCTCACCTTTTCAAAAATTGTCCGGAGCGAGAAAACAGCGCAAATAAACACCACTCGATCACGCCAGTCAAATCTGCCCTCTTCAGATGTGTGAAACCATGGCAAAAGAAGCGAAATTTGTCGGTAAGGGAACGTTGAACGATGATCAATGGAAAGAAGCAAACCAATCCATCGAGCAGATCAAGAAAATCATATCTGATGCACTACATGAACGCGAACTACTGGATGACTCAGAATAGGCTTCACATTCTTTATTATCTTTTTCTGTTGTGAAGCGTTGTACCATATTATGTATGTTACCTGTCTGAATGTGAGTCAGGTTCCCAAGTGGACTCGCGTCAGCGGTCTACGTTTTGATTTGTATTTGTACAAATGAATGTATTATTTGCAAACAATTTTTATTCTTCTCGAAAGCAAAGCACAGGATCAAACTGATGCGGTTACCCTCTGGAAGATAAAAATAGGGCCGCGACGTTAAACCCAAAAGGACAAAAAAGAAAAAATAAGTCGTCAAAAACACAGAAAATACGAGCTCCTTGCTCTACGCTGCGGAGAAGTTAAGAAGGCAAACAGGAGATAAGAGATAATGTGAGTCGCGGAGAGGGAAAAGAAGTCAAGTCGAGAGAGCATAGCAGATCACATTACGACGCAGATAAGATATCGGAGCAGCGGGCGGGTACGGTTCTTTCTGGGCGTTGAAGGATCCAATCCTAGTGTCTAGCGCTTCGGCTACGCATTTAGAGGCGCTAAAATGGCGCGACCACTGCAGTGACAGACCTAGCGTCTCTATCTATAAGTGGGACTTTTTTTAGTGAGCCTTAGCCAGACTCTAGCCTTTAAACAAAAGCACCTTAGTAAGTCCAACAGTATACTGTATTAATCGAGAGCAGGCATAAGCTCCGCGACCACATTTATGGACGAACTTCGGCAGCGATTATGTAGCACCTCCATAGTCAGTATGACTGTCTTGCGAAACAATGAGAAAACGATTCATTCCATCAATACAGGTACAGTGAAAACGTTTTTCTCCTCATGTACTATTGCCCCATTACGTCGATCTCCTTTACTGCTTGTGCGGCTTCAAAATCTCGTCTTTTATATTTTGGCCAGAAGAAAATGACGAACACGATAATCAGGAGACTAACGCATCCTGTCCAAATTAAAAATGGCGCTGGAAACACATTATTAGATCATCAAAGTGCTCTGTTGTGGAAATGTAGCTGCCTTTCGCATCCTTGCTCCTTGCTGGTGCTTGTTTACTGCAGATTTCACAACACAATTGACGACGGCCTACACGAAATGTAATAGCTTCCCGTCATCGGAACGGTTAGCCAGCCTCAGTAATATTCCGTCGATTGTCACCGATAATAATTATCATTTATCAAATATCAGCTATCAAAAAACTAGTCATCAGATTAATTTGGCGGTCGTCGTCACTTGTGTTGTTGGGCCTGTAGTACAAACACCGGCTGCCGGATACAAAGGAAAACGTTTCGACACTTACCACTCCACGTTGATACACTTTTGAGTTGGGAATTTTTCGTTACGCACGTCTGCGTTGCCAGCTCATAGGGATCCGGTTTTCCAACGAAAATATTTGTTACTATCACGTAGATGACACCTTGGATCTGTCTGAAAGAAAACTCTGAAAGAAACCTCTAGGTAACTGGAAGAAAGTATTGTAGAAGACAATAAATGCTGATTGACTTGGCAGTGAAGGAAAAGCGAAAAGAAACCACCAAAAATACTGAAAATGTGAGCCGCTTTTCGGGAAGTGCAAGAGGCTATGGGATTCCATAAAGTAGAAAGCCTCAGAAACACTTGGTGTAGAGGCGAGTGAACAGAACCAAATAGGAGGACGCATGGCGGATAAGTGAGACGCAGGCAATAACATTTGCTATTATACTCGGGCATGTTCTAATGCAAATCATAAGCTCCTATCGCTTTTGCCACATCTACAGCCTAAAAGCGGCACAACTTGTGCGGTTACAGACCCTGCCTTAGTGTACCTCTTGGAGAGGAAATTGGCACTCTTTCGCCCCCGCACGCAAGTAAGTAATAAATGATGGACTTGCAATACGGTCAAGAGGCGTCGGCCTATTTCAAATGTTCCTACGACCCTCCCCCTTCGAGGGGTCTTGATACGACCCTTTACACATGAGGGGCACCAACCACGGATGCGATCTCCTTCCCCACCTTCGACGACCAGCCTCACCATAATGGCTGTTTGTAGTATTTGATTCTGAGACCATTAGACGCAGCTCCGCACATTTTTTCCTCCAGAGTGGCCCTCGAGCGCATCAAGCAAGGGAGGAAGGGGGGGGGGGGCGGTGGAGCGGTGATCACATCACCTTTTCCACAATCATGATCCCCTTCTATTAATTTCCGTTACTTTCAGCTACCATGCTCCCCTCCCGAAAATTGCAAATACGACCCCCGTCTGGATCGGCCGGATTCACAGTTGACCCTGCCTGCAACAACGACTCGCTGTGTACAAGCGACCGCGGACGCTAGCGAATCACTTAATTCGCAAGGTCTGACATCGGCTTTATTTTGTCATTCTGAGTCTTACCCGATCATGATTATCAGTCCAGTGGAAGTAGCTTCAGCGACAGGAAATGTCGCTTCAACACCCATCTCGAGACCAAGCGGATATATAGCAAATCCAAAAGCACCGAATAGGAATATCGACGCGATCACCCATCCTTGCTCGCCTTCATAGTTGATCGATACGGCTAATGAGCACGCCGCCACACCAGCTAGTAGAAATGAGAGCTTCATTGTCTACGGATTGAACAATTTCGTCAAACAACAATGTACAGCTACGTGAGAGAAATAATAACGAAAAACTGAATCACCTGCTCAAATTTTCCCGTTTTATCCACATACAGTCCGGATATGGCTGCACCAACAAGTCCGCTCATGATAAGCAAAGTTCCCATGCCTCCACTGAATGATAAAGAGTATCCCATAACACATAGTGCTGGTTGTAGATTGTTATAGAGCGCATTGAACAGCCCCACACCGCCTCCTGCAAAGGGCCGATTCTTGAAATGCGTTTTCGAAAGGCAAAAGAAATGGATTCCAGAAGCATCACACTCATACAATGTCCTCCTTGACGTGGAATAAGTGCATCGTTTTGAGTAACAATGAAAAACCCTAGCAGGGGCAAGCGTGCGTTGAGGATTCCTCAACGGCACGTCGAGGATTCTCTGCCCGATCAGAGACGATCTCTCGCGCGGACATTCACACTCGCCTGTGCGAGCCGTCTGTGCTCTCCGCGCGTACGTTCACTCTCGGCAGTGAGCGTGAGTCATCGTTGAGGAAATCCTCAACGCACGCTTGACCCTGATACCTAGGTGTTGCAGAATATGTGACAGAGAAATTCTCTCAGTTCGTCGGAGTAAGCCTTTTATTTTGTTTTACGCGGTGCTTTCACCTGCTCTGAATGATGCTCTGACGCACTGTGACGACCATTCAATGAGACAAAAAAGCGGTGCTAAGTGAGTTGGGGGGCACCGACAGGAGGCCCGTCGCGCGGCAAGAAGGCAGAGTCAGCGGACGAGTCGCAGCGCGTACTGTAGTGATTTCGCGTCAAGTTAAATAGAATGTACCATTGTACGTCCTACATCGCACACGACTCGTCCGCTGACTCTGCCTTCTTGCCGCGCGACGAGGCCTCCTGTCGGGTACCCGAGTTGAGGCGGGAATCGGCGGCAGCGCGGCGTTGCTAAACACAATGACATTGAGCCTGAGCCTAGAAGGAAGCCCAGGTGTAAAGTCAATCACGAATCATAACGTTCACAGCTTACCCTCTCCTTCCTAAGCTCGCGCTTGACGGCGCCGTCACGTGGTCCCCCTCACTCAATGAGCAAACAAGAAACATATCTTAACTAACTAACTAATAACTTGAATAACCGAATTAAATAAAGCAATGGGTGACGAACATATGTACTAGTTTGACTGTTTTGCGGCTAATAAGAGAACACGACAGAAATCGAATAAGGGATAGATTAGAAATGTCTCTAAATTTACGCCCGACAACCTTTTCAATTATTTTGTGTGAAGGATAAATAAAGGATAAAGCATTTGCCGTTGATCAATCCCTTTTTGGGATGCGGCACGCATTCTACTTCCATTTGTACATTCGTAGTGGCGTTTGAATGCGATGTGGCCTATACAATGACTTGCGGGGGCCAGCCGATGTACAAGTCAGTGTTTTTATCCTCCCAGACAAGTCTGGTACCAATTAACCGACCCCGGAGGGATGGAAGGCTTGGTTGGCCCGGGCGACTCACGACCCAGGATTTGATCCCCGGACCGCTCGCGTGGTAAGCGCGCCACTTGCCACTACACCACTTCCGCCCTATTTATCCTTTATTTTGTGTATGAACGAGAAAACCCTCCCCCGTCAAAAAGCGAGAAAGTGTCGGGTGCAGACCATGCACCACAAGTGACGACGGCCTTCACAAAATGTTAATGTTTTCTGCCAATGAAATGATTAGCCTGTTGCAGTTGTATTCTATCATTGTCACTAATTACAACTATCATTTACCAGAAATCAGCTATCACTATGAACAACTTCTAACCAGATTTACTTGGAGGCCGTCGTCAGTTGTGGTGTTTGGTCTGCACCCGACACTTTCTCGCTTTTTGAAGGGGAGGTTACTAGTGCGAATGGATCACAAAAAACGTGAACGTACCCAAACATATGGCAAGTATCCAGTAAGTTTTTGAGCGGAAGCACTGCTTGACTCCTTCCAAAAACCCAGGTATTTCGATATCTTCTTCACGAGATGCGGCCACAGGTGTAGGAGGCTTTGATCTCGTGATAAAAAGAGCAGCAAGTGCGGTGACTGCAGCCAGCGCGGCGCAAATTCCAGTCTAAAATGAACCATCACGGGTGAGAAATGAAGTTATTATGAGGATTCGTATTCAGTCAAACAATAAATTTCATAGAAACTGAAATTAAGGTATTCTCCCTTTCAAAAAACGAGAAGAGCGTCGGGTGCAGACCATACACCACAAGTGACGACGGCCTCCACAAAATGTAAATTTCTGCCAATGAAATGATTAGCCTGTTGCAGTTGTATTCTATCAGTTGTCACTAATTACAACTATCATTTACCAAAATCAGCTATCACTATGAACCACTACTAACCAGATTTACTTGGAGGCCGTCGTCACTTGTGGTGTATGGTCTGCACCCGACACTCTTCTCGTTTTTTGAAAGGGAGGTAATTTGGTGCGCGATTTGCCGCCTCCTTGCAACTTGGAGTCGCGCGACGTAGCCAAACCATCAATTGGCTAAAATCTATCAGTGAGAGAGGACCCTTGGTGACATATGTAGATCCGTGGTCTACAGTAAAACGTGAGCATATCTCACTCCGTAGGAAGCATGTGGGTTCCATTTTTCATTCTCAAAATGTCACCACAGAAAATCGTGGTTGTTGGAGGTGCGACACTTCGCGAAGAGAAACTTCCAAAGTGTGACCTGAAGAACTTCCCGACTATTTTTCACAGAGCCACCCATCTGGGTAATTTCGATAGGCTGAAGGGTGGATCTTCTAGTTTCCGGCACTATACTCCTTGTTGAGAGCTTGCTTCATATGGCTCTACCAAGTGTGAAAAGTTCAACGTCAATTTTAGGAAGTAGTCCCCTTTTAGTATGGTGCATAAGTTGACCCATTTTTGGAAGTACCAGTAAAAAAACTTCAAAACTTCAAACGCGCTACGAGAACTTTCTTAGAAAAATGTTGTGTCGTTTCAAAACGACTGCGATTTTCAAGCCCTGCTCCAGCTCATAGCGCGCCCTATTGTGAACGCACGCGCTGCAAAAGCAAGCATATTCATTCGTGTGTCTTCCTTGTGCATAAAATGGGGGCCGTATGCTGAATGTTGGGTAGGGGCTGGGGTCCCCGACCCGCGATGCTGAATGTTGGGGCTCCCAGCAGAGTTTCGTCGCGGGACCTACAGGTGACTGGCCAGTCCTTTAATTCTGTGATGAAGTTTTTGTCTTTTCACTGTTCTAGATTACAGATTCGTCCACGCACACATTGCCATATTGAAGTAATACACCAATATGGCACGAAGTAATAGAAGGCGCGAACCAAACTTCAGTCTAAAGTAGTGAATGGACAGACTGGCAAGATTACGGCAATACAGCTAGACGTACACGAACGCTCCAGTATGTGAAAGAATCAAAGGATAAACTAAAGCAATTACAACAATATAGCTGCATATACGTGGACAAATCTACAGTGTAAAACAGTAAAAAGGTGAAAACGTAATCGTAAAATCAAAGGACCGGTCAGTGGCCGCCCGGTCCCGCGACGAAACTCTGCTGGGAGCCCCAACATTCAGCATCGCGGGTCGGGGACCCCAGCCCCTACCCAACATTCAGCATACGGCCCGGGTTGAGTACACGTAGAATCCCTTATGGGAAGGGAATTGAAGGATTTCCCGACGCTTTGCTTGACCATGAAGATCGCTCATCTTTGCTGCTACTGCCGTCACATGCCAAGCATAGCAGAGGTGAGTCATCGCGTCGCCTCACACTCCGTCGCCGTGATGTTGCGCAGTGATTCCTGGCCCATAGCACATAATTGTTTTTGTATTCTTTCTCTCAGATTTGTGATATTTTTGAAGTGACTCACAAGGAGAGGAAAGGCGTGTGGATGTGACTCATTAACAATGAGCGGAGCGAATGAATACATCACAGCGATTCCAATTGGATTCGACATCGATGACAACGTGTTGGCAATCACTCGCTGGTCCTGAGGAAACCAATATGCTGCAAGTTTTGTCGGCAGAAACATGACAAATGGTTGTGCAACTGCAGCCACGGTTTGCCCAGTAAAAGCCACAGGGAATCGCACACTTTTGGAGAACCATTCTCCTGATCCAGCAACCCTGATCACGTTGCCGATGAGATTCGTCCAAGCTCCAATGTGAAACTGAAAATTAAAACTGATTGAAGTGAAAAATCTAGACTATACCTGAATCTCTACTGTTCCAATCTAGCCAGCTTTTGCTAGCAATGCTATTTCAATATTCCGAATTGCTCCTGGGAATTGCTCTCTCGCCATTTTTTAAGGAACACCTTGACGACTGACCTTTATTATGCCTTTTTGGCAGCGCGCGATGAGCGCAATTTCGCATTTCCGACGACCACTGTGGTTCGTCTGCGGTTCACACTGTCCCACAAGGCGCGCATTTTCGTGACCAAAGGCCGTAACCGACCTCTAACGAAGTATGAACGAAGTGAATAGGCGCTCATGCCACTGGGAGGGGTGGGGGACATGCATTCAAGTGAATGAGCCGCATACAGTACTTGTTATCAAACCTTACGGCTCATATCCTCCCTCGGAATGGGATTTTGGGGGAGGATGTGAGCCATTTGTGTTCTCATTGCTGGTGTCACTTACTGCCAGCTCTGTCTTGAATGTCCGCCACCCCCAAGGACATGAACGCTGAAAAGTATACCAGACAAAACGAGTTCAGCATGAGAAAATACTTATTAGCACGTACAATTTAGAAAATGTGAAAATACCACATGCATATGATTCCCAAGGTAAGCGTATTGTTCCACGCTGCTACGATGTGCACTTACGAATTACGCCTTCGTCAAGGTGTTACTCGATGACGTTGCTAATTAACCGACAGAGCGATCTGTGGCACGTCAACTCATAAACAGCACTATGGATACGAAAGAAAAAAAAACGTAATAAGTAATCAGTATGAGACCTCAGCGCTAAAAACCATCAAAAACCATAGTTGATCCCATAAAGCGTATAGCAGATAGAATACGGTTCTAAACGCATTGTGTGGGACGTGCTCGTGTCATTGCACTTGTGTACCGTGTCATTTGCTACTGTTTCATGTTCCTAATGTTTAGTCTAGGACCTATAAAACATGTGAGACCATGGCAGCTAAACCTTGTTTGTAGACCTCTTCTAAGAGATCATCTTCCAATTTCCTGATTAATTCTTATCCAACCTAGGCTGGTGTCAAAGTCAGCGAATCGCGCGGCGCGACGGATCACAAAAATCACAAGTGCCCGATCAATACTGCAAGGTGCTCTCCAATCCCGCCGCCATTCTGCTTGATGGTGATGGTTGAATGACGACTGTTCATGATTCTACTTGTTTCATATTCAGTGTTTCAAATGTTCAGAAATACATTTGCGATTTTTGCTACCACTTTCTGCCACCTATTACCTGTTTTCCTGCCCGACCCCACGTTCATAGTTCACATCCAGATCCAGCGAAGCTTTACAACCGAAGAAGGGAGGGCGGTTGACGGTGCTAGTAAGGTACTAAATATGTAGATTGAGCCAGGTTCAATGACACTATTACTACCACCAAAAACGAGGAGGAAGGGTCCGTAAATATAGGATCACGCACACGCCACGGTCGACTTCGAGTGCCATGATATTTTTCAACAATTAAAAGCAAGCCCCGGACTGAAGCTGGTGTATGAGGTCGCTTCGCAATGATGGCTGAGCCCCGCAAAGAACTGAAATTGGGGAAGAAAACAAACGAAACCACCAAAAATGCCAAAATTGAAGGGTTAAATTTCGAAAAAAAAAACTAAAGAAAGGTTCGATACGGTAGGATAGGGAGACACATCCACCAAAGAGGACAAAACACGCGAGAGAGGAGGCTGCATGAGAGAGCACACTGATATCTACATCAAGCGCGGTGGTTGGGACAGGGTGAATATCGGTCGAGGATTCCTCAACGGCACGTCGAGGATTTTCGCCTGATCCTTTACGTTCTCGCGCGCGGACATTCACTCTCGCCACCCGCGAGCCGTCTGTGCTCTCCGCGCGTACGTTCACTCTCGGCACTACTCTCGCACAGTAGAGAGCCATGGTCGAGGAATTCCTCGACCGTTATTCACCCTGGGTTGGGAATCGTTGCGATGGTTGCACGCCCTTAATGATTGGCGCCTTAACGGCACATTTTGTGCGGCAAAGTTGGCACGACCTCTGTAGGTACGAACCTAACAAGTATACTCATGGAGTGGTTCCTACCAGTGAGCCTCATCCTGGGGCTTGCCTACAAGTAGTAACAGTGTAGATATACGCCGAGAATCGCAAAACTGTGGGGTGAACTTTTTAGTCTTCACTGAACCCCTCTCTTATTGAAACGGACCGAGC
>MU868375.1:105054-123043 GCA_036418205.1 Ostertagia ostertagi
CCCCTGTGCTAAATTGTCAATTTTCCGTGTTATCTGAACTCGAAAGTGGTTCACCAGTTGGGACACGATTTCCCACATCGTGTTGGTCCAAACTTGGTGTCAACTGCCCATTTCAGGCAGACCACCTTGCGCAATACGCGACCCTAAATGCGCTTAGGCCCTGTACTGAAGGGCGCTCAGACATTACAACAGGCTCACGGACACCTCTCTGATTCTACTCAGGCAGATATAAGATTAGTGCCATAATTTCAAAGTAGCGATCATTGACAGCTACGTTTCCTCTCTCGAAGTATCCTTTTTTGAAGTATTCATGCGATTATTCAGTGATAAATTTATAAAACAAAGAAAAACTTATTTAAAACAGCGATGACATACAGTATAACAGCCGCCGGTTCCACGTTTTCCCGTGAGTCCTGTACTATGAAACCGAATGATTTAAGGTGCCAACGTTGGCTCAGTCTACAGAACTAACTGCCTACATCACCCAGACATAGACGCTTCCTCAGACTATACTTAAAGGCACGAGTCGGGATTGAATTGATGCGTTATTTTGTTCAAACATTAGGCAAGGGGTGCAATGAGGAACATTAGTGAGGAGAAAAAGCAAAAAGCACCATAGAAAACACTAAATTTCCCTTAGGAGGCCGGCCGTAGTACGACGGAGAGACACAGCGCTGCGAGGAGAGGGAGAACGCGAGATAGTACGTCGTACGCGAGAGGACGCAGAGACCACGTATGCCGTGGTGGATTACGCTGGCAGCGCGGGCAGCGCGGCGGGCAAGGCCTTAGCGCCATTGCCGCGCACTTTTGGGTCGCGATAGTGTCGCGCCCTCAGTGCTTGGGGAGCCCACTATCGCACCCTGGGAAGAACTTCTGCTGGTTGCCTAATCCTGACTCGTGGCTTTAAAGGAATCTTCCACGGAAAGAGTGATCATTTTGTCTTGTGTGTAGGATTAGTATTATCGAAACTAACGCTTATGTTCCGTTCTTTTTGCTATGCTCATGAGGCTAGGGGCCTAAGGTATCGTTTTTCTGTGGTAATGGAGGCGGAGCTTTTTCCGTGGAAGATTCCTTTAAATTTACCACCAACTTATCACTAAAACAGATTCAGATGCTTAGATTTGTTTCACATGAGAAAGCTTTTGGGTGAACCGCTGCAAATTGTCTAGAAAATGTTAAAACACAGAATTGATGATTGCTAACCTAAGTGTTCAATTAGAGAAGTCGTGGGTACATATACATTTCATTGATGTAAAAAATAACGATCGGCACTAATCGATATCGGGTAAATATAGCAGCAACCTTTCTCTTGTCCCTGATTCAACATTCGTATCCGTGCTGCCAACTAGTATAAATGGGGATCTGGTGGGTTGCTTGGCCCTATAGCTTCGATCGACCGCGCGGTCAACAGCAGCCAAGGTCAACCGTTCGCTTGGCCGGGTCAGATAAAAGGTTCGTATTTTGAGATTTTGACGAAAAGAAATGTTTAACAGAACGGCGTCGACTTCTGACACGGAAAATCTTTTGGAAGTGTGAATCTACGAAATCTAGAAAAGTTTCCACTTATTGGGGAAATTTGCCGTTTTCACAGTTCCCAGTGCCCCCTATTTACCCCCCCCCCCACCTCGGCAGATTGTGTCGTAGTTGTAGAGGTGTCATGAAGTAGTACTACGTTCAACTAACGTGAGGAGGAGGATGGGGGATGTCGTGCATCTGAAGAAAGCCACTACGCTATGGTTTACCCTAGCAAAGCCGCTTACCACTAACATTATCTACCCTCCCTTTCAAAAACGAGAAGCGCGTCGGGTGCAGACCATACACCACAAGTGACGACGGCCTCCACAAAATGTAATGTTTTCTGCCAATGAAATGATTAGCCTGTTGCAGTTGTATTCTATCAGTTGTCACTAATTACAACTATCATTTACCAAAAATCAGCTATCACTATGAACCACTACTATTTACTTGGAGGCCGTCGTCACTTGTGGTGTATGGTCTGCACCCGACGCTCTTCTCGTTTTTTGAAAGGGAGGGTACGTCTTCGAAATGTTTCTTTTTCGGAACATTTTATGTCAACATAAGCCAAGCTGTCTTCAGACGATCCCTTGACATCGATCGAATTGTTTTCATTATTCAAAAATAAATTCATTATGCAAATTCGCCAGTAATGAAGACAAAATATTCACCGCTGATCGCAAACCAAATCGATCACTCCACCAACACGCCAGAAACCCCACAGGTATCGACAATGCCATGAATATAAGATTGAACAATAGCGCTGCATTTGCATTGCCATAGAAATCATTAGCGTAGAATGTGATAGGTGCATATGTGATCCAGGTCTGTAAAAGCATAGCTCTACTTACAAATATAATAAATCACTGCATCTTACGAATGATACAGGCTTCACCAAGTGTGAGCCACGTCAAGGATCTTCGATAGTAAAAGGGTCATGATTTGCTCTATGATGAGTAGCATCGCGTGCAAGTTCGGTTGAGAAGGGGTAGGGACCACCGCGGTGCATCAATTTGCCACAGCAACTGCACATGGTCGGCGAACTATTGTGTTGCGTAAAAGAAGTAGGTATGAAAATGTTTACAATGTTTTCGAAAACCTTAGATGCTCCCCGCCACGATACCCCCCCCCTCTCCTTCCTCCCTCTTTTCACCTACTTTTGTTCCCGGCTGATGGGTGCCTGTCCGCTGCAGACTTCACAAGTCGAGTGACGGCGATCTCCACAAAATGTTCTAGTTTACCGCCGGTGTGTGTTCTATCTGCTGATCACAAATATCATTTATCAACTATCAGTTACTATTAGGAACTACTAATTATCAGATTTGGAGGACGTCGTCACTTTTGTTGTAGCGACTATAGTGCATGCTCCCTAGCCACCCGATATAAAAGGTGCAATTGAACCATTACGGCACTAAGAATGTGTTTCCAAAAGGGAAGAGTGGGACTCAAATAGCATATGAGAAAATTTAGAGAAAACCTATCAGATATTTCGGCGAAGTCCTGGGAATTCGCCATTTTATTTTGATTGTACCCTAACCCCTTGCACCCTCCCCCCCCCCCACCCTCCCTTAGAGAACATGAGGTACAGTTTATTGTTCCAGGGAGTATGGAAGAGGATAGTCGTGGGATACTAAAACAAAGGTGAGGCCCTAAATGGGCGGAGCAAGACATCCAGCCAAATGTACTTGACACGTGGCTCACCCTGACGTCACCTCTCTACATTTATGATGTTATACTCACGTTTCCATTGGAAAAGTTGACGAGGCATGCAACAAACAAATACAACCATCGTATTTTATAAGTACGAAATTCGGACGGCATATTTTGTGATGTGGAACGTTGAATTCAGAACACTAATGGAGCATGACCGTGGGAGCAGTGCTTATCGTTGTCGTTGTTTAGCGCGCACCTGCTCCGCCCCTGCGCTCTGTTCTCGTATCACCTTTGCGCTCAAATGCACCCAAATCAGCTTGTTTCCAGTTTCAAATTCACCATCATCAAAATATCATTTTCATCCGACCAGTATCTTTACCCTGAATGAATCATTTCAACGAGCACATTGAAATTTCATGGTACTTGATCGACAGCGCTATCGCCCTTGCAAATATTTCGCACGCCTAATCGGCTCGTAAATGTAACTCGCATTAACACTATCGCATTTGCGACAGCATATTTATGACTTGCACTCACATTCTAATCTGCCGAACTCTTTGCATCAAACAGACCAAAACTGCCGAAGAATTCGATTTGGGCGATTATTTTCAGTACCGTCACTGAATACAGTTTGTTTGCCCTTGCAAACGTTTGAAGATTTGAGTTTCGAAAAGGGATCTAATCGGAACTAGGGAAGGCGAACCACCTGAGAACATATTTTTTTCCTAATGCAGCCATAAATCACCGGCGAATCTCGGCTTACTTCGCTAGCCATGGCGTAGCCGGAGCAGAGGCTAATGAGGCCGCTCATAAGCACACCGCCCATTAACGAGACCTCCGACCGGGTTCCGTCTAAGGTAAACAAGCCGCACCTCCTAGTCCGCAGCAAAATTGGAATGGGGTGGCCACCCCAATTTTTGATAGTACTCACCCTAAATAATATGCTCACCCACCCCGAAATCCTTCCATTTACTAAAGCCAGGTCCACGAAAAGGAGGAACCGATGTGGGTAGGCAAAATTGCTTTCCCCGCGTTCCTTTTACACAAAATTCGACCTGCCCTCCTGACTCACATAGCACCGCAAATTTTTATTTTGTAATTTATTTCATTTGAAAAATTCATCTCTGAGGATAAAAATAGTGACCTCTACACAATCTGGCCCCTATAAGCCATTGTATTGACTGAAACGCAATCAAAACCCATCTGAACGGATGTCAAAGGCTCCCCGTAATGTACGGACCAACGACAAACACTTTCTTTTTAGATCTTAAATACACTAATAACGTTGAGCTCGTTCACTCTAGTTTAGTCATAACTGATCTTCATAGATGAAAATCACAAAATGAACCAGTAAGCAAACCTCCGAGGTGAAATCATTAACACATGACTCACTCAGTCAGTTTTTGTGCCCACCTGACGTTTACATTTTTCACCGGCAGTTTACCCTGCGAATCGAGCAAGCCTACAAGATCGTGTAATCAATAATCAATACTTTTATACATGAATAAAATACTTTATTGATTGACATTTGTACTACTTACATTACATGATTATTTATATTTACATCAAGTAGAATTCTCCTCAAATGGCCAGCACCTATGTTGCCTCGACCGGCAAGCTAGCAAGTTGTAATAGTTTCACCTGATGATACCACTCTGAACTATACAACCTACTACCTCAACGGTAGTGCCGGCAACACTGCGGAGTGAAGGTGAATCGATAAGTATGCAGATCGTGGTGACCGTGCAATTCAGCGTCTTAAAGCACAAAGACGAAGTAGCAGAAGAAGTAGAAGAGAAGAACGTGCCAGAGCCATACACATTCCGTACACTCGTCCGTCCACCTGTAGCCGAGCCTGTGTATCACAATAACGAACACAAGTTCGGATCTACGGGTTGACGGTCAGAGCGAATGTACACGTACATGACGAGGGCAACGACGGAAGGCACAATGACCGCCGGTCAGCAGCAAACATACATACATACATCCCCACACACACACACGCGCACATACATACACATTTGGCCACGCCCACGAAATCTGCGCCTCAATCGTGCACGTGCTCTAGCGTCGTACATCTGCTTGTCTACGTCGCAAAGCACGCCGTTCTCTCACACTGTCCTTTCGGATCGGAAACGAGAGAGCACACCTGACCACGAGACGCCAGACGGTTAAACAATTATCGAACAAATGAGTGGCCCTCCCTGCTCTCCGATCGCTTTCCCCCCAGCCCCAACCCCTCGCATCTCCCCATTCCTCGCCTTTACGTTACGACTACAACAAGGACAGTGAGTGACTGCTGTTAGCTAGCGCTATGGCACTGCGCATAGCGCGATGACAGCAGTTCCGCAGACTTGAGGCCGCTACCGCTGTTGCAACATCTTCGTATCGATCGCACAATTAGTCGATACGGAATGACGGACGAGAAACATCGCATCTTATTCACAGAAATGCCATCAAAATCGAAACCACTTACCACCAGCTGAATTGATCAATAGTGACGGTTGAAAAGAATACAGCTAAAAGTGAAACAGGGCAATTTGGCGAAAGACCAGCGAATAATCAGCAATATCGAACCATAGCGCTCGAAATAGCATTGGAATAGCGATTTGGCCACAACGAATGTAGGAGGACGTGAAGCTGCAAAGAAGTGGAAATGTGAATGTGAATAGCGTCGAGGGCGAAGGCGCGACATGGCGAGGATGCGAGGGATGGGTGGCACCACCGCGCACCGCCCCAAAGTGCATTCATCCCTCGTCGCGCTGTTGTAGGCATTGACGAGGGGACAAACGATTGAGTTTGCTAACTAGTGAAATTTATTGATATTTGCTAATATTAGCGAATATCTCTCAATACATTACCACCAGGCAAATATGACGCAATCCTCGCTCACCTTCCATTTTTATAGGGCTCCCTTCGTAAAAAAAATAAGAGGTAAAAATCTAAGGTGGTTTTTATTGTAACCAGAATGATATTCTAATAGGATTGAAAATCAAATAAACCTGTCCTGAGAAATGAAACTGCGAATGGGAGGATGGAACTGAAAATTGGTTCCAATCAAAAACAAACGAAGATTAAATACAGTTTTTTTTTCGAAAGAACTATTAATATATTGGAAAACTTTGATTGTTCAACTTTTTCGACAGGGGCGTGGCCAAAAATGGTTCCGAGGAAAACGCATTTGTACATTTTTGTAGAAGTGCCAGCAAATTGCTTCAACGAGTCGTGATGCCCCATTTTCACCCGAATGGAGCAGCAGTTTCTGCAACAAACTGCTTCAGCTCATGATTTCGACAACTTTAAAATAATATGAATTCAAAATCAAATTCGAATCAAGAATTGGAATCGTTTTCTGAAAGAAATAATCAATCAGGTGGCAATCAGTGACCCTCCGACCATTTTTATATAGCGTTATTCTGAAAAAAATCAATAGATAAGGAAATCTAAATGGCAATTGTGTTGCGACTAGAGTGGCATTTAAATTGAATCGGAATTCAAGTAAAACCTGGGAAACCTGTCCCGAAAAATTAAATTGCAAATACTAGGAAGATGGAAATGAAAATTAAATTTTTGATCGAAAATAAGGGTAGAACAAATCGTTTTCTGAAGGAAATATCTATATGGAAAACTTTAATTGTTGGACCCCTTTTGACATGGGCTTGGCCAAAAATAGTTCTGAGTGGAACCTGTTTGGACATTTTTGGACATGTGCCAACAAACAGCCTCAACGTGCTGCGATGTACGCCTTTTCATCGAAGAACAGTACATTCTGCAACAAATTGCTTCACCCTATACTCCCGACAACTTCCAAATAAAACGGCCCAGGACGGTACTGATGGCCAGTCGAAACCTTGGAGACAGATGACTAAATGTCTACGCTTGCAGTTGCTACCGCGTGGCATTTTGTAAGGGGCGATCTTCTTCCCATATGTACGAGCCTATCCATGTCCAATACAAAGGATGAATAGATCCTTGTTAGTCAACCCTTTATTGTGGGCTATGCTTTCAACATGTATTCATAAGGAGGCATTTGAACACGTATTTGTACTTGTATGATGACTTACAAGGACCTGCCGAATCCCTGCTCTTCAATTGCTGAACAGGTCATGTAGCAATTGGACAAGAGGGTTAAAAACCGCTTTTGGGTCTAGATGGCAGGAGCGAGATCTTGCTCACGAACATGCGAAAGCGGTACCTATGTATTGCTTTCGCGCCACAAGAGCCCGAACCTTAAAGACAAAATTTACGATCAAACCGATGTCGTGAAAGAGGCGGCTGGGTAGTGGGAAGAGTAGAGAAGGGTCCAAGAAAACAATATGTGCTGCTAGAAAGTGCCTTATCGACTAGTTATAAGTTGCAAAAAATACCCCAACGGTTCCCAGGCATGCCGTACCCGGACTTGCTGCATCATATTCTTCTCAGGAGTGATCTCATATCATGCCGTCTCGCCTACAAGTCTAAGGCTGGTGTCAGAGTCCGCGATCCTTCGCGCGATTCGCAAAAATCGCAAGTGCCCCATTTGAACATTTGAAACACTGAATATGAAACAAGTAGAATCATGAACAGTCGTCATTCAACCATCACCATCAAGCAGAAATGGCGGCGGGATTGGAGAGCACCTCGCAGTATTGATCGGGGCACTTGTGATTTCTGTGACCCGTCGCGCGACTCTTCGCAGGCTCTGACACCAGCCTTACTAATTTCAGCTTTCGCTTCTGCGTATGGATAATTCCTCTGTTCAGTACGAGTACATGTTACTATAAGGATAACATATGAAATGACCATAATAGTGATAGTGTGATTAAAAAAGACAAGTTGTCGCAACGGCAACCGAAGCGCGCGCCAACAGCCGTGATGAGGTGGTTTAAATTTGGGCCAATGGGGAGAAGAGGGTGCTATCTCGCGGATTTTTACTTATTCATTTGTTTATTTGTTTATTTATTTACTTACTTATTGTAACGCTTTTCATTGGTTTTAGACCGTTCCAATTCACAGACGTTCCACTTAGCTCTTCTATACTCACATTTCAACGGTGTCTGCTTATCGCCAGCTTTGCCTTCAACAAATCCTGTAATCGTCTCATGTACTTCACGATGGATTAGAGAAGTTTCCACGGACTGTACGCACTCAGTACACTCTGAGCGCGTAGTGCTATCCGCTTAGACTTCCTAGAAGGCAGAGTAAGGGATACGCATCGCACTAACAAATTGCAAAACAATCGACTCTTTGTAGTTACATTTTGTTATCTGGAACAAAGCTGACGTGAAGCTGTTTATAGTGCAGCTTCTTCTAGTTGTAATCCTTGTACACAAGTGACGGTTAATAAATCCGTAGCCTTGTCAATTTGCTTTGAGCAAACCTTCGTTGGCTCTCGACGCACATAAGTGGATTAGCTCCAACTCTGGAGCAGATGGCCAAAGACGCCTGCTCAAACTATTTGCTGATCACCTAGTACCGAACTTCTGTGGGAGGAGAGAAACGAGCACTACTTTTAAGTGGGAAACGGCCAACAGAATCATCCGGTAGCCGCGCCGCCGCGTGCGGCCACTTGTGCGGCGTCGCAACGCAGAAATTTTTAAAGGACGTGGAATTTTCGAATTTGACGTTTGGAACAGTTGATTGAAGTTGAATATTAGAAGGGACGGGCCTGCTTGGCGTCCTTGTAACATTCAAATTCAAATGACGCTCACAGAAACTCGTCCACTGCAGTTGCGACGTCGCGGCCACGACCAGTAGCGCGGGAATCGGACGATTCTGTTGACATGCACCCTTTTCAAGTAGGACTTTTCCTGTATTGAGTTGAAGATGAGTAATCTCTCGGCCCGTTGTAGTGGAATCCTTTAGTAGCTTTGGTAAGAACCTAGACCTCCCATCTTAGGTAAGCTCACGCCTAGTATGTACCTGCAGTAGCGGTCAAAAGTGATCGCCGGAACGTTTCTCCCATCATTTTTCTCACTCAAACAGTGCCCTTCAAGTGTTAATAAATAAGACATGCTTTTGAAGCCTTCAAAACCTTGACTATTAAAGAGTTAGATATTCAAAAGAAAGGCTTCAAACTAATATTCACATCTTCTCTGGAAGTAATATATGAAATCCACGAAAAAGCGTTTCGGCGGATACTTTTGACCGCTACTGTACTAGGGCTATTTCTATTCGTCATTCTGTTGTGCTTTGCTTAAAAGGAAATGAAAAAGGATGGGAGTGGATGAAAGATAATGCAATATATCGCTTATCAATCCACACTAAATGCATCTTTCACTCAAATCCCACCCAGAAAGCTAGAATTCTTGAGTTCGAAATTCAACTTCCATTGTTGATGGGAACTCGAAGGATGTTCATAAGAGGCGTCACTGTCACACTCCTGCTAAAGCTGAAAACTATGTAAGGTGAGCAATTGGATGGGGTCGTTGAGCAGCTGCGTCTAAGACTGACGCTATGGCCTACCTCATCTCGGCAACATTCTTTTTCTAGGGAAAAAAATCAAAAAATTAAAGCTCAAGCTTTCGCTCAGCATATTTTGAGCCGCTTAGTGCTTAGCCACAGACTTGGCACCAACAGACTCGCATCTGTTTGTGTCGCTATCGATTTATCTAAGGGATAGGGATATCAAGTGCGTCAATAAGTTTCGGCCTTAAAAGCACAGACTTTTCACTCAAAATTTATCCACAGAGCACCTAATGAATGCCAATATTTCTTTGTTGAATAGTAGCTAATTGCATAAGGGAAATGAAATGAAAAAAAAAACCAACAAATTGCCAGACTTCGGAAACCTAGTATTTTCTATTTTTCCAACCATTCTGGTATTTATTTTCTGTCATCTCTCTTCTTTATAAGCATATAAAAATAGACTCAGGAATCGTGTTAAAGTTGGTTTTAGATGACAACAGGTCGCAGAAAATGAACGTATGTAGTTGTGCAGATTACGAGACCACTCGGAGATCTGTGTGTTCAGAAGAAGAGGGAAGCACTGTCAAATGAAGATCGCAAATTTTCTGACGAAGTTGATCCGAAAAAAAAAGAAAAAAATCGGCACATCAGCTACAGAAATCACCCCGCAACCTCACCTTTACGAAGTTCGATCACTTCACACCAGGGTGAATAACGGTCGAGGATTTCCTCGACCATAGCTCTCTACCATGCGAGAGTAGTGCCGAGAGTGAACATCCGCGCGGAGAGCACAGACGGCACGCATGGCGAGTGTGAATGTCCGCGCGAGAGATCGTGTCTGATCGGGCAGAGAATCCTCGACGTGCCGTTGAGGAATCCTCAAGCGATATTCACCCTGCTTCACACGCCCTGTTTAGTAAAACGCAGCTCTTCGAGTAAAACGTGAGCCTTTCCTTTGGAAAACATTAAAAAAAAACGCACTATTCAACTATTACGACCCCAAAAACTCAAAATTTTATTTTTCGTCGAAACTTCGCCTATAGGGGTTAATTTGAGTGCCCTGATCACGAAAATGAGGTTCATTTTTGGCGCTGGCGCCATTTGGCGCCAATTGGCGCCAATTTGGCGCCAAGGGTGTTTTCACCAAATTCGCTGTAAACTTGCACATAGGGGTTATTTAGGGCCCTGATTACGGATATGTCATTCGTTTTTAGCATTTCCACCGTTCAACGCACATTTTCCATTCTCCTGGGTCCTCTCACTTGTACATAATACCTAGGACTGAGCCTAGAAGGAGGGAGGACTCCGGGGTGGGTGTGAACCAGTCAACATGTGGCAAACGTTAAAGCGTATAAGATCACAGGATAAGTGTTATTCACTTCGGAGCACTCACCTCTCAAAGGCTTCGATCGCGAGGTGATCAGTGAGAGGGCGCAGACGAGCGGAAAACAGGCGCACACAGGCGCTAAAAGGAAAAATGAATGTTATATTCGTGATCAGGACCCCAAATAACCCCTATGTGCAAGTTTACAGCGAATTTGGTGAAAACACCCTTGGCGCCAAATTGGCGCCAATTGGCGCCAAATGCCCAGCGCCAAAAATGAACCTCATTTTCGTGATCAGGGCACCGAATTACCCCTATAGGCGAAGTTTCGACGAAAAATAAAATTTTGAGTTTTTGGGGTCGTAATAGTTGAATAGTGCCAAACGCAATAACTTCATATAGCATACATATAGAGTACATTACTACGTCGTTAACTGTCATCGCGCCAATTGCTTGAAGTTCGTACATTGCCGGCAGGTTGTGACGGCTAATGCTATGTTTGCGACGGCATGGGAAAAATCGATACTAGCGCGCGTTTTGATGCTTCTAATGCTATCTGATACCACGCGTGTTGCTAGTTCTGCAACTACGACACGCCCGCCAATGAGAAATCGACATATGTCAGAGAAGAAGATTTTCAAGGCTTCCGTTAGCCATGCTTTCTTTACTTGGGAGGGTCTAGACTAACATATATTCCAAATGAGTTTATGGGATGTGGTTGGACTTGACGACAGAATGTTGCGCTACGTACCATGCGATTGAGAGAAGCCTATCACCGTGAGAAACAGTTCACATCGCGTCACCAACGGCTCTGCTATTTAATGTATTTCACCTGAATTGTCACTTCGAATTAGCGATGTACACAATATGTGAAATCGGAAATGGTTGGAAGTCGAATGCAACCAACGAGGATTGAGAAAAGGGTAAGCTCCGTACCAGGGTCAATCCTACGTTGTTACTAGTAACAACGAGGGGTCATACCTGGTTGAGTTTATAGGAGGGGGGTCGTACCCGTTTCAGTCGCTTGAAATCACATGTGAGTTTGAGGTGAGAGTAGGAGTAAAATGGCGGAGATATAGGGAATTTTTACTGTTTTAGAGTAGCTATATACCCCCCTCCCATCCGCTCGACGGCATTTTTGGAGGAAAAAGTGGGCGGAGTTAGAAGGGTTAAGTGGTACCAAAATTAAAGGAATCTTCCACGGACCATGGACCAGTGGGCGGGACCGGAAGTTTTTGTGACGAAATGCATGGTAGGTACGGATCCACGTGTCGAACGCACGAACGTGAACAGGATTCACTTCAAACCTTCCCATGAACGTGGATCCGTACCTACCATGCATTTCGTCGCAAAACCACTTCCGGTCCCGCCCACTGGTCCGTGGAAGATTCCTTTAAATACTATAGAGAGGAATATGGTGGTCGAGGTGTGGAAAAGGGGGTCGTACCAAGTCCACCTTGGGGGAGGGGGTCGTAAAAATTTTTGAAAAAGTAACAACGATAGGACTGACCCTGCTCCGTACTAAATCATCGGTCGGCGCTGTTGGCTACGACGGAGAGAAATGGCTTGCCAATTGTGAAATGTTGCAGAGATTGCAACAGACGCACGTAAATTACAGGATTCCCCGCTGATGACTCCATTGCTCCCTAGTCTACAAAACCACAGCAGCTTCGACGTTCGTGAAAAAGGGACTCGAACGCGAGAGTATCTCAAAATTAGACCAAAAATCAGCCTCATGAAGAGTGGGTTCGAGGCCTGACACATGCGAATACTTTAGAAATTTTCTGCTCGTAGATGTATGAATTCCTTCCATAAACAAAAATTGATTATATTCGGCAATGTTGTCTTTCTGAAGTAAAGGTGTTTCCAAACCATCACAATCGTAATTTGCATATTTATCATGGAGAATAGTGAGGTAGCACATCTATCAGGGGGAGAGAAAAGCTCACCGCGGCGCGGACGCGAGCGCGTGCAGGTGACGTCACAGCTGCGACAAAACGGCGACGAGAGGGCGAGATAGAAGCGTTGCTGTCACTTCGCTTGGATGATAGAAGGGTTGCTAGCATTCACTAACTGGTGCAGTCAGTAGTGCCGTGAGCGTCAGAGTCGATAGTGTCTAATACGTATTGTTATAAAGTAATGGCGCCTGTCTTGCCCAATCCCTCCCCGCTGCTGTGACGTCAAATTGACGTCACCTGCACGCGCTCGCATCCGCGCCGCCGGTGAGCTATTCCATGGAGCCGTTCTAGTATCAATTAACCCTTTCCGGACCGCGCACTTTTTGCAGTCACGGCCGCATGCTGCGCGGCAAGCATAAATATCATATATTTAATCTGCATTCCCGCTAAAGCCATTATTTTGTCTCGTTTATGTCTTTGTCATGTCTCGAAGAATATATAAGATTAATTTGACAGAAAACTGTTTTGCAAAAAAAGGGAAAGGGCCATAAAAAGGGAGGAAGGGACGAAAATTGTTCAAAATAAGTTGGTATGGAGAAAAAGGGAGTAGAACGTGCCCAAAACGATTGGATCCATAAGAATCAGATACGACGAGCAGGATATTTCACAAATTCTTCGTTTTTAAGTTTTCAAGCGAACTACAACTGTTTTCTTTGAGCCCAAAGTGGAAGTCCATTTACTCTTTGGTTATTTTAGAACCTAGATTAAACCTAAAGTCTAGGTTTTTTCATACATATGGCATGAGTCACAATCTGCCAATTGATTATATGGCTCAATGGTCCAACCTTTGGGATCTGCCTCTTGCTGCGGATAATAACTCTATTTCTTCAAATTGGAAAATCTATCAAAGATATTGCAGCTGTCTATCACATCAATGGTAATGAAGTAACTAGAGTTACTAGTGTTAAGGACCTCGGATTCCTATTTGATGATAAGCTCTGTTTCGACACCCATTATAAGTCCATTATATCCAAAGCTAATCATAGGATTTATAATTTATTTAAAGCGCTTCGTACCAAGGATTCGCGTACGCTATTATAAGGCTTACAAAGGCATATATTCGTCCGATAGTCGAAAGTGGTGCAATAATCTTTTCTTCTCATAAAAAGCGAGATAGTGACTTGATTCGAAAGTGTCCAGAACAACTTTACCAGAAAGCTCTTTATGCGATGTTGTGGGGTCGGCTACCAGCTTATACCAAATGGCGCTGACAGACGGGATCAAGTAGGGCTCAAAAGTTTATCTTCTAGGCGTGTTATTAATGATTTGCTTATGGCGTTTAAGATATTGACCGGAAGAGTGAATTTGCGCTCCTCAGACTTCTTTGAGGTTGTTAGAGGAAACACTAGGAGAGGTAGTATCAAGCTCAAGATTCCGGTTTCTAAAACTCAGGCCAGGTTCAATAGTTTTCCTGTTAGGACTCTCACTCGTTTCAACAAGTTATTCCGTCAAAATACGCTAACTTTGTCTCTTAGTCAGTTCAAAAGACTGGCCTCTGAAAATTAGAGCAGTTTTCCTTGATCTGTTCTCAGGTTCCTTCTTCCAGGGGTTTCGTGATACTCATTACTTTTGACTTGTGTTTATTATGTTTTTTTTCACCACTCATTGTTTTGCTAGTTTTTTTTTCTCTCTCTCTTAGCACAGATATTATGCCATTTTCTGTGCGCCTTCGTCTGTTTTTGGTTTTATATGCGTTTTGATTGCCTACATCACGTAGACTTGTCTACGCTTTTCAATAAATAATACATACGGCATGGCATGAGTCTGTTACATAGGTATGTAACAACATAAAATATTTTATCGAAAAACCAAACTCTTGGAAAAATCAGCTCTTGAAGTTCCTGACACACCATGTGTGTCAGGCGGTCCGGAAAGGGTTAAGATAATAAAATCGATTCGTAGCTTCCGAATCTCAACCCTTTCATGCAAGATCACTTCCAAACTTCATCTAAGCTACTTTCAGGAATATTGTCCATGGATTTTTTACCAACTTCCCTTGAGTTTGAACTGAATTGACTTAGAAGGTCCTGCAACCGGTATTACCTAACACCGTATGGTTGAGCACGCTCCAGGATCAAGCATGCCTCACTGTTCATCCCGGAGCTAGGGCGATAGCAGGGGGCAGCGTTGATGTCGCGACCTTGGGCGGCTCACCATCTGCTCGATAAGGCGCTGGAGGTCGCACGACCAGGGTCAACCCTATCGTTGTTACTTTTCGAAAAATTTTTTACGACCCCCCTCCCCCAAGGTGGATTTGGTACGACCCCCTTCTCGACCCTCAACCACCATATTCCTCTCTATAACATTAACTTCCACTACCACTCAACCCTCAAAACTCCGCCCACTTTTTCCTCCAAAAATGCCGTCGAGCGGGGGGGGGGGTATAGTCCCTCTGAAACAGTAAAAATTTTCCCATAATTTCCCACAATTCCCTAAATTTTCAACCAATTTACCCTAATTTCTACCTATAATCTCACTGTTTCCTTTTCTAGGGGGGTATATACACCGGCTGAAACGGCAAATTTTTATCTTGCGCGCCCTCTACTCGCACAACCTACTACCCACGAAATCTTAGTTTCTCCTCAATCCCACCCCTGATTTCGAGCAACTAAAGTGAGTACGACCCCCCCTCCTACAAACTCAACCAGGTACGACCCCCCCGTTGTTACTCGTAACAACGCGTAATACGTAGGGTTGACCCTGCCCCCCCCCCCCCCACCCTTTATCCTTCTTCCGCCAAACCCCGCCTGTTCGGCGCGTCGGTCTGAGTGCCACGGTTAACGTTTCTTGGCATGGAAAAACGACGGGCCGCAGTCGGCAAGCAGCGCATTCGTTCGTTGATTGATGGGCGCGTGGGGTGTAACTCTTATCTCTTGATTATAAAAACTGTCCTTGACACCAATCAATATGAGAAGTTTTGGCGGCAGCGTTATATAGAAATAAGGAGCAATGGTTCGAATTGCATGAAGAAGAAGTATATTGTTGCGGTAGATTTACGTTTCAAAATCGACAAAATTAAAGGAAAAGTATTCAAGCCAAGCTTTCCTCGTTTTTTTGGACACTCTCAATTTCGGTCAGAGGCAAGAGCTATCCAAGAGCCGGCAGCCACGACGAGTAGGTCAAAAAGTTATACGAACTTACTATAAAGCGCTTCGTCTGTCGTTCTGTATGTCTGTCACGAAATTCCCTAGCTCCTCGGGATCCGCCTGGAGGGACCGTCAAGTGTGGGATGGGTGGGCAAGGTCTCACGTAATACAAAACACACATCAGCTAAGCGGAGCCCCGCCCACAGAGGGCGTGGCGTGCGTCGAAATGAATTGTACCGAAGACCAAGATTTCGATTTCAGTGACAAAACGACCTCGAAACTGGGCCAAAAAGTGGGTAAAGGTGTGCATTGGTAAGTCACATCGAATTAGGGAGACCCACCCCCGGTGGGTCTTCCCACACCAGTGGTGAGCGACCGGTACGGGACCCTGGTTCAGACCATGGTGAATTAGCTTACTTATGGAGAACAATCCCTCCCTCCTATTTCAGCGGCTTCTTTAAGATTTTAACGAGTGTTCATGAAGTTTGACGCTTGTAGCCCTGTTCTACGGTGAAAAATTGACGTCACTGAACTATTCCTATGTAATCGCTTTGTCCGACCCATAGAGTTTCATTAGTGACTGTTGTTTTACGACTTTTACACGGCTTGCTGATCCGGTGCAGTGGTCATGCTCTTTATGTCTGTACGGAAGCTGCACTTTACCCGTTTTTTTTTTCTTCACAGAAAATTCTAGTAAAAAGTTTTGACAAGAAAATGACGAAAATTGATCAATAGAGTTGAAAAATTAACCCTTTTCATTTCAGAGATTTCCAAAAGTTCAGTACAATTTGGGAAGCACTACTCGTAGTCCCAGGGTTTTTTTTACTGCTTCTCATAAATAAATTTGAAGAAACCCATGAGCGCCTGTGAGTTTAAAGCTAAACTTTCAGTAGAGTATGCTGAAAAAAAGAAAAAGGACCAACGAGTCTATTTTTTGGAAGAGTGATTATTCACAGAAGATTTAGTACTTCTTCGAGAACACGGACCTCGTATGTAGCTTCTATATTGCCTTAGAGATTTGGAAGAAGATGATTATGAAGGAGGATACTATCGTTTGAGGTTGAAAATTCGCATGCGCACTAAAAAACCAACGGAGCGATTTACTAAAGAAGGATTCCACGATGAGGTCGGAGACTGAAAAAAGAGGAAACTAGCTAGTGAGAAGAAAGGCGGACCTCTAAGGGTGCGGACCGACACGCAATTCGCAGCGAAGGATATGCCCCCGGCGATCTAGCATGGCCCTCCGCGCCGCTATCGCAGTGGCACGCCCACCCCCTCGCTGGCCGAGCCTCTAGCCGTTTGGCAGAAAACGCGTTAGCGTGATAGTACAGCAATCAACGCACAAGTAAATGTTCTGATTTCTAGGCCGTTTCTCAAGGTTTTTCCACCATCTCCGCACAACTGACCATCTCTACCTTGATTCACGACAATTTAAACACATTTAAGTTGAAATCAGTTTGAATTCCTTGAATTTTTACATAATCCCAACTAGTACGCAGACTCAAGCCAGGCAGTGAAAAGGACGTCATTGACAAATCACGTGAAAACTTGTGCCGCCTTCTCCCATCTAAATTCCGAATTCAGTTCTAGAGAATAACACGGCCCGAAAATAGCCTGACCATGTGCAGTTTCACTGAAGTGCAGTCGTTCCTTGACTTCCTGACGATTTCCCAGCTCTTTTTCCTCTGGACACTTTTGCATGTTATGATTACTAGCGTTTCGTCTTCGGCTGATTTTATTGTGGTGTCTCACCAACACTGTTGAATAGCTAACATTTGGATGGACTTTCGTAACGAACCTCATGTACCCTCCATTCCGGAAACCGAGAAGGTCAGTTGCAGACCACACACTACAAGTTACGACGGCCAAGAAAGAAGGAAAGAGAAAGCCACTTTTTTGTCTGTCGTCCCTTGTGATGTGTGATCTGCACTCGACGCTCTTCCCGATGTCCGAAACAGAACCATTTGACACTGTTAAAGGAATCTTCCACGGACCATGGACCAGTGGGCGGGACCGGAAGTTTTTGTGACGAAATGCATGGTAAGGTACGGATCCACGTGTCGAAG
>MU868375.1:138050-150309 GCA_036418205.1 Ostertagia ostertagi
ATTTTCGCCTTATTTTATTAGTTTCTTTGGCTCTATTGATAATTTCAGTACTATGCGAAGCGCTGCTCCAAGCACTGTGCCTAGCGTTGCTTCGAGCTCTGTGCCAAGTGCTGCTTCAAGCACTGTGCCAGCGCTGCTTCAAGCACTGTGCCAAAAGCTGCGCCAAGCACTGTGCCAAAAGCTGCGCCAAGCACTGTGCCAAAAGCTGCGCCAAGCACTGTGCCAAGCGCTGCTCCAAGCACTGTGACGAGCGCCGCGTCAAGCACTGCGCCACGAGCGAATGTATCAAAGATGGCTCGTTCCTTCTTCGATTCTGAAAGCGATGACGATATCGGTATGGTGGCTTACTGGTTTACTATGAAAATGTCTTTTGTTGATTTTTCCCTTGTTTCAGGAGCAGGCGACAACAATAAAAGTGGCGGAAATGATAGTTCAATCTCGAAAGCTACTCCAAAAAGTGGTGCAGCCGTTCGTGAAGAACCTGCTCGCGAAAATCCTACCAAATCTTCCGCGAGTAGTCAAGGAGCTCTCGCTCAGACGACCACGAAGCCACAATTCGCAAAAGGACTGTTTGACGATGATGAAGAAGACGATGATTTGTCAATGTTTAGAAGCAGCAAGCCTAAGAAAAGCTGACTTGTAAATACACCGTAGTACGCCTGCCATTATTACGATTTTGTATATGTTCTACTAAGAGTTTATATAAAGTTTTGAAATGTATTATTCATAAAGTACATATCGTATCGATGGGATACGGCGTTTCGGGATTTGAGTTGAAAGTGGCTCGTTCACTATGGTCCAGGTCGGTGCAATACAGGTTAACTAACGACAAATTACAAATAAAAATTGTGTCAGAATGAGTGGACCTTGCATGGCAGTATGAAATCGGCTTTACAATCGAATTAACTGAGCTGTGAGTCAGAGGCTGGATAAACTGTTGGTAAGTTATTAACAGAGGCGGGAGCAGGAACTGTGTCTTCATGATTTCTAGGAGGGGCTTATATTGGAAAGGAGGCAGTCACTTCTGGGACAGGGGCGGAATTTCCCTAATCATAACAAAAGAGTAGTAATATAGGCAAATTATGTCGAATATACATTTTCAAGAGGTGTATATTTCTCCCGGCGCTACGTGCCACTTTTAGTGGAGATTGTGGGGCGGAGTTGGCGCGTGTCAAGTGGTAGCAGCTTAGGAGCACTATCGACATCATCAGTCATAATCCGGTGGGTGGGAATGAGATGGGGGGAGGGAAGGGACCAGGGCGAAATTCCACCCAGATTTCCCTGTCCCCGTTTCGAGATTTATTCCAATTACACTTGATCGCCTGTCAGCGGCGAGTATTAACCGGTGTTTACACGCGGAGGGACGTGAGTCCGTCGCGATCCACGCATGCGAGAGCTACCCTCGCCTCATTAGCCAGAAAGCTCTTTGTCAATCGCAGCAAAACTGCGTAGCATACCCCGTGGCCTCGACGCATTCATCGAGAATTTAGCCACTTGTGCCACGTGGCTAAATTCTCGATGAAAAGGTGACATCATGTGCGCTCAAAGATGTTCTTGCATCGATGCCACGTTAATGCCACAACAATTTCTGCAATGGCACAATTCGTTTCTGAAGGCGAGGGTACACAGTTCGCGGCACCACCGTAAATCGCGATCTTTGTCATATACGATCATTAATGTTGTTGGTACTAAAACCTGGTGGCTGCCATTTGCATATAACGATCCAAAAGAATTCAGTTACTTGTAGGCGCTATAGGGTTACTTGTTGCACAAGCAAAAACAATCAGACAATGTAGTGTTATACAGCCTTTATAGGATACAGCTTCGAATGAGTCTTGGATCACTAAAATCCATTAACGCAATCTAGACGATTTACAGCGAGACGAAAACAGGTGCAAAAAATTTATACTGTACAAGCACAGAAAATATTAAAGCGATTCACCACGAAGAAATGCTTACAAACGTTTGAATCATGGAGAAAGTCTGTGAATAAAAAGGAACTGTTGAACAATCACCCCAGGATAATTCACGAATCTCCTACACACCGAGTACCTCAACAAGCATCTTGTAGAGTAACTAATTACTTGTTAACACCAGAAAAGAAGCCATTACTCCGTACGTCCCGACAATTTCCATTTACTGAACTTTCTCTTCATTTTTTGGAAAGCACCATCCTTTTTCTGTCTGAAATATTGTGAGCTACTAGAAGAAAGACTCGAGCATTGGTTTAAAAATTCCTGACTTTTCCGCCGATCCTGTAATCTGATCACGCCATTGGTCCGGTCCAAGGCTAATGCTCCTTCTTCGGTCCTCGGAGTGGTGTAAATGTTCATCGTATCCATGTTCAAGATTGTATTTCTGCAACAGGTCTTCATTCACTTCGTGCTTCCTCGATGAGGAGATGTGCTATTCAATCAATTCACATTGAATGCACTGAGTATGGTCAGGTGTGACCATGAAAGTAGTATATGAATCAGTGGGCGCTAACTAGGCGCTGAGGAAGGAGGGGGGTGTGCCCTTCCCCGCAGAAGGTTTCTTGGTAGCAACACAGTTAGGCCTCAGGCCTGAAAATTGCCCCCTCCAAAATCCCGCCTACAAAATCACCGCGTCTCCAAACGCAGATATTGACCATTGCGATATCGTCATCAATACTGCTCCATTTTCATCGCAGAAATGCATTCTTATCGAGTGGCATGGTTTGCTTTCTTGCCTGTGATCAAATACAAATATGGTGCAAAATTGTCTACAAGCAAGGCGCTAACTATGACTCGGTAAGTGGAATTAAATTCCAATTCATTGATAAATGCAACATTTCGCCTATGAATCAGCAGCAAAAGCAGTTGGAAGCGTTTCACGCCAAGTCACTTAACTTTAAATTTCTACTTTTTTGTCGGCGTCATTCGTGCGCTTCATGGGTGTAGTTAAAGGAGGATTCCACGATAAGGTCAAAGGTGGGTTGGTGTCAAAGATGGGTTCTTCGAGTGACCACCCATCATATTTCTCGGCGATGACTAGACAGGAGACAGTATAGTGTGCTAACAAATAAACAATAGGCGATAGTCCAGCTCAAACGCTTCGGGAGTTCTTACTGCTTAAGTTCAACCTCGTCCAAGTAGGCCTTCTCGGATTTTTGGTGGAACACGAGAGGAGTTGAGCTCTGGAAACCCCTCGTGTAGATGTCGCAGTCAACGCGAAAGTCAACCGTCCACAGCTCGAATGCAACGCTTTTAATACGAAAGAAAAACAAGGCAAAGTTTGCTTTTGTATGACACCGTTGAACCACCTCTTGCTAAGAAAATTCAGGAAAATTTTGAGACTCTCGGACGGAGAGTTCTTCCGTATCCACCTTATAGCCCTGACCTCGTGCCAAAGGATGCCCACCTGCTCCCTCTCCAGACCACCTCCTAGAGAAGAAATCTCATCCTAACCATCATGATGTCAAAATCGACATCTGATCTTTCTTCGATCAGAATTCAGTAGAGTTCTACAAGAGAGGCATCGAACAGCTTCTAGTGCGTTGGCAATAGGTTGTAGATATTGATGGTGTGTATCATGCTGGATGAATGGAACAAAAAGATAATAAATATTTAAATCAAAATTCAGCCAGTTTGTTGCAAGACTTATGGACCAACCTAATATTATCTTATCCTTAGTGTTAGATAGCCTGAAGGGATGCACTCTAGCGCTACCAATAACGCGATATTGAGTGATCCCTGCTAACTCCACACCACTCTCACGGCGCAAAACTGCAAGTTAGGCAAGAGTGCGTTCCAGTCCATTTTTTGCTTCTTATATTTCAATTAAAGGAATCTTCCACGGACCATGGACCAGTGGGCGGGACCGGAAGTGGTTTTGCGACGAAATGCATGGTAGGTACGGATCCACGTTCATGGGAAGGTTTGAAGTGAATCCTGTTCACGTTCGTGCGTTCGACACGTGGATCCGTACCTACCATGCATTTCGTCACAAAAACTTCCGGTCCCGCCCACTGGTCCATGGTCCGTGGAAGATTCCTTTAGGTTTTTAACTACGACACCTGTATGAGACTCTTCTTTGCTTGAGCTCTTTTCTCAGCAGTCGGTCTTCTGTTGAGAGCTTGGCTTGCAGACTGGCAGATGGCCGGATGCGACGTTTTTCGAGGTACATCCTCATCACCGTCCCTATTCGACAGCTCACCACAACTGCAAAGGGCGCCATTGCAATTAGACGTGTTTACATTTTACAAAAGCATACCAGATAATATTATTATCGAATCCGCACCTCTTGCCTAGCGGGAAGTGCGCTACAAGTTACGCTACCGGGGCACCATTTCATCACAACTCAAGAGGTAGCGTAACTGGTAGCGCACTTGCCCGGAAGCGAGAGGTGCGGGTTCTAGTCCCGTCCTGGGGCGAAAGTTTTGTTCACAACCCAGCATTCTTGTGAAACATTCGCAAGGCGAACTGCGGCCAAAAACAGCAGTTAACAAAAAATAAGTCAAATATTACTATTAATTTAATTCAATATACAATATTATGGAGCTATCCCTGAGCCTCATAAATTGTATATCTTCGTTTTTGAAATCTCTTGAGGACTCTTGATGTAAGATTTATTGGTTAGCTTTCGCTGTGATAACAGCTTCTTCAGACCTACAAGAACATCAAGCATATTACAATACTTCAAACCTAGGAGACATCAACATAATAAACATTAACTGACCAGGCCGCTAATGGGATACTCTGCAAAGCACAATTCAAGACCTATCAGACTATTGTACAAACCAGGACAACAACGAACGATGATCACCTCACTCTAGTGCAGTTGCTAATAAAATAAAAATCACTGGGAATGAGCAGTACGTGACTATTTCACAGTACTGGCTTTTATCCACCGTTAACTCAGAAGTCTCATAGCCTCCATGGCCTCCTCTCTGATGTTTATTATGTTGATGTCTCCTAGGTTTGAAGTATTGTAATATGCTTGATGTCTTGTAGGTCTGAAGAAGCTGTTATCACAGCGAAAGCTAACCAATAAATCTTACATCAAGAGTCCTCAAGAGATTTCAAAAACGAAGATACTCAATATACAATATTAGCACAATAGGCCTGACCACAGAGATCGTTTGAAAAGTGGACCATTCTCTCGAAGTTTTGTGGCATATTATAAAGGGCACATGAAATGGGGTTCATTCACTTGAGAAGTCTCACGGTTAGCAAAAGAGATGAAAGGGTAGGCGCTCATGTTGTAAGGGAAGGGGTTGTGCTAATGCGGTATTCCCAATTGTTGAAGGGCCGTGCTGGGTGAAGAGATCCTATGTACGAAAAGCGCAAAAGGTGAGCACTTCAGGTTCTTCTCAACCTTTATAATGAAAGTTTAAATTTGTTGTGGTTTCAAATGCCTTTGAATCTCTGCAGTGCAATGCCCCTCCTTACTATAATACATGAGCGCCTAATGTTGCTTGATGAAAGCAGTAATTTCATGATTATCGTTTTTTGAACAATTTGAATTTTGAGTTCCCATCTTGGGAAAAGTTTTCATTCAAAAATCCCCAGGTTTGTATAAACAAGGGTTTCAAGAAACGCAAAAGTTTCTTATCATTGAGAGTCGAACCATTTACAATTCCCACTCATTTTTCAACATTTCGATAGTCATTCGGGAAAATATGAAGCTCATATTGGTACAGACAAAATAATATGATGTGCAAAAGATAGCTAGCTACCGAAGTTTCTTCGCTTCTTGAGCGAAAGTTCTGCCAATATTGAGAAGTATTATAAAATTATAAGTGACGCATGCATCTCAAAAAAAAGTACCTCGTTTTACTCCGACATACTGAACGGTGACGAGATTGTGCTGACGTCTGTGATTCTGAAGCGACGTCAGAAGATTTTGTTTGAATATTTGGCGACACGCTACACGATCTGAAAGCATACCACATCGATTGTTTTGGAACATTAACAAATACATTTCTTAAAAAGGAGGTACCCTGGTCCTGCGTCGCTATTTTAACCTTTTCGTCCCCTTAGGGTATGCTAACATCGGAGATTCTTCAATAGAAGAGGTCGTATCCGGCTCACTGGGCGTCATTTCTGATAACACTTGCGGTGCTTTTCCAAATGGGGTAATAAAAATAGGCTTCATGTTGAAGCATCTTAGGTAAAAGGTACACTGCGACGCATAATCTTAGTTCCACCTACAAATTTCCCAAAAACTTGAATCTGGGGATGTTTTTGAAAAAGGCCCTATGGACAAATTGTGACACATATAAACGCGAATCTGTATATCAACACGGAAACCCGGCACTATTTACCCTTTACTGCCCCACTCCCCGAGAACTGAGCCGGGTTTTTATCGAAATTGGTCAATGACTGTGGATTTGGCTAGAAACTTGCCTTAAGGGGTAATTTGACCCGTAGAACACGAATATCATACCGGTTTAGCGCGAAAACGCTTGGCGCCCGCCATCACAACCGATGTGCGCGGGTGCTCGTAGCACAAGCTACAGACTCACTCGTAACGAACCGATATGATATTCATGTTCTACGGGTCAAAATACCTCTGAGGACAACTTTCCAGCGAGTTTGGGGGTCCGAGATGTTCTGGCGCTTTTTGGCGCCGGCCCTTCTGGCGCGGGCGCCAAGCGTTTTCGCGCTAAACCGATATGATATTCGTGTTCTACGGGTCAAATTACCCCTTAAGGCAAGTTTCTAGCCAAATCCACAGTCATGACCAATTTCGATAAAAACCCGGCTCAGTTCTCGGGGAGTGGGGCAGTAAAGGGTAAATAGTGCCGGGTTTCCGTGTTGATATACAGATTCGCGTTTATATGTGTCACAATTTGTCCATAGGGCCTTTTTCAAAAACATCCCCAGATTCAAGTTTTGGGAAATTTGTAGGTGGAACTAAGATTATGCGTCGCAGTGTATGTAACAGCGTCAGTATAAACGTGAAGGTGCAGAGTGGACTGAAAGCAGAAGCAAAAAAATTGCTGAATATTTATAACACAAAGAAACACGGAATTTTATTTCAAAAAAATCCCAAAATTTCGCAAAAATCTCAGTATTCGCTTTTTTTTGAAATTTTGTGATTTTTTTGGAATGAAGTTTTGGTGCCTCTCTGTGTTAAACAACATTTAGGTCCTGATGAGGCTCAGGGCAGCACAATACTAACAAAAAACCCATTAAAAAAACTGAAATTACAATTAAAACCTTCGGTAAGGTCGGCCATGGCCCGACTTTGGAACCATACGCGGCGGATCGGTACTTTTATAGCCACTGTCCTACGCACTGAAAGTATTACCCCATTTACCTACCCCTGAACTACGTAGCCTTTAAGGGACAAGGATTTTCCGGAAAGATTCACACGAGAAGTTGAATTCTGTAAGAAAATTTGCGGAGGTGTTAGGACTTACAATGTTTTGATTGCTCCCCCTTCCCCTACTCCCGCTAGTAATGCTCTATGGGTAATGTCAGGTATACTTCCAAATCGGTTGCAATAAAGATAGGACCAAGTACTGGAAAAGTCGTGTAGGTTACACCCACAGCTTGCATTACTTAATTAATTTCGCTCGACTTCCTTGACGTGACTCACCCTCACTACGAGCGACAAACGAAAACGCAATTCTCGGTTCTGTACTAATTAGCCAGAAATAATGCAGTGACACTCTGCAACCCGTCTCGAGTCGTCCATTCGTCTTAATTACAACTACTATTCGGCTCGGGAAACCAACATGATTATTTGAAGGACCAAAATAAGTAGTACGCTGAGTTGTAGCCAAAATGGGTGTTTCGTGAATCTGGTCAAGGTGTACGTTCCTTGCAAGGTACTGAGCAAAATGAGTCCAGAACGGATAGATCATTTCCGATGACTTAGTGCATTCAAGGCTACCCTATACCAGGGAATAATACTGAGGGAATTAGATATGATTCTATTGAATTGCACCGGTGGACGCTGACGAATACGTCATCGAAGTTGCAGAGACTTTGATTTGGCTGGCGTCCAAATGAAAGCGCTCTAGTTAATTTGCCTTATTTTTGGTAGACGAAATTATTTTGGTGAAAATCCAGCTGAAGGGAAGGGGGGGGGGGGGAGCACGCCATTGTGTTCTCCAGTAGTTAAGATAAGAATGAAAACGCTTTTGACCTGTAATCGATCATATAAAGTGTACTTCTGATAAGTACCGGTGTAGTGTAGGAGTACTCCTGAGCTGCTTCCAAGATGGAGCATGAGGGCATAAGGTGTGGAGATTAGGACATCCACCTTACCTTAACAGAAGGGGGTTCGAATAAGTCGTTAACATATTAACCATATTCTTGGTTCTAAAGAGCCCAAAGGAGTGCTTTCTAGGACCAAAAATAAAATTCCGAAGAGTGGCCCCCACAAACATAAATTTCACCTTTATTTTATATGAATCAGTGTTCAGGACCAATAAGATCTTATCCTTAGCCAATAACGAGTCGAAAAATGTAGCCCCTGAACAATTCAGCATCCCTGCACTCCTTCTATAGGGTTATATGGAGTTATAAAGTCTGTACGGAATATTATGTGCGGATAAGTAGTCGCAGTCGCACAGCTCACACAAATTACAGTCCCTTCGCACGCGCCCCAACGAGACCGTGGCAATTTTGCGCGCCGCGCGCGGTGTGCGGCCGATTCGCCGGTATTTTATTGGATTGGCAAGCTTTTCTTCAACAGATACGCAACGTTTTGAGTGCTTATAGGTGAGTATCCTTACGTTTTTCGTGACGGCGTCACTTCACGGCTGGAACTTCTCTTTGCTCCTTCTCTTGCACTCTCTGTTTGGCAATCATCTAAATATGAACATGGGGGCGCCTGCTTCTTCTTCGACTTCAAACTAGGGTTATTCATGCGTTTATTGACCGCATTCGCATAGATTAACGCCATTCGAGACGAATGCTGAAACGATAGTTTGACACGACTGACAAGTCACTAGCTGAAATCAAATTGGTTTGCGGAGACAGTGCAAGTGTTCTTTGGCAAACGGACACAAACATGAATATGTTCTAATTGGAGAGACTGGAAGGACAACGATGCGGTACTGAAAGAAGGAATAGCAGATTTATCCCTCTAACACGTACACTTTTTGAATTGTCAGAAGTGAATGCTACGAAACATACACAACGAAATTATGAATTTTTTAAAACTGCCCTTGGATAGCGTAGCGTAAATGACCTCGTTTTTTATGTTTCATGCATGCGCCATTACAAAATGCAGAGAAAGGAGCTCTATGTCCTAATCACCCTTCCTCCCCTCCCAACCCAATCTGTGCTTGACTTCAGCGCCTGAAACCATTACATGAAAATCCTTTCTTCTTCCTGCTTCCTAGGCTTCAACGTAAGCTCACCGGATTAAAATAGCTTAGAAGAACTGCTTGCTAAGAATCGTGGCCTAAGAAATTGGTCACGTTAACGATAAGATAGGTACAGTGGCTGAAGTTATGTAAATTTTGAAGAGGCTATACAGCAGTTTGGAAGCCGAATGCTATCCTCAATCTAGAAAGAGGAGGGCGAAATCCCTTTGAATTTTCTTTGTTTCCCAACCAGAACCGGCCCAAGAGAACCCTTTCGTAGCATTTATGTATGTCTAAAATGAAAGGTGATGACTCGGAGAGAATTAATTAAAAAAACATTGAAATTCAAGGAATCTTCGTTCGCCTACCACAAGGGAAGGGTAGCCTACGGTCCTAGTAATAGAACACGTAAACGTAGCGGGGCATCTTACTAAATGCACTTAGATTCAATGGCTGGAAGTAGAGGTGTGAGAAGCATTCTCTAAGGGGCTGATGTTAAAGAAAAAAGGCAAACTTCAATTTAGACAAGTTTAATTTATGAAAGGTTTCATGGCCTTGGGGGGGGGAGGGAGGAGAGAACATTCAAGACATAGTCTTGAAAACCCTCGGTAGGTGACACTAGGACCAAGTCCAGCAGAAGTGAGAAACGCCATTGTGAACCAAAAACTGCTCAAATCTTCCCCTGGACCCCTTAACCTACCTGAGGCTCACAAGGAAGGTCTTTCAGGGTGTGCCAAGCTTTTTCAAAACGGTCTTTTGCATGATATAGGGGCACATGCGGGAACCACAGAACCATGGTTAATTTTTCCTGAACGGCCCTCTGAATACCAGAAAAGGGGGTCCCTAGTCACACCTTTTCACCAGTTTTTCAATCAAAGTCTATTTGTAAGGGTTACTGACGTTCCTAATCATGAATTTGGTACTAATTATTCATGCTAACTCCATTTTGCGCGAATTTTGAAACGTCAACTCGAAATTTGTCACCACGAGGAATCGAACTAGGGACCCCTTTTCTGGTATTCAGAGGGCCGTTCAGGAAAAATGAACCATGGTTCTGTGGTTCCCGCATGTGCCCCAATGTCATGCAAGAAACCATTTTGAAAAAGCTTGGCACACCCTGAACGACCTCCCTTGTTAGTCCACAACACTGTAAGTAGCTTATTCACTCAAATGTCCTTTAAATTACATGAGCGCCCTATGAAAATACATATAATATACGGGTAAAGAGTAAACAAAGCTCATTCATCGTTAATTATTGGCTGTACAAATCTCAATTGAGGGAGGCATGGTTAGAGTAAGAGAGAAGAAATTTTGGGAATGAGTGGTTCTAGTTGAACGAGTTTTTCAGAGTAAGCGATGAAGTGCTAAAGCAGTTGATTAAGTTTGCCACCTACAAAATCGATGAACGCTAATTAATGGTAGGGAGTTAATGAACTGACTTCCTCAATTCCTTGTCCTTTACGAAATGTAAAAAAGCATGCAAAACAACGGTAGAAATCAGAAAGCTCCAGAAACCGATAAAGCGAAAAGATGGAGAGAAAGTGCGATATCTGAAATTTTCCAACGTTTTTCATTGAATGCGCCTCGTTCCGTCTCATTCGGTCTTAACAAACAGGGGCATGTCTCTGGTGCTGGCCATTGCTCAGTGCGCATCACTCACTTGAAAAGAAGCTTAATTATAGAGTTCGATGCAAGTAACACCAGTAATGAGGTTCTGGAATGACGCTATCCCTTCCTTCAAGCAGCGCCCCAGCATTGGTTCGTAGAAAAATCAACGAATCTCGAAGCAACAGCTGAATTTCTTAATTCAATAACCAGGCGAATATACATTATTCATAAATGAACACGTATATGGGCTTTCGTTTTGTTGAACCTTTGCGAGAGTTTTTCAACGACTTTTGCAAATTTCGCCATCGTGCACCATTTCTCGTCCAAATTCTGCAACTCGCGAACCAGATTTCATTACTGTCTAAAAAGGGATCCCAGATAATCGACGAAATCGTGAGATTTTTGCCAATATCGCCAACAGATGTTGAGATAGGGGTCGGGTGAATAAACCTATCGATAGTTGATTAGATACCCTCGCCTTCAAATGACCAGAAATTGTGCAATTGCAGAAATTGACGTGGCATTAACGTGGCATCGATTCAAGAACATCTTTGAGCACACGTGATGTCACCTTTTCATCGAAAGATGTTCTTGAATCGATGCCACGTTAATGCCACGTCAATTTCTGCAATTGCACAATTTCTGGTCATTTGAAGGCGAGGGTATGAAATGCAGCACAATCACGTATGACCACATTCTTTGTATAGTGCTGGCGGAATTGATGTAAAGGTTGATAAATGATGTTGGTAAAGTGATGAGTGGTGTTACCTGAAGGCGATTTCCGCAATTGAGTGGGTTTACCGCACCACGTCTGAAGATGAAAGAAGTTGTGATGACTGGTCAACCAGCGGTTGTAAAAACCTTAAAAATTACTGAAAAAACCGTAGAATCGAATGAGCCCCGTTGGTACGGGCGGGGTTTGAGTTTTGCTCCTATGGGTCTCTCATTGCTTAACTTCATAATAATAGCGTACCCTACTTTACGAGAGAAACGAGTGGTCACTGAGACTCCAGTAGGAGCAGAGCGCAAACCCCACCCATTCGATCGGCCCGCTATGAAATTTCAACAACTCTCAGCAGATTTTTTGTTTTGTTTTATTACTTGTGAGCCAAACAGCGCAGATACTTTCATTTACTTGAGCAAAAACCACTGCCCCTTCAATCGCCTTCAGCGCCGGCATGGTTCAGAGGAAATGCTGAATCGAATACCGTTAAGGTTCCACAAGCCTACAATACCCTCAGGACTAGGCAAGCAGTGAAAGACCCGTGTTGGGAGATAAATACTATCACATAGCCTTACCAGGAAGGTCTTTCAGGGCGTGACAAGCTTTTTGAAAACGGTCTTTTGCATGATATAGGGGCAGAA
>MU868375.1:163076-177462 GCA_036418205.1 Ostertagia ostertagi
TTTTCGGAAGGTTGATGTCCCTGAAATTGCTGAGATAAATTCGTAACGAATGATAAATGCATTCTAATTATCACATCCAGAGTAGTACTCAAAGCCAAATAGGTGCAGTCTGAAGAACTCGGAAGACTATTTCTACACGTTGCAGGGGAAACTGATAGTGATGCCCGCTCGAGCAACCTGATGTATGTACAGCGGGAACACAAGGGGCGCAGGATAGTAGGCTCAACGCGACTCTTGCGAGTGTCGCGGAGTGGCAACTTATGTACGTCACTTTTGGGCTGCGTATGTCGCACGCGTGAGTATAAATAATGGAGCGAACGAGCGCGCTGATTGCGTGATACTACTTGTCCATACCAGAGCACTGGTAATATTGCGACTGATGGAGAATGATTGCAAGAGGTAAACCAAAAGAATAATTTGAGAGTGGCGATGGCTACCACGGTCCGATGCATGTTCGCGTCCTTCAGATGTCTGTCAGACTTGGCGATTGGGCGGCGGGCGATTGCGATCGCCCATCGCTCGGCACAATCGCCAAGTCTGAGGACATCTTAGTGCGACCCATGGAGTCGGTAATCCGTGGAGGGTGAGAAGAGAATGGGGTGTAGGCAATTAACGGGGTTGGGGATGGAGCGAGTCACTCGACATGCGTGAAAAACTGGGATGTGAGAGTTTATACTGTCGCGCTGAGAGGGTGCAAACACGTAGCGCACCGTCATGGCGATGCCTGGTCCTCAAACTCTATAACACCTGCGGCAGCCTTATATAACGCTGTAATCTACTATTCTTTATGGGAATATCAGTGTCAGCAAATCTTAGGAGTCATAAACCGCATAAGTAGAAGTGTAGTGGAATGTTGTGGTTTGAAAAAACTTTTACCTTGTCTTTAAGTTGAAAACTTGCTACATACCTCTTGAAGACTTGCTGACCTTTTCTTTCCACTTTCGTGTGCGATCACCTCAAATGTTAACGAGAAATTCGAGACGTTAGGTACGACAGAAAAGCATACGAGAACGGCTGCTCACCAAGTCCTCATCGTCATCACTTGCGTTTGCGCTGCTTGACTGCTTTGCCAGTACCGGTTGTCTAGGAATCTCTGAACATTTCTGCTAGAATATTCATTTACTGGGAAGGTCTTCAATTACCAATATGTCACTTTTATTCAGACTTTCAATAGGTATACCTACAAGTTCAAGACGTTGAATAAACAAACCAGGTGCAGAATTTGCAGATTTGTAGTTGACAGTGTCGCATAGGGGTTTTCGTAATGAGGCTACCTATAAAGATTCTGTATCATTCAATTATACTGGTTCAACAAAATAGAATGGTATCCGAAATCATCCACAAATCATACAAGAAAAGTTTGGGTCAAGTTTCACGACTCCATCTGATCTGCCAGCTTACTCCGCCCTTTTTTCTCCATAACCTAAAACCTTCTACTGCTGCAAGGGAGACCGCTTTTGCAGCCATCTCATGACGGATGACAACCTTCTCATAAGCTGGGTCAACCGTGCGTTGGACAAAGTCCAACGAGGGGTGGGGGGGTCGTATTTGGGGTGGAAAAGGGGGGTCGTATTTCGCGAGGTAGCGTGTTAGTGTTGCAGTGGAAATATGGGTGAAATAGTGGAATAGAGGGGAAGTGAGAGGATGTTTGCGGTTTCGTTACCCCCTCCCTCGCCCCGACGGCAATTTTGGAGGAAAAAAGTGGGCGGAGTTTGGGCTGTGTCGACTGGTCTCAGAATCGAATACTATAGAATGAGCCCCATGATGGCGATGGCAGGCGAGGGTGGTGAAGGGTTGACCCTGAGGGGGGGTCGTATCGAGGCCCTCTAGAAGGGGGAGGGGGTCGTAAAATTTTCGAAATCGGTCCAACGTGACGGTTGACCCTGCTCATAGATCTTTAGAAATTGTTGCAATTATAGCAGTTGGTAAAGGATGAGTACGTAAAAACAGCTTATATGCATTTGATAAGGGTAACCATGAGAAGCACAACTCACAAGATCAGTGTTGATCATTCCTTTTACGATGCCCACTTGCTTCTGCTCGCTTGAATTGAGTCGGGCGTTTGTGGCATCTGTGAAACAAAGTTTTTAGCTCTTTTGACTAAGGATATATTACAAGACTTAGGCCGATGTCAGACTTTGCGAATCGAGCGATTCGCTAGCGTCCGCGGTCGCGTCGCGGCCAGCGAATCAGCCATTGCTGGTACCGCACGCGACCGCGGACGCTAGCGAATCGCTAATAGCGAATCGCTCGATTGGTAAAGTCTGCCATCAGTCTTACTGCTTATTGAAGGGACCATTTCTAAGGACATGCATTTTGTTTGGTTTCGCCTTTTAGGAGTGACTGAAAATGGATCTCCGACCTTAGAGCTTGAAGAAGCCTGCTGGGGATTCCTTATTGGTTTCTGTGCTTTTCCTTTATGCCTTTCTCTCGTCCTTTCGTTCAGTGATTCTTCGTCACAAGTTCGCGCAATGTTCAAAATTTAATGAAAGAAGCGCCCAACTGAGAGCATTAGTAAGGGTTTTTTGCCACTTTTTTCGTCTTATTTCTTTCACGAGATCATGGCATACCGCCTGAACAACCGATAAGATTGTTGAAAAAAGTCTCACCTTGGTGCTCCTCGTCTTCCTCCTCTTTTCGCTTTTTCTCGAGCAGCAATTTTCGCTGATATTCTGGACGAAGATTCACAACATAATGGGAAATGTAGCCGATCAACAGACTGCTCTGAAGAACGAAAAGGTTAGAAAACAATTGAACAAATTCTGCGGATTATTGATATTTTGTGTAGGAGATGGAGATGTAGCCCGATAACCCCACACACTCGCGGATTTCTTCGATTTTTCCTGTATTTTCTTCAATGATTTTTATGTGGTATCGGCTTTTCTGTGTCTGTGCTGTCATAAAACACCTCAACGGGGAAACTATTGAGATAGCCTCCTTAGCTTGAAGCCGTCATTGGTTTCACAGACGAGGTGTTTCGCTTCGCTTATTACTGCACCATCTCCACGTCCAAAGTATAAGCGTTACTTATCACAAGAATGCTGAGTTGTGGGCAAAACTTTCGCCCCAGCCGGGATTCGTACCCGGATCTCTTGCTTTCCGGGCAATTGTGCTACCAGTTACACCACCGGGGCACCATTTCACCCCAACTCAGCTTCGATGGTGAAGTTACCATAGCTTATCAGCATTCACACGTATAACGTGATGAACCGGTAGGCCGATTTCGGCATTCAACCGCAAGGCTGAAAGCTTTACTAGATGTTACCATTTTGACTTGTTTTTATTGGATAACTGCACGCCGCAGTTCGCGTTGCGAAAGTTATCACAAGAATGCTGAGTTGTGGGCAAAACTTTCGCCCCAGCCGGGATTCGTACCCGGATCTCTTGCTTTCCGGGCAATTGTGCTACCAGTTATACCACCGTGATGAACTCGTAGGCCGATTTCATCCAATATAAGCGTCCAATATAAGCGTTACTGTGAAAGTCCTTCACTAACACTTGTCGTTGTCTCGTTGCATTCCGATTGAATTTCCCTTCTCACAAAATTGATAGAGCCTGTTCAGTAACCCCTTTATAACCTAAACTCATCTTTGGGTGAAGTTAGAGCATTGTGAGCTGCCGGCGCTCCAGTGCTAAATCGAACCCCACTCAGGTCGAGCGAGCCCTCTTTTCATCGGGGTCGGCACTAAACTTATGTGGAATGGCAAAAAAGCAGACTTGTAGTTGATTGCGTGCATATCTTTGTGCACGCGTCCTGTCACCTGCGATACCGACTGGGGTTGAGGTGCATGGCGCGAGAAAAGTTAGTGAATCGACTCAACCTGTTTATTAGTTTTCTCCTACTTTTGTAAATCTTTGTGGATTTGAAGCATGATACTCACAGCAACTGTAAAGACGATCATCGTCAGCCCATACGTCTCGGCGTGTCGGACAAGTTGCTTCCAGAAACTCTCGGGTGTTTCCATGTCTCGATGGGAAGAGGAAGACGGACGCAATAGTCACCAGGCCTTCTAGACTCTGAAAACAGGAAATGTTTAGCGGTGTGATCTAAACTAAATGATCTTTGGCCGTAAGATTCAACGTAATTCGATCACTTCACTTTTCACGACACGATTTTATTCCCTACTATTATACGTAGGTAGACATGAGATTGATGGGCATAGGCTTTTTTTGCAGATTCAAAAAATCACTTAAAAAATTCTAATCTATCTAAACGTTACATGACAGCCTTCTACACCGACGACATCAGAAGATTTTCCCACGGAAACATACGAGCTCAACGAGGTCGTCGAGGTACCATAGACCATTACGACGTCCCTGAAACGCTGGTCAAAAGCGGTTTTGCATAGTCACAGCTAATGTCTCTGGGAAGCTATTCAACCGTTAATTCATTAAAGAAATTATGAGAAAAATCCAGGAATGAATGAATGAAGTAGAACAACGGCATGAGTGTTTATATTAGCCATGAATCGTGAGCAATGCTTGACAAGAGAACGAGAACAAGCAAAGTCAAGCTGCGTCACATTAATTTCGTTTCGGTGGCCATACTGTAGTAGCCAGCATTAAGGAATATGATTTCAAGAAGGCGGTTCGAATTACAGAAGATTAACAACTCTAAGCATTTTTCAGAAGGACTGAAGAAGTAGCGAGATTAGCACCTTTGGTGGTGTCATTGCATAAAATTAGGTGAAGAGTAAGGGCGATTGGGGAACTGATGCGTGAAAGGTTACTAGAAGGTAGAAGAGAGAAAGTCCCTCGAAAAAGATAGAGCGTTCAAAAGACATTCTAATGACGACACTTCAAAACAGATGGAAGCATTCCCTTCGCCGACAGTTATGACAATTCTTCAGCACGAATTTGAACGAATAATATTTCTCTTACTTTTCAGACAGTTCACGAACACATGCAACTTTACCTCTTTTCACTCTTTTCGTGAACGTTAGATTTCAAGCTAATGACTTATAGGAGGGATGGATGCGTACACATTGAACCTGATTGAAGTGTACGGTTTCCGTACACAATTGCCTTGAATGAGAGCCTTAATTGAGAAGTTCTCCGGTTAAATTGTAATATCTGTTCCTGTTTAAGGGAGCACCCAGAGGAAGGATGGGTATAGTTCGAGGTAAGGTAAGGATAAGGAAGATTAGGGTCAGGAAGGAGATGAAACGAGGGCCTGAGGAAGCAGAGCACTGATAATCGTATTAGCCGCCGAATTCTGTGGACTGACTGTGATAGGGATGAGTATATGATAGACATTCTCGAAGTAGCCGTACATACATATATCTCAACATGACAGAAAATCTTTCGTTTTAATGAAATTATAAACCGCTGAGAGCCTCATGATTTGATTAGCGGAGATGAAGTTGTTTTGTAAGATGGAATCATACCATAAAACTCACGAAGACTCAGCACAAGGTCTACAAGAATTGTTAAAAATGCCTAGCCTATCGGAGCATGGGAACGTGCACATCATGACGGAACGCACCTATCTACGGTAACGCTCCTGGAAGAGGTTGCGTGCCGTTGCCAGGCAGAGAATACCTAGAGAGGGAAGATTTGCGGCTGATTAGCTAACTAAGATGAGATGAGCAGTTACCACGGCAACACCAGGACGCATTGCAAATAACTTAATAGGATCCATTTTTCGGAATTAGATTGGGAACGTGGCAAGATGAACGCCTGAACGCCCCCCCCCCCAATATTTCCCCACTTAAATCGGGCCAAAGAAGTTCTGATCATGTTATATGAGGTGAAGGCAAGTAGAACGCTTTATGAGCGTGCACACTGACAACATCCCAATTGTCCAGAGAATTGTTCAGATGGTGAATTTTTCCGGTGAAATGACTTTGAGGGGGGGGAGGGAAAAGAGCTCTCCATTTGTGCTTTAAGCTTAAATAAAGATCAATGATTTAAGGTGTTGATAAGGTAGAAGGTCCTTTACGGTAAATCATTCTTTTACAGTAGGTTTTGCAGTAAGGGCGGCTAATTCGCCTTGGACTGGAGAAGGGAAAAAGACGACGCACGCTTTGTCGCGCAACCTGCTAACCTTACTTAGAAATTTGCATTAACAGTTACTACATTACCAATAATTTCATTAGTGGTAACGAGAGAACTATTTTTTGTATCCAACAGTAGGAAGGGCCAGTCTTGAATCATGAAAATGGAGGCACAATTTAGGAAAAACAAGTCTCTTCCGTGTGAGAGTGCGGGACGTGTCGTTAAAGTTAAGGCAGCAGTGAGGCCGATGGACATTGGCAGCGCTGAAGGTACCCAATTAGAGGTTTAGCCGAAGTAGGGCTAGAGTTGGCGACGAAATTTCACCGCTCGTTTTTTGGGTTACGCTCCTTTATTAGTTAGGCATTTCTCAATGTTGGAATCCCTATTTATATGCACCAAATATATCTATCATAGAATTCTCATTGAGTGTATGGGTAAAACATCTACAAACTTCTGCTTAAACACTTGTCTTCATAAGATTACGTTTGATATGAGGCTTCTGTCCAATCAGAAGAATTGGAGAATCCGGACAAATATCCGACTTTGGGAAGAGAAATGCAAGGATTGGCGTGGACAGGTTTTATTTGAACCGCGAACTGGTCGGCATCCGGAGCAAGCATGAACGTGGTCGGGAATCCCTGTCGGAGAGGGGTTTGAGGTGAGCGTTTCAGTGATTTAGTCAGGTCACGAAAAGGTCGAGTTGAAGAGAGAAATCTGCTTAAGCAAGGCGATCTTTTGTGGGCGCGGCCGATGCACGTTTCACAGCCAAAAGATGTTCCCAGCGCCTAATAGAGGTCATACCACGTCGTCGAGCCGTCCAAACAGGGTCGGTCCTATCGTTGTTACTTTTGAAAAATTTTACTTGGTACGACCCCCTTTTCGACACCTCGACCACCATATTCCTCTCTATAGTATTTAATTCTGGTACCACTCAACCCACCAAACTCCGCCCACTTTTTCCTCCAAAAATGCCGTCGAGCGGGGGGGGGGGGGGTATATAGTCACTCTGAAACAGTAAAAATTTACCAAAATTCCCTAAATTTCAACCAATTTACCCCACTTCTACCTTTTATAATCCCACTGCTTCATTTTCTAGGGGGTATATACGCGCGCTGAAACGGCAAATTTTTCTCCCGCGCGCTCCCAACTCCCAACCTATACGACCCCCCCTCCTACAAACTCAACCAGGTACGACCCCCCGTTGTTACTAGTAACAACGTAGGGTTGACCCTGCTCTCCACCCTTTCGGCAGTCTGACTGAAGCAGTTATGCAGAGAAAGCGCTGAGGAGGGCAGCACCAATGAGAGTCACACCAGTGAGGATCTCAAATGCCAGAGAAGGGCTCCAATTTCAGGGGTTACGGGCCGTTCCTCATGAGTTTTCTCTTCATTCCATACTACTGACCACCTCTACCTTCATTTCAATGGGCTGCCTTTTCATCGCAAATTCCGCCCTTAAAGCATGTGAGGATCGTGTGGACCACCAGGGATAGGGTCAAAATAGAAAATTCCCGTGACCCCTACGCCGATCCTACCTCCACTCAACCACCTCTTCCATCTTATCGAGAGTACGGAAAAGAGAGATTGAAAAACCAGCATCACCGACGCGTTTTTCCAGAATGGTTTCCGAGGCCTACGAGGTGTGCAACGTCGTGGCGTCACCTGAGCTGCAGCTAAGAACAACGATTAATTAAGAATGAAGCAATTCCCAGACGGTTATAAGTTCCCACAGAGACAAATAATAAAAATTAAATGATTCAATGAATAAATAAGGGCGAGCGTGTGATTAGAGGCAACCTGATGCAATTAGTGCTATTCACAGAAATTAATTTTTGCATGGATTATAGCTGGGTGAACCAAATCGCTTGTGCAAAAAGAAAAGAGATCAGCGTCATTTCTTAGCGATAGTAATTCAAAGAGAGATTCGGAAGCAGGGTCGGTCCTATCGTTGTTACTTTTCGAAAAATTTTTACGACCCCCCTCCCCCAAGGTGGATTTGGTACGACCCCCTTTTCGACCCTCGACCACCATATTCCTCTCTATAGTATTTAATTCTGGTACCACTCAACCCACCAAACTCCGCCCACTTTTTCCTCCAAAACCGTAAAATTTCGTATAGTTATTATTTGTTCATTTTCTAGTCATTTTCTCTAGGGGTATATATACGCGCGCTGAAACGGCAAATTTTCTCCCGCGCCACTCCTCCCTCATCCTCATGCAACTTCTTACAATCGAAGCAAGTACGACCCCCCCCTCTACAAACTCATCAAATATACGACCCCCCCTCTACAAACTCATCAAAATATACGACCCCCCGTTGCTACTTGTAGCAACATAGGGTTGACCCTGTTCGGAAGGCTCATTAATGCACTGGTTGCTCGCATCCTCTCCTTCCTCCTCCCCTAGTCCCTTCACCTTTGCTTTTCTGCCTACAGTGAAAGCCAACAAATTAATGAAATTCCGGCCTCATCCAGTATGGAGGAGGGAGGGGGAGGGGGGGAGGGAAGGTGGCGCATCGCAGTTCAGGAGCGCTCAACCGCACCTAGAGCTACGGAGAGCATATTCTTCTCTTGTAAACGTGCAGGAAGCCTTAAAAAAGGTACGCATCTCTGGAGAGTGAGCAGTTTTTGCTTTCCCTGGGACTTCCTCGTTCTTAGGCTTAGTCCTAGTCACTCTCTAGATGAATGCTAGTTTTTATAATCGCTCATGTAATCCTGCTCAGAAACATGCATTATATTTAAAAAAAAACCCCCTGAAGAAATACTGTAGGAATAAAGCTGATAGCAGTTCGTAACTTTATAGGGCTACTTCAGCCAAATTGGCTTTAGAGCAGACTGTGCACCGCAATGCCCCCTTCTTTACTGGATGAAGTCTTCATACTAAAATATAATTCGTTAACATTACTTTGGTCACAAGATATATTGACAAGCCGTCGAAACCACAGTTAGATCCATGAAGAATGGTTACTAGAAGTTATACGCTTATGCGCTTGCAGAAATTCTGCATTCACTTCACTATTGAAAATTAACGCGATGTCAGAGAGTCCAGTGGAACCAGCTGGGCTGAGACAGAGCGCTGCTAGTCAAATCGATCGTTTCGCTGAGTAGTATGGCATGCATTCGTAGCCATGAATTGATTCGAAACTAGCTCGTTGCAACTGCTGCAGCGCCCTTGCAGCGCTGTTTTAGCGCTGTTCAGCTGTATGGTAACAAACGTGTACTTTATGTCATCATTTATTTATTTAATACGTCTATAAAGACATGCCGTTAGTTGAGAAGGAAAACACTGGCCGCACGGCCTATCAATTTAGGTCAAATTAGAGGAAAAGAAAAAAAAACTCAACCATAACAAACAAAAACAAACAAAAACCAAGCCCAAGCCTTATCTATCTACTCAGAGAATCAAAATCTGAAAGAAGTTCCAGATTGGAGCCAAACGAGTGATACAGGGGGGGGGCCAAAAAAAGAGTCACTTTGCCTATGGCGCATATCATCAAACTTTTCGTCGCAAAGGATGCCGCTGTTATTGGGAGTTATACGGCGAATTATTCCTTAGATGTCCCCCCATAAGCAGAATCAGGCCCACCTTCGCTGCGTTCACCGTCTCCAGAATATGACGTCATCTGTCATCACCGTCGAGCTTAAGGAGGCCTACAATAATCGCTCCATTCTGAAGCTGCTACATAAATTCTTCAATCGGATAACTGGTGAATGACTTCTTAGAGACACTAGCTCTGACTATGCAAAATGGCTTTTGACCAGCGTTTCAGAGACGTCGTAATCATCTATGGTTTCTCGACGACCCCGTTGAGCTCGTACCGCGAACCATGTTTCCGTGGGAAAATCTTCTGGTGTCGTCGGTTTAGAAGGCCACTATGCAATGTTTTTGATAGAATAGAATGTGCTCTTCAATATGCAATTGAGCTCATTCGGTTTGGTTTTGGCAAAGTGTAATTAATTCTGTTTTGAATGTGAGTAGGAGTGACTCTTTTTTTTTTGCCCCCCCCCCTGTATACTTCAACCAATTTGAAAACAAATTTCGCTGAGAAAGGTCGCAGTCAAGGAACAGAACTATGCTATAATCGAACTGGAACAGAATATATGATATAATTGAACTGGGCCAGGTAGCAAGTAACGATTGCGCTATGCATGACGGAAAGAGATTGTGACGATACTAGCTCTCCCTGCTTCTTTAAGTAATCATCAAACCTGTAAAGGATAGCTGTCACTGTTGCCCTGAAGCCATCATACAAGTTTTTCTGTATGGCGAGCAGAGCTGCATGTTATTGACCGCGGCAAATTTACTTTATCGATGGTGAAATTTGAATGACACTTGAAGTTTCTTCTTTGGAGAAAATTATTACCTTATCTCTTCAGAGTGCTGATTTCATCTAAAGCACGATGTGCTTATCTAATAGCGCTATTTCATTTGTTTCTGTTCATAAGTTCAAGGGTAAAAAGTGATCATGAGTACTCTTCCACTGAGGGTGCGGAAAAGATGGGATTCAGTCACCAATCCATTTCTTAGGATGCGCCATGCATTTGTCTCCATTATGATTCGCACTGGTATGTGTGTGCATTTTGGCCGTTTTACGACGACTTCTGTTATCAGTCGATGTAGGGGACAATGTGATTTTATTCGAGACGCTGTTCAAGGTAGACATAAAAATCCGGCTACAAATGCATACAATTAAAAGCTACGGTTGAGCAGCACAAAAGTCTGTGTAATGAATGGTAAATGTAAGTCTAGAAAAATATACTATATCGATTAAGCGACCCAGGGAAGGAAAAGTTGGTGAGCTTGGGCAAAACTCGGTCAAGGGTTTGATTGCCAGACAACGTAATGCAACCTATTTGCCACTATACCATCTGTGTACGTCTATCATGAAGCATCCTTGACAAGTCTTTCACCCTTATCACCCACCACATTACTGCGGGAAAACTTATGAACCTTCTTGATTGGAGAATTTTCCGGAAACTTGACAGTTGCCGTTGCTTCCTGAGCTAAATCCGGTTGCTGCCCTTGGAGTTCTTCCGGTATGATAGATGCTCGCTCCAATGTTCGCATTTGATAAGCAAACGGCGGATGAAATTAGCTCTTACACGTTCACTCCTAATTGTGGTTGGTCACTAGTAACTTCCTACCGATCAGTAGACCATCGGTAGGAAGTTGTTAGTGTCCGGCGTTCAAATGAATTTACCTTGAAATTGCTAGAGCACAAATTGCCTCAACCAGCCCACACTGTACGAATTCATATAGCGAGACGATACGCTTGAGGAGTCAGCAGCGCTCATGAGACGGAAAAAAATAACAAGATAATGAAGAAAGAATGAAATAGAAAGGATAAAGCATTCGGCGTTAGGCCGATGTCATAGTTTGCGATTCGCTAGCGAATCCTCGATTCGCACTGTCACGTGACACTGTTTGAAAGTGGCGGGCTTCCTTTGAACGTTGGGTCCCGCCACTATTGAGTCGCTGGTACCTAGTTCGACTCGCTGGTACATCGTTCGATTCGCTGGCGCAACGCTCGGATCCAGCGATTCGCTAGCGAATCGCTCGATTCGCAAACTATGACATCGGCCTTAGGCGGTACTTTTTTGGGTATACGCAAGTCATTACGCATCGATTCATTATCGTAGTGACACTTGAGTGGGAATGGACTTCCTCATAATCACTAGGGACAGCCGGTGGACAAGCCAATGTTTTTTGTATTTGCAGATAAGCCTAGTGCCAGTTAACCCATATCAGAGAAATAAAAGGGCTTGGCTGGGCTGGTTGGGGTGCGATGAGGAATTTGGTTTCTGAACTGGGCGTGTGGTAAGCGGTGCCACATGCCACTACACCACTTCCATCCCAGGAAAATGATGCAATATAAAAAGATTCAGGTCTCAAAGGACCCTTCGGTGACGTTCAGTAGCTCTGTCATAATATGCAACAGCAATGAACACCGAAGAGTTGGTTGAGTTCAGCATCCAGTCTCTTGCTATAGATATCATTCAAAGTTCGTACTCAGAGATGTGAAAGTGAAGAACCAGAGTTACGACATTTTCTTCAGAAAAGGAATGCTGCCCGATTTCAGGGATCACTAGCATAGATCTGCAAAAAATAAGCAGCTAGTTTGCTGAACAGAGGCTTTTCGATGCACGCTCAAACCCCTTCTTGTGTTCTTGGCGAGTAGTTGCACCGTTCCCAAACACATAAACATGGCGCTCGGTGACGTGTGCACCGGATCATGGGGATTTCTACGGATGAAGCCGGAGTGGATAAACGTTGCTGAATCGCCTTTTCGGGGGATTCTACGGACCGTGTTAGTAAACAGTGAAACATTTGTTACGTATCTACGCGAATTTCTGCTCTGATCTGCAAGGGAATGCTATGGAACGAACAATAGTTAACATAAGCGATGAGCATTTTAAAAGGTAAAAGCTGAGGTGGGCAACCCTTCTCCTACACGTAAAAATTTGAAATGTTGAAGGTCACATTATTTGTAGAATGCAGGGCAGTGCAGATAAGAGCAAAGAAATGGTTCGCTAAGGAGAACTTAGTCAAGGTTAGGCTTAGAATCCTCAGAAACAGGATAGTGTAATTGAAAAGAGAGGTTTTTCAAAGATTATTCATCATGCGGGCTCACAAAAACTACATATGTCACGCGACACATTCAAGGACAATTACAGCAAATTACAGAACTGCTGGACTTGAAAACTGAACCCGAGAAGCTAAGTTCTCTAGTATAGGCGTAGAAAATTTGATGCTCGCAATCGTGATCAAAGAGGTAATATTTACGTTACAGTAAATCCAACTGCTTCTCAGGCTCTCGGGCGTCTTTCAGACGCTCAATAGCAAAACTCATAGAAAAGGCATAGTTGGCAATACTTTTTTATTTCTAATTTAATTGTGATCTTGATTGATCAGTGTTACCTGTGTCTAATGATGTTCTTGTTTTGTCTGGTGTTTTGTTCCTAACGTTGTCTTATACAACCTATTGATAAATGAATAAAATAAATATTATAAGTGAGTTGTAGATGGGTGAGAGTTCATTATGAAAGTGTGGATATAGCACGTTTGACCATATTCTCGAAAATAATGTTTCATAATATATGTACTGGAATCGGTAATAGAGTGGAAAAGGTAGTTATCGTATAATATATCAAAAAATAAAGTGGAATGGCAAATTTAAAACTAAAATATCTCGAGGCAACACCAGGAAGGAGGATGAAATTCTTGAGAGCACTGTAATGCTCATTTTGATGTGTATGATGTGCCAAAAGGTGTTTAATCTCGACATTTCGACAAGATCTTCTTCCACATGGCCTGAAGGGAAAAATTCAAAACAGGGCATTCAAAAACTGCTGGTAGGTGACACTAGGACCAAGGCCAGGAGTAGGGAGGAAGGTTGTTCGCGTCTCTTCCGGAATCCCTTCCTCTACTAAGACTTAATGCCGAGTCTGTGAAAGGTGCACTCACTTCCATGTTCTCCCTAATGAGATGAGCGTTTCTCAAAGCTCCAAAGGTTGCTCCATTTTTGAGAAATACCTTCTAAACCGCAGAACGCCTCTTCTAGCTGGAGGTTTTGACGAGCCCATAAGAAAAGCAGCGAAAAAATTCACCCAAAAAATGTATTTGAGAGTTCTGAATTCTCACTATCAAAGGATCGAGGAAGTTCTGCTCCAACAGTCGCTCACCTGAAGATGTCGTTGAAAGCTCCAAGAAATATTTATCTGAATTCTACCCCACAACTATAGCTCGGCTGCTTTTGCAGGCATTCTACTAAAAAAAGGGCTGAAAGGCGGCTAACGATGAAATTTTTTAGAATTACTTACCTGAAATAATAACTGAATAGCAGCAGTTTTCTCCAAAACTGTTCTCCTCCTAGCAATGAGGAAAGGAGGAGCACACTCGCTACTGATCAAATCGAACAATGTTCACAACGCGAAGTAGCCTTGATTTCCAGATTTCGAACTTCCTTACTACCATGACGTGCAGCCTACGGGACCTACCAAAACAACACTTTTTTCCTCTTTTTTTGAACTTCGGATTAATCACATAACACTAAATTTTGGATGTGCACTAAGATTCTTTTTCAGGTGCCATGGCACTCTATAATCGCCTTCTCACGTACGGCATCACAAGAATCTAGAAGGAGTACATGATGCAGTGCTGCAATTTTATTCGCGAAAGGATGTATTTGAAAAAAAAGGACGACTTCGAGAACGGTAGATATTGTAATAAAAAAGCCGCATTGATTTAGAGGGAGAGCCGGTTCAAAACAAGCAGCATAAGCGCATAATTTTTCTGTAAGACCATGTCTGAGAGCTTCCATACCTACTATCAATCCTACCCGATGAGTAAGTACTCTGAATGGATATGCCTACCTGAAGATGATTACATTA
>MU868375.1:186490-199452 GCA_036418205.1 Ostertagia ostertagi
ATTTCTGCTTTCTTATTTGGTTTACCGTTGTCTGGAAGAATCGTCCTCAGAAAATTAGATACTGAAGATCTTGAATTTCAGCCCCGAGAAGTCAAACCTTTCATTGAAATGCGTTCAACTGTTCTCTATTCCTCAAGGAAAACACCGTAATTTGCCTAAAACTGTCTCTCTGTGCATAATTAATCGAATCTAATGCGGTCTGCACAAACAATTCTTGCCCTCGGATACGCCACGCACGCGCCTGTGGCTGGCAGTCCTCGAAATTGCGACCCCCTTCCGACCAAAATGCGACCCCTTCGTTCGAACAGTTCGAACGGACGGTTGACCCTGGTTGAAATTTTCATCATAAAAAATACTGACTAAGCTGCATATAAAATTCCGATTACTTCGTCTCGCCAATTTTCTTTCCTAAAACTTATGAGCTAGAAAAAAATATAAAATTTCTTGTGGGCCTTGAGAATATAAAAAAAAACTGGAAAAGAAAACAAGACAGGAAAGGAGTTCGCCCAATAACTGATTTCTAGCACTTCGATAAGTTCTAAAAATAGGGCTTCCTCCAGCGTGATATACAGGTTCGTGAACGATCAAATGTGAACCGTTCTGCAGTAAACCGGCTTCGGGATGCGCCACGCATTGGTTTGTAGTTGAAAATTGCGTGGGTGGTTGGCTGTGTCCTTCCCTTGCCAAAATTTCGGCAATTTTCCCATTTCAGCAGATATATCCCACTCCCTTCGTAGGATGGGGTACGTACTTTTTGTGGGAGATAGATATAGCGGTCAAAAATGTTCGCCGAAACGGTCTCTCGTACTTCTCTTTTTTTTGAAGAAAAAATTAATGGTGATCTCGAAAAATTTTTCTTTGAATATCCTGATTCTTTAAGACTTGAGGATATAAAAACACTAGAAAACATAGTATATCAATCTTTGGAGCTCCGAGGGGCGGAAGTGGTGTAGTGACAAGTGGCGCGCTCACTACGCGAGCGGTTCGGGGATCAAATCCTGGGTCGTGAGTCGCCCGGGCCAACCAAGCCTTCCATCCCTCCGGGGTCGGGTAATAATACTCGTAGTCACGCACCGGACAGCCTTGCCTATATTTTCGATTTAGCAATGGTCGATTTACTGGTCATTTATAAAGGTAATGAAAATGATATAAAATTGCTGTTGACAAATGTTTATAAGGATTTACTAGATCTCAAGAAGACTAACGAAGACGAGGAGTCAAGCAACTATTTAGATTTGAAGATTCATGTTGAAAAAGGTTGTATCAATACTGAACTTTATAATAAAACAGACGACTTTAGTTTCAAGGTTATCAGATTTCCACATAGCTCTTCTAATATATCAGTTAATAATAAAAGTGCAGTTATTTACACTGAAACTCTTAGAATCTCTAATACATGCACCTTGTATGAAGTCTTCATTTCTAAACTCAAAGAAATGATAAAAGTACTGAAATCCAGTGAGTATGAAGAAACCTTTATTATCACTAGCATATTAAAGTGCATATATAAAAATAAGTTTATTGGTTTATATAATATTGTATTGTGCCAGCTATAAATGGGGGAAAAATTAACTGCATTTGTGTGTCGGTTTTGTTTTGTGAAAAAATAAATCGGTACTAAGTTATGTGTATCTTATTAGTTATAATATCATATAAAGTAACTAGCTATACAATCAACAGTTAACACGCTCTTGTTTGCTAATGTAAAATGGTTTCATATTGGCGATATACGCCTGACTATCAGCGCACAAATTGTTAGCTATTAAAACCTAAATTTGTATATTAAATAGCGTTCATCAACACCTGTAGGCCAGGATCGACACTCCTTCTGTTTGTGTCTCACCATTTTCCTTCACCACATGTTTAATTGTTACCGCCTAGATAAACCAGACACTAAACTTCTCATCTAACCTTATCTCCATAGATTCCGCTTAACCCCTACATCACTGATAAGCCTCATCCCAGGATAAAACGAATAGAGTGGATGTCGTCTGAGTAGAAAGCGAAACGAACGCCATGTTTTTGCTTCTTGGTACAATTGAGCTATCATATAACTTCGTATAACTTCATGCTATGTAACTATACGGTGGCCGGCCCCCGCAAGTCATTGTATAGGCCACATCGCATTCAAACGCCACTGCGAATGTACAAATGGAAGTAGAATGCGTGCCGCATCCCAAAAAGGGATTGATCAACGGCAAATGCTTTATCCTTTATCCTTTATATCACCTTTGGAGGACTTTGCTCAGGCGAGAAAAACTAATGCGCGGGAAATCGTTTTGGCGAACACCTTTGACCGCTACTGTGGCGTGAGTTCGCAGTGCTGGTATTATCAGGGGTTACGAATGATTAGCTGGTGGAGAGACCAGAGAGGGGTCGTATGATGTTGTTGTCATCCTGGAGAGGGAGTGTGAAGGAGATTGTAAGCCCGAATTGCTTCAATGCGGTGACTAATCCAGCCAGCGTGATTCGCGATCCTGTAATGAAGATCTGATCGGACACACTTGTTTTCATGTTCGGTCTATTTTTGCATAACAATTTTTGGAATACAAATTTCATCAGATTAGATACCTTAAAATCACACCACATTATGACTTTAACACTGCAGGGAAGATATATACAAATACACAAATACAGTTTACACCACAATGATATCTTCTTGAGCTCCATAAGGAACAGAGCAGCACCTCGTCATATTGATGGTATGTACGGCTCGCTAACAATGTACTGATACAGTTTACCATCCATTATCATGTTTTGAGTGACCACAAAGTCTCGAGTGAGTGTCTCGCTGTAGGCGGTACACAAATAACGAGCAGCTTTCGAAAGGAGTAGCTACAGACTGCTACCAGAAAAAATCATGAAGTATGCAGTAACATAGCTGCGCATTGCATACAGGGGGGGGGGCAAAAAAAAGAGTCACTTTCATTCACATTCAAAACAGAATTAATTACACTTTGCCAAACCAAACCGAATGAGCTCAATTGCATATTGAAGAGCACATTCTATTCTATCAAAAAATTACATAGCTTTCTACACCGACGACATCAGAAGATTTTCCCACGGAAACATGGTTCACGGTACGAGCTCAACGAGGTCGTCGAGAAACCATAGACGATTACGACGTCTCTGAAACGCTGGTCAAAAGCCATCTTGCATAGTCAGAGCTAGTGTCCCTAAGAAGCCATTCACCAGTTATCCGATTGAAGAAATTATAGCAGCTTCAGAATGGAGCGATTATGGTAGGCCTCCTTGAGCTCGACGGTGATGACAGATGACGTCATATTCTGGAGACGGTGAAGGCAGCGAAGGTGGGCCTGATTCTGCTTATGGATCTAAGGAATATTTCGCCGTATAACTCCCAATAACAGCGGCATCCTTTGCGACAAATGGGCAAAGTTACTCTTTTTTTTGGCCCCCACTGCATATGCTGATTTCATGAAATTGGACACAGTGCTGACTTCAGAAACAAGCAAGTGGTATGTAGTAATCTGCGACGAACGTTGGTAACTTATTCTAGCCTCCGAACATATCCTCAAGTTCTTTCCTTTCATCTCGTGTTGGCCTAACAATTATTACCGCGGCGCAACCACAGGATATGGGGACATCTGTTAAGAACTGAGACTAGGAGGGGCAGGAACTTCGGGATGAAATGAAAATTGCTGACGCATTTCTCTCCTCCTTCCACTAAGATTCAGTTCCCAACTCTAGAAATGAGGAGATGTTTTACGCGGCCTTGAATGCGTTGCCACCACAATGTACCCGTATCTTGCGATAGCACTTTTCTCGCCTAAATTTTCAGAAATATTCGCTTGCATAAAGACTATTCTTCAAATGATCGAGCTTTTAATGGCATCATTAACTCAGTCCAAAAGATTCAGCCTTAGGTCCCATTCCAGAGTGTGCTAATTCTCCCCCTTACAACTTCAATTTCCCTTGGGCAAACGTCATCAATAGAAAGGCTGTTCTCTCGTCAGCAGCCGCACATTTTCGCAGTGTATAGAAATATAGTTTCATAATTACTATCTACACTACTATGAGATGTCAACAGCCAAAAGACAAGTAAACCCAGCGAAGTACATCAAAGTCAAGGAAAGAAGGAAGTTAGGTAAGAGACCGGGCGATGAGTTGAGTTCAATAATTTCGATGGACACATTTGATACGAAGGGATGATCACGTAACCACAGCGAGTTGAATCTGATTGCCTTGCCATAGTTCAGCGGAGGATCTCTGAAAAAAAACATTTCAAGTCGTCATAGTGTTGAGTTAAATGTGCCATATTTTAGGGTGAAAAATATTTTTGACAAAATTATGCACTTCATTGGGGGTGTGCGCTGTTGAGCTCGCGTCATATTTCTTGCAAACCTGCCTTTCGCTGGACTGACCAGGGTCCGCGTTGGGAAATGGTAGCCATAGTATTGCTTAACGTGCCACCATTTGACCAGGGTCAACCGTTACGTTGGACCGATATTGGAGCGACGTTGGACCGATGTTGACCGCTCTCCGCGCCGGCATTCACTCTCGCCACCCGCGAGCCGTCTGTGTCTCCGTGCGTACGTTCACTCTCGGCATTACTCTCACACGTCGTCGCGTTGGACTTTGTCCAACGGACGGTTGACCCTGATTTGACACCCTCCATTGCCGCCCGCAAAAGTTCTCCAAGACCGGCGGGGAGAGGAGAGGGAAGCGGGTGTGGGCGGCGTATGGGGGAGCAGCTCCTGCAATACAGAAATGCTGCACAAACGTCTACCCAGTACTAATTGCAGTACAAAACACATCACTAACATAAAAAGTTTCCTCCTTCACTAGCGAAAAACCCCTCCGCTCACAAATCCCGCCCACACACGCCTCTCCTCTCCTCTCATTCTTAAGGTTCGCTCGTTCGCGAACATGTTTATATCCTTGGCGCCCCATTCTTTTTTCTTTTCATCACTAGCGGTCCTCTTCAAACCCCCACAAGAAGAAATACTTAAATATTGATAGTGAAGTTTGCCTCCAAGTGTTAAAGAATTTGATCAAGAGAGCAAAGCGGTAGTTGCACAACGGCTCGCCTCACAAATTATCCGTGAGCGAACCACACAGTCACATGCCCCCGCGGTTCTGGTGTGGGACTTAAAGCAACAGTCCCAGCAGGGTTTTACCTTCGACACTAATGGTGTGGAACGATGCGCTAGCCCTAGTCAAGAACATAAGAAGTGTGACTGAACAAAAAACTCACCTTGGAAAGCCGCTAGAAAGGGAGCTGAACGGCTTCGAAGTGGGCGTGGTTGCTCAGTCGGCTGCAATCCCCTCGGCCGATTCCAACCACGCCCACTTCGAAGCCGTTCAGCTCCCTTTCTAGCGGCTTTCCAAGGTGAGTTTTTTGTTCAGTCACACTTCTTATGTTCTTGACTAGGGCTAGCGCATCGTTCCACACCATTAGTGTCGAAGGTTCTGCTGGAGTGTTGCTTTAGATGCATGGTGCATCCTAAAGCAAATTTATTCAAAACCGAAATCAAATCCTCTCCTAACTACCTTGCTCTGATCAAAAATTTGAAATACAAAGTGCAATATTTGTAATGTTTCGAAGAAACGTACATGACATCGTTTTCTTTGACACTGTGAATTATGTACCCTATGTGGCGTAAGTGATGAAGTATGCTTCCGTTTCCGAAGAAGTGCCCTAAATTGTTAGGTGTATATTTCTAAACACCTGACTCTATGCGATATCAAAAGGTTATATGAAGGTTTGTACACTCACCCGTACCAATGGCAGAGAATATTGTAATATGAGGGTTAGCAGAAAGCAGTCGATGCAGACGGTATGCCATCCGTTCGTTTCTCTTGGCGATTATGTCTTCACGCAAGTGCCGTTGAATCTATAAAAATCAGTCCTATATGGAATCGTCTGGCACTTATCCTATCGTGAAAGGGGAGGATTCCATCGAATTCTTTTGTTTTCTCAACCAGCACTGATCCCAAAAAAGGCGTATTCGCAAGGCATATGCGCATGCAAGAGCAAGAATGTGCCAAAAGTAGAAGAAACGATTCTATAGAAGCAATCCAATTCAGAAGGAATTTCCTTCACTTTCCCCGAGTGAAGGAATAGTATGAAGTCTTCGTTCTCTCAAGAGCGATGCCACGTAGCTATCATCCAGTTCATATCAACTTCAAAAAATGCGAGGTCGACTACATAAATCAGGGACCAGCATAGGTGACGGAGTTTAGAGCGAGGACTTAGGGTTGGGAGTCCCAGAGAATACCGTAATCCACGTTCACAGGAGCGCGCTATTGAGCATTGGGACGGCAGTCGAACCGGGGACTGGTTCCCGGGTCCTTTAAACGGCCCTCAACCGAGCGCGATCCCCAACGATGCGCGACATGGCAGGCCTCGCAGGAGAGATGGCTCTGGCTCCAACTTTTTCGTTTTGCCTTACGGCTGAGCCGACTCTTTGACCCACTCCACCTTACGGAGAAGTTGCTCTGTACAGTTGATGCTCACTTTTTCGTCGTGGAGCTAGGAGAGAACGCGACATTTTCATCAGCGCAAAGCTTCTTTCGCTGCAGGAAACCTCGGTCCACTAATGATCAGGGGTGGACTCAAGGTTCTCGCAGCAAAAAATATCTTCGCGCTGCGAAATTCGAAGATGTCGCGTTGTGTACTAGCAAACTACACAGGGAGGAGGATTTGGCGTCGAATTTCGTGCCGCCTACAGTAATCCCAGTTTTGACCTGAGAGGAGGTTGCTGGTTGCCATTTCGTTTTGTTTTCACATGCACCCCGCAGCTTTCTACCGCTGCTGAACTTGCGATCAAGTACTGTAGGCGAGAAATACCAGCCCGCCTTTACTTTAACAGCGCCCAATTCTATGCTGGTCAGTTCTACATTTTGCCACATGGATCAATCGGTTTACACTTCCGCCTTCCAGCTCATGGTCAGGCTGTTTTCTTGTAAATACTTCACTTAATAGAAGTCGGCTCAAATGAAAAAAAAAGTCACTTGCATTTGTTGCTCACTTTTTGTGCACGTAGCTTCTCCACTTCATCCATGTGAAAGCCATTGATCGAATATTCGTTGATTTCGAAATAACGATCATCGAGGTTCCCGCATCTGTAGTCCTTTACAAGTGCTGATAGTGAGCGACGATTGTTGATTTGGAACAATTTTTTAGTATGATGAAGGTACTCCAGGTAGTGCACAGTGTAGTTGATGGCGAAAATGATCTACAATATTTTAATGATGCATTTTTCGTGGTGTATACATTTGAAAAAAAATCATTAAAGTAGGTTCGTGGAAGTGGGATATTGGCAAGTAGCGCTACTTTCGTTCAGAAGAGGCTTGGCCCAGGGTCGACTTCGCGGTCTCCGAAGGTTGATGGTGTGGGCAACAGGGTCTACCCTACGTTAGGAAAAGTACCAACATACAGGAGGGGGTCGTAGGACGGGGGTCGTAGGTTGTTGAGTTTTGGTGGGGGGGAGGGTCGTACTTGTTTCGGTAGCACGAAATTACATGTAATGAGGTGAGAGCGCGCGGGAGAAAATTTGCCGTTTCAGCGTGCGTATATACCCCCTTCCCCGCTCGACGGTGTTTTTGAGGGGAAAAAGAGTTGTGAAGGAGGGGGTCGTATGAAATCTCTCATGAAGGAGGGGGGTCGTAAAAATTTTTCAAAAAGTCGGTAACGGTAGGGTTGACCCTGGTCGGCACTGTTGTTGAACCTTCTGAACCTATATTTCACAAAGAGACACCAAAATTTTAATACTTCGAAATTATTTTGAAATTAAAAAAGAAGTAGAATTATGATGTCGCTTTGTGCTATACAACATTTAGATCCTGGTGAGACTCCGGGACAGCACAATACCAGAAGAAATTATCCAAAATTGTTGAAAAGGTAGCCTACACCAGAGTCTTGGCTATTTCTCTAAAGCCCGCCTACATTTTTCTAATTTCGTGAAAAATTCTCTATCCACTGTCTTTCGTCAAAATGCGACCCCCTCACCCTCATCGATATCAACTAAGCCCACGGTTTATGTTGGCATAGCACCAAATTCCGGACTGAATCCAGCACAGTCCATCAGTTTGGCTAACTGGTGCAAGATTTGTCCGTAAGGATAGAAACCCTGATGTGAAGATCAGGTGATACCTAAAAACCACTCTATAACTATGTCATATCTCACCACGATTCTGAGTGGAAATGGAATGTGTGGCGCATCCCTAAAAACTTGCTAGGGGTTTTACCGACGCCGAATGCTTTATCCTTTATCCGTTATTAAATGTGAGGGCACTAATTGAGTTGTGTTCGCATGACATGTGTTCAATTTGGTCTAAATAGCCTCGATTAATCGGTGGTTTTGCCGCTAGCAAGGTGTGAAAGGAACAAATCAATTATGTGCCTACGACCTCTTCGATCGCCTTTGTTGCACTGGCAATCCCTTCCTCCATTGTTGCTTTATGAGTTTAAGAAGGCCAGTGCACGCGACTGCGCAAGCAACTCCTCTCAACAATCGCCACTCTGCTGCTAAGTGGCTTAAGGTGGTTCTAATCAAAATAAGAGCAGCAAGGTGAACAGCAAAATATTCTACAGAAGCGCTCCGACGAGAACTACGCCCTCTAATCGGCATTGAAAATACCGCTTTGTTGCTTAGATCAAGGAAGAAATCAAACGTCTTCGCAAATCAGGGTGAAACTTGGATGCATGGCGCATTCCAGAAACTTTGGAAATTTTTCATTTTAGTGTCAACCCCATACTTTCGGAAATTATCTATGTACTGTCAACAATTTCCAGAAAGAATGCTGATCGAGTAGATTGACAGAGCTTTCTCAATGAAAACGAAAACAAAAAGTCACTTTCCCTCCACAATCATCAGCGCATTATTCATTTTTTTTAAATATGACCGAATGTTATCTTCTACAAACCTCAACGGTTCTTCCCGAAAGAAACGTCATAATAATCCTCCACACGAACCATGTTTGACAATTGGGGACGAATACTACATTTACGAGAATAGCACTTCTTGCATTGTTCCTCAAGGAATTAGGAGAATATCGTCGGAGAATATCACTGATCGAGACTGATGGTGAGAAGCAAGTTACCCCCCCCCCTTCTCTCCTAGTCTCTGAAGCCATGCACTCTGCACCCTCACAGGGAAGCAGCTGGTGACCAATCGTTGATGCAATGGCTTCGATAGAAAAATGAGATAAGGTCCTTGGGGAAACTTGAAAGGCAAAGAACATACAGGTTGTCCTTACAAGGGAGGTCTTTCAGGGCAAGGTGCGCTTTTTGGAAACGGTTTAGTACATGTTGTAGGGACGCATGTATGGACCACAAAACCATGTTTCGTTTTCGCTGAACGGTTTTAGTAGTACCAAAAAAGTGGTGAATAATACTCTTGATGGTTCAATCCCCGCGGCGACTAAATTTTGCAATCAAGGTTGGCGGCCACTTGTTGGCGCGTCGCCGACCACCGCCTCACTGTCATGTCATCACTGTTTCTATAGTATGTGACTCTAAGAACACTCGGAAGCACGGCCCAACTACACAAACTTTTTTCCCTCCATAACATCGAGAGGGGGGAATATACCTGAAACAGAATATCCTCTGATTCGCAAAAAAAAACGGCAAACACGACCTCTTCAACGTCCAAAAAATACGACCCTCTTTTCAACCTTTTCACCTCCACCAATCCTGATTGCAACCTCTCCAAATAATTCATATACGATCCTCTCGTTTAGAACTGCGTAATGCACGGTTGACTGCCGTCAGACCAGGGTCGGTCCTATCGTTGTTACTTTTGAAAAATTTTTACGACCCCCCTCCCCCAAGGTGGATTTGGTACGACCCCCTTTTCGACACCTCGACCACCATATTCCTCTCTATAGTATTTAATTCTGGTACCACTCAACCCACCAAACTCCGCCCACTTTTTCCTCCAAAAATGCCGTCGAGCGGGGGGGGGGGTATACGCGCGCTGAAACGGCGAATTTTTCTCCCGTGCGCTCCCAACTCACCTAGCCTACTACTCGTGAAAACTCGAGTTTCACCACAAACTGAAGCGGATACGACCCCCCCCCCTCCAAGCTAAACCAAGTACGACCCCCCCCGTTGGTACTTGTACCAACGTAGGGTTGACCCTGCGTCAGACCAACATTTAAGATAGCGTCATAATGGCCCACTATTCGTCAAAGAACTGTCGAAACGTGCACCATGTTCACAGAAACCATTCTTCTGATGTCGACGGTGATGAAGGCTACTATGAAATCCTTTGATAGAATGGTATGTGCTCTCCAGTTTCAGTTGAGAGTATTCGTTCGTGGAGGATGAATGACTTTTTTTGACGTACTGTATTATTTGAATTTGCAATACTACTCGAAGTGATAGCTATTCATCCATTCAACAATTCTCAAGAAAAAATCACCTCATCTTGGCTGAGTGAAGCGACAGGATTGCATTGCTCCTGTGCTGTTTCGATAGCGTGTATCTGTTTATCTTCTTCGTATGCTTTGTTAGCGAGGAATACGTCGAGCATAGGTGTGGCGGGTCGGTTAAGGATGTTCTCGCATAACTGGTAGAGAGCAAACAGTAGCCATTCTGGACGCTTCCGATCCCAACTTCCTGCAACGAGCAGATCTTCGCATTGAAGAAACTTTACAGACACAAATCCAGCAGGGTGTAAACGCGAAACCATTGCATGGTCATCCAAATATTTCCTACAAAGAGAAGTAAAAGTTGCAAAATGAAAAAGAATGCTCGAAATTTCAGAAAAATTCTCGACACTTTTTTGTTTCTCAACGCACAGCCCACCATCAGTATTATCATAAAATTCTCTTCGCGGACGCAACGACTGGGTCCGCAGCAGCAGAGGTTGTGCCAATTTAACGCCAAAAACGCGTCATTAGGACGCTAGAAGTTTAGGTATTGGATCCAACGCCCCGTGGGCCCGTGCACGGTTAACGTGGCATAATTTCAGGGTACCCGACTGGAGGCCCGTCGCGCGGCAAGAAGGCAGAGTCGCGGACGAGTCGCAGCGCGTGGTGTGCGATGTAGGACGTACAATGGACATTCTATTTAACTTGACGCGAAATCACTACAGTACGCGCGCGACTCGTCCGCTGACTCCCCTTCTTGCCGCGCGACGGGCCTCCTGTCGGATACCCGCGTTCTCAGTTCTGTCGTATCACTGATCTGTATGCTTTCTAGTGTCCAAGTTTGTTTTTCTCTCCTCGGCGAGAATTTTCTACAGCGTGAAATAGTTTGGCATTTCTGACCTACCACATCAATCTGATCGTGGGATGTGCATTTAAGAGTTTTTAGTGACGTGCACCTACCAGCTATGCTTTCATACAGATCTTCGGCCACTTTGTAGGAATCAGGTCGTTGCTCGTCTTGTTTTTGAACACAGTTAAGCAGACTGCTCCGAAATTTTTCCATGACTGAATTATATTGTATTAAATAGACTACAGTAGAAAAAGTGAAGAAATATAAATTGAAAGCTAACGAAAAAAAGCATTTTAGTACCATACATACAGTCTTTGATACGTTGATGAAGCTTGGGATGCAGATAGCTGGCAGTCGTTTGTTTCCGCTTGAGATTCCTGCATTTTATAAGTCGTCTGACCGTTTCTTCATTACGCAGATCAATTTCTAATAGCACTGTGTCGGAATAGGAGAACGCCTCACGGACCCGATCCGAGACTGCAAACAAAATATTTTGGTACTGTAGACCCTATATAGGATGTATTCGTAGCATAAAAATTACTATAAATAAAGGAATGGGCGGAGTTAATGCAGTGGGCGGGGTAGTTGTATGCGTAGGGGAAGGGATGGATGGTGGACGAGATGTAGTGGTGGAATGGTGCAGTTGGGGGTGTGATATATTAAATAAAATTTAAAATAATTACAAAAATGTGTGGTTCAGGGGTTGTGGGCGGAGTTTGCGCGGTGGGCGGGGTCAAAATATGGCTAATACGGGGGGTCCGTGGGCCAGGGGATGTGCGTGCGCCCACCCGCCCTTTCATCAAAGTGATTCTCTTCTTCATAGGGCCTATTCATGAATGACTACACCTGCACAGGACATTGACTGTAAGTGAACTATTGCGATGACTGACTTCGTCAAGATTGTTAAGGGAGTTGAAACCAAGAAAAAAAGGACCCTATCGCAAGATGCGGAGGTATTGTGGTGGCATCACCTTTAAGCCGCGTAAAACATTTCCTTTTCGTTAAGTACGGGACCAGGCTACAGGCGAGGAGGAGATACTCGAGGGTATGCGAGCAGTTTTTATTTTTCCCAAAGTTCTTGTCCCCTCCCAGGATCAATCCTGAAGAATGCCCCTGTATCTCGCGATAGCACCAGAAAGCGTTAAATCTTGATATTTTTCCTCTGCCAACGAAGTTCTCGGGTCAGCTCTGAATACGTCATTTTTAGATGCGGTCCCATCCACACCCTCAGCGCGATGAGAGTTCTACTCCAGCAAATATGTTCAATGATGCCATCAAAACCGCCCCGCTTTCAAACCATTGTGATCTCTGTAGTTAGCAAAATTTGACCTAATGTTTAATAACTGTAACTAATACAGAGCGGCACTGTTCGGTTCTTGAGGTGACCTTTTTTACCTAAAACCTCGCTTTCGGAGGATGGCATAAAGATTGACTAGATTGACTTTCCGAATTTTGAAAGCTACAATAAGGGATGTTGAAGATTGCAGTGGGAGCATTTATATAAGCTTCCATAGAGGTGTAGCGGCAAGTAGTTGCGCAGTTCCAGGGTCTTATACCAGGTTAAATTTCGCCCAGAACAAGCACATCTTTCCGCTTTAGGTGATCGGTACCAAACTGATCTAGGACCACTGAAAACATCGCCCATTTGCCTCAGGTCATCTGAAATATATCGCCTTCGTTTCTGCAATTCTAAACGGAATAGAGGACGTGGCGCAAACTGAAACAGCAGTACTTGACCCGATCCTTTTCTTTTCCTTTCAACTTACCTCTT
>MU868375.1:212452-241601 GCA_036418205.1 Ostertagia ostertagi
TTTCTTGGTGCGGTAGTATCGGGCAAAATCGTAGTCGCCACGCAACGTTCAATTACTATTTTCAGTCTTTTTGTACCATACCTTCCATTATCGACTCTGTTCTCAATTTGTCCTGATTTTTGACTTTCACAATCTCATGTATGACTCAGAGGGCTAATAATGTGAGACGATGCATCGGTAGCCAAAATGATTACAGTTCAATCACAAGCGCCAAAAATTTGTGACAGAATCACCCGCAAATAACCCGGAACTAGCCGTTTCCTACAATGAATACCACCGATGGAAGCTACCCTTGGTGACAAATGGTTGCGCCATGATTTTTCAGTCTAGTGGTGCGCATGGCGCATTGATTGTAGGCCGACCTTCAAAGGGATGACCGTAGTTCAGTTTTTTTTTCAAGTTTCGTTTTTCAACAATAACTTTTTTTTAAAATGTCAGACTTGTATCGATGCCAACATGCTTAGTAGAAAAGTAGTTTAAATTTGGTCCTAGTAGAACCGAACTTTCAGTTTCGTGAATGTAGTGAAGAACAGGGAATGCAAGGCAAAGGAAATTCGGGACTTCATTGATTCCGTCTAGAATGTTATTCACGTAAACGTGATTAATTTCTGAACAATAAAGGTAGTTGTTTTGATCAGAGCGTTTCGTTCTTGCCACCACCGACAAAAGTCGTCTCGGCAAAAGTCGGTCCACGACTGGAACAGAAAACATCACCGTTCCATGCCTTCAGCTATCCTACCAGCATCCAGTACGCTAAATTCCTTCATTTAATACTTAATTTTGAAAAGCCAAAAATTGGTAGCTATATCAAGTAGATAATGTGAGGCTACGGGTTGTTTGCCCTTGTTCAAGGTGAGACCGCCGCCGTGCTCGGCCGCTAGCACTTCGAGTGGATGTTCGCAAGCTGTCCACTTTGTGCGACGGGCGATATCTCTGACCGATTCACTCTGATCTCCTCATCCCTCTCCTTCCTTTTCTTTCCTATTTGGGTTTATTGACGTGCCCTTTATTTCACTAAGAACCCGAGAGATTCCACCCATTTGGACCGTCAAGTTCCACCTTCTCCCAGAACTCCACAAAAATCGCTTCAGGTCGAGTTTTCAAACAGGCGGATTGACTTTCTTCGAAATATTCCGATTTCCATGTCTGAGCTAAGAGTTGGGTTAGGGTTAAGGGTAATTCTGCGCTGGGTAGTAAAATTTGCTCTCGCTCTCTGATCTGTAACAAATGTACTGTAACATGCTGCCTTTATTGTTCTCTGTTTTATTGTATCTTACTACTCACGAAGTGAATGTATGCTTTTCTCCGTATATTTCAGCCTCATCAAGCTAAACTCCTTAATCATCAGTAAGTCTAGGAAGAAGTTTGGCAGCTCTGTTGTGAAACTTATGTGAAACTTCGAACTCCTCAGAAACGGAACCTCACTCTAACAATTTGTTCTGTCACGCACCTTCTATCCAGCTCTGCACTTCCAGGGCCGAGTGCAGGGCTCAGACACAGGGTTGTTTTGGCTAATTCATTATTTATGGGGATTAACTAATGCGGTCTTTGATACGCTTTCATGAGTTGTGGTTGGTTCTCTTTTAGGTCTCACAATCAATTGTAGTTACCAGATTTACATAGAATAGTCATTGCATGATTCATTTTTGATGTTCTACTTCTTCGTCTTCCTAGCGCTAATCGCGCCGTCGCATGATCGGCTGTTCTTGTTAGGCGCTGCCACTTAGTCCTATTCAGGGCATCTTCTGCCGTGGTTTCGACCTTTCAAAGATTCTTTCGTGACATCCATCCACCTTTTTTCGGCCCCTCTGGTCGATTGCCTTGAACTTCGCGCTCCAGCGCATTCTGTAATATTTCTTCCTTGCAATCCCCGTGGCTTTTGTATGCAGAGTACGATTATAATAATATAAATTAGAATTCTGTCTCGGACTAACCTTTCGAACATTTAGCATTTATTGAAAATAGGCCTGCGATTTCCTGAGCCTCACCGAAAGCCCCTGAATTCTTTCATCTATTGCTGTTAATGTTCCATTCTATTACGAAAGTCCTCGTACATGTATTGGGTCCTTCGTCAGAACACCCATGTACCGTTTTGAACGATAACCGAGTGTGTTGGCAAATAACCCAATACAATGACTTCGGCTAGGCTACTTGTACCAGAGTGGTACTACTTGTAAGACGACTGCAGTAATACCAGCATTCAAAGTGGCATTAAAAATCCATAAGGGTAACATTTTTCTGACTTTAAACGGGTTACGGGTAAAATGAGAGCTGTTTGCCTAAGCGACTAGGGCCAAATTCTTACATGTGTTCCAGAGTCAGCGGCACGATACAATTTGACGCCTACCATCGATGCTGTTATGCTCTCACTCCTTTCTCTTATCATAGCGTCGGGAACAGTTTTACGAGCCGATACTGAGGTAAGCAGCAAATTTGTCAGGAAAACCGAGTTCACAGCTGCCCTTAGTTTTTACTCTTTCAACCACTGGACGGGAATATCTTATTCAATCAAGTCAAATGTGCGCATTCTGGTTCTTCAGTTGTATGTCATGTCGTGAAATTTTGTATAAACAAGGATCGAAAAAAAGCTCACTAACGGTCTAGAAATTTCTGGAGAAAAATTACAATTTTTCGTTAGAACCGCAGAAGTTCTATGGAAAAATAAAGAATTTTTTAAGTTCTTTCTTTGGTGTGGTATTTATCTCCCTTATCCCTACAACCTCCCGGCGGGCGCTGTGTGACTTTTTTTCGTAGGAGCCGGGGTCGATTTCAGAGAGTTCAGAAGTAGGGCTTGTTACGAGGAGAGGGGCCGTATCCACTGCCCATCACACGACTTGTTCTGCCAGGGATGGTGCAGATGCCACGAGCCTCCACTTCAGTTGAAAAAGTTCTTGATCTCGAAGGGAACTTGATTTGTTCACTGCTTTGAAAAGTGGACAGTGACGATGAAGTTGGTCAATTAATTTCGAACAATGCAATGGAAAAATTTCAACAGTACTTGGAGTTGGCTTTGAACGTAACCAAAGCTGTTTTGATATTCTTTACGTTGTCTTCTGAAGGCCTACACCTTCAGCTGAAGAAAGAATGGCTTGTGCATTCCTCCAAAACTGCTTCCCATTCTTAAATGAATAGACCAAGTGTGGGAGCGCTCCACCCAATCTCAAAATGTTTCACGTATTCGTCTTAGACCCATTGTTTACTTGAGATCAATCTTCGTATTGTTTATCATTCTCCTAACATTGATGTTCAGCAATGGGAGCCGACTTCATACCCGGATCCTCGCACCAACGCATCCCAGTGCAACACCGTCGAGGATTCCACATTATGCGATCCAGACAGAATACTTACTGATACTTGGCGTCAAACTATCAATGACAACATCGCTAAGCAGACAGCACGTGAGAATGATGTCCACTCAAATAATTTCGCCAACATTCGTCAATATGATCATGTAGTACGTATCCTGAAAATAATTGTAATGGTGAGCAACAGGCGGAGTTAACGATGAAAAGACGGCCTATTGCAAATCAAAGTAGAGGAGCTTAGTATAAAGGGATAAAAGAAAAGCTAAGAAAACGGCCTTAAACCCGGGAGATGGGCATCTTTCATTACACGACAAAATCCGAGTCTCATCGGTGCTGAAGTAATCAGCTCTGGAACGCTCTGCCCTGCGTCTCTGCTAAATGGCAAACATCCGCGGCTAGAGTCCAATGGCGAGGGGATGGCCAGTTGTAGGGCGTGTAGTGTCGCCGGTACGGTCCTGCTAGTCCTCCACGGGAAGACGCTTCGCTGCAAAACGCTCCTTGTTCCGGACCCTTAGGCGACCGCCTGATCATACCGTATATTGCGTATCTCCTAAGGACTGTTGGATGGTGCGTTCCTTCGTATTTATAAATATCAGGGTGAATCACTTGTTCAAAGAGTTCGGCCATAATGCACTAATGGCTACAATGACCCATAGCCCTCCCACAAGTCACCAGCTCATCCAAGTCTTGCTTTCATCCTCTCCAAACCGAACCCTAGAAACTATATGTGACTGTTGTCAAAAATATCGACTTGAAAAGGGGAAGGAAGAGATAGAGGGTATCTGCCATAGTCATAGCAGGGTAAAGTTTCGGAAATTCTAAGAACCCCTAAAATTCAGCACAATTCCTCAGGATTTCTCAAGAGGCAAAAACAAATCCTTCCAGAGAATTTCTAAGGCCTATCCGCTTTTTATAAAATACATAAGTGTTTCATTTTGTGCCATCGCAAAGCACCGATGGGGTTCGTTGTCTACCAGAAAGCGATTGGTCGTGCTGTTCTTAGCGAAACCAATTCGATTAATGATGATGACGGTGTTTTTGATTACTGCTGCCATTAGTCAATTTCAGGACTACAGAACGTTGACGTTCAATACACCTCTGAAGCGGCAGGACATTGTTGTGCAGGCAATGTGACTGATGTACGAATATTTGTGATTCTGGCGAGAAGAATCAACACAACCTCGAATCAAAACATCACTAGCAACGACCTGGTAGAGTTTCTCACGAATCAGGGGCTATGTGTAATTGCTCAGGGAGATTAGAGTATCTCTGATAAGGATTGATCAAGAAAAATCATGAAAAGAAAGGGAGGTTTCTTTTTGTCTTTGTTTTTTTTTCGTGTCGTAACCAGCGGTATATTCTCAAGTAGAGACAGATAGGTGCCATTGCATGGAATTTCCGCAGTGTATGGAAAATAGGCTGAAATCAATATTTTTCGATGTCATACATGAAGTCGGCAACTGTTGCAATCAAATATAACTCAGTGGGATAAGATAGTCGTACCGATGAAAACTCAGCATCACGAATGGGCTATAAGCAATTTTTGGGATTCGCCACGCATCTGCTCTCGCCCAGATTCGTAGTGACATTTGCATGCGGTTTGGTCCATATGATTATTTGTTGAACGAACTGGTGTAGAAGCCAGCATCTGTTTCTTCTCTTCCATAGCGTTTAGTACCGAAAAGCCGACACAAAAGGGAGAGCGGGATTGATATGGGAGGGCTTGAATGTCACTTCCCAGAGCATACGAGGGTACAACCGCGAATTCAAAAATAACTTGTAAGAAAAAATAAATTTTCGAGTCCGCTTTTGTCATCGTGAAAAGTTCTGGCACTGTGTTAAACCAAATTGAGGCTCGATTGGCTGCAACAATGAGGTGGCGCCTCTATCTACTATTTGTGCATGTTGCAAGGCCTTCTTCTAACGAAAATACTGAGTTTTCACCAAAATTTTTTATTCTCACTCCCACATAGTCTGAGTTATCTGAACCTGAAAAACAAGGTTGACAGTAATGCCACCAAATGCTGAGTCTTCCTCCCACTCGCTTTCGGCTTATATGTATGCACAAAATATCTACGCTTGACAGCAACTGTCCCTTTATCTTCTTGTCAGTAAGCTACTGAAATCAAACACTGAAACCCCAATCTTAGCCAATGACTTCCCCTTTCCTTTTTTTCGTCAACATTGTGTTGTACAATTTTCTTTTTTTCGCCCGTTTGGCTCGAAATTTATGTTGTATAACCACCACATGTATCTACAGCAACGGTCGAAAGTGTCGCCGAAACGATTTTAGTGCATTATTTTTTCTCGCTTGAGCAACGCTCTCCAAAAATTGATATACTATGTTTCTAGTGTTTTTATATCTTCAAGTCGTTCGGAATCAGAATATTGAAATCAGGATATTTTTTCCCGGCAAAAAATGGAGCACGAAAAACCGTTTCGGTGAACATTGACTGTTACTGTATATAACTGCTAGGTTCACATATGTACGGATAACAAGCGAAATTGAGTTCAATCACCTTTTAAGAGTGATGGAGCAGGAAAGTGGGGCAGGAATCGAAAGAGTAGCAACAAGAATTAGCGCAAAGTATCTGGTCATGAAATGTGCTTTCTAATTGTACGGTTTAGTTGTTCACCATCATTCCGCAAGCGTGTTTCGTTTTTAGTGCATATTGACAAGTAACCAAAGAAACTGCAAAGGGCCCGCCATTCAGAGAATGAATCATTGATCGTTTTTTTATTTGAATCTGCCCTGAATGTGGTTCCTTCCTGCGAATTCGAATGTTCTCATACAAAATCAGAACATGAGAAAATGTCAATCGAGCCGCTATCAATACGAGCGTGTGAGTCAAGAGGCTATGTAAAGACGCGTGGGCATGCATCACGAGGCGCGCAATGTGCTAAAAAACGAGGTGTCCCCAAGAGGCCCGTCGCGCGGCGAAGGAAGAGACGCAGATGCGGCAAAGGACGAGTCGCAGCGCGTGCTGTGCGATATGAGACGTAGTATGGTACACTCTATTTAACCTGACGCCTAACCGCTACAGTATGCGCTGCGACTCGTCCTTTGCCGCGTCTGCGTTCTTTCCGCGCGACGGGCCTCTTGGGGGACACTCTTAAAAACGCAATGGTTGAAAAAATCTACGTCAGGACACATCTCGTCCCTCGAACAAATAGTATGACCCTAAAAAAATTTTCTCATTGCGGAACTTGTATGTTCTATCACAATTTACGGGTGCAGTCTCTCTATTGTACCTCACTCGGTTAGCGCTGTGATCATACCCTAACTTCCTTTAGAGCAATCATGCACATAGCCCGGATACGGAATTAAATTAATGCCTATGTTACTTCATTATGTTGTCAGACCACCTTCGGCCATGGTCTACGGGAAGCGTACGGTCTTGATGCACAACCATGCAAAAACTATATTCTCATTCTTGGGGTTGAACTGGCAAAGGAGCTGTATGTTTGGGTAAGTTAACTTCACTTTCTTCTGCAGTGTAAACTTTTCAGATCAAAAGCACATTCCACGGCAACAAGATGAGGTTATTTTGCCGTAAGCAGAATCAGAGGAGGTGGAGGGGGGAGGGAGGTGAGGAGGTGGCCCCTAACGAACAAAAATGGAAAGGAAACCACAACACTGAATGTTAGAGTTTTTCTAAGTAGACGGACTTTGTCACGAAGGAGAGAGTCTTGGCGTCGAGGAGAGAGAATCCCGACGCGTAAATGATTACCTTGTATTCAACCCTAGGAGTGTCTTCGACACGCACATTTGAACCCTGGGAACGGCACATATTCTGCTTGAGCGACTGTCTATTCTGCTCACGGATAGATGCGGAGAGTGCCTTTTACTGTGAAACCGTCATTTTCATTACAATTATAACACGTAAGCACTGCTCAAATTACAGCTATAGGAAAATAGAACATTATGAGCCAGGAATTGGGGAGCGGTCAACAGAATCGTCCGATTGTCGCGCTGCTGTGGGCGACCAGTTGCGCGGCTTGCGACGCGGCAATTTTGCGAGGGCGCAGGATTTTGAATTTGATGATATGAGTAGCGAAATTTTTTGCTGTCCACAAAATTTATTTCACGGCCACGACCAGTGATGCAGGAATCAGGGTGATTCTGTTGACACACACCCACTCTGGATATCTTAGCGTACTGACGATTTTTTAATGAAGCTGTAAACGAAATTTAGACAGGATCTGACCTGGCATTTCCGAAAGAGCGCATGGACACTTCACTAAGCCAGTACAAGAACATGTTTCTCGAACGGAATTACATGGAAGGATTGAACAAAATTGTTGCGGAAATCGGCAACATTCTGGTGGATCCATTCAAGGTCGCCTTTTTTTCCACTCTTATCTTCAGACTTTACAAGACTCCTATTTGATGTTCAACAAAAAATAAGCTAATAAAAAAGCTAATAAAATAAAAGCTCATGACTCAAGTCTTTTTAATTATGTCATTTCTTTTCTGATGTCTGATTTCTTTGTCCAGCTATTAGTTTCTACTTATTCACTTTTTTGAATTTAGTCATGCGTTAACGTTCGCGTATAAAAAATTAAGTGTCAGAAGGTCTTCGTAAGAAATAGCACCGTGTGGAATATATGTATTGATCTATGCTAAAAGGAATGAATTGAGTCTAGAAGTAGAAATGGATTCATGTATGTTGAACTACGGCAATCTCCCAACTCCTGGGGCGGGGGTAAAGGGTATTAAAGCTAAAGGTAAGGCTCGACAACTTATAGTTCGTGGGTCGGATTCAGATCGAATTGCCAACACATCAACCGAGCTTTTCGAAGATGCATAGTAGCGCAACGTTCTGTTACATACATACATTCAGGTCCTTAAAAAATGCGAATAACAGTCATTATATTTAAGGAGCTTCGAACATGGGCTGAAGCGCTATCTGTTGGGCCGCATTGTGCATAAAAGGTTTATTCTTTCCAGGACTCATCAACAGTAACAAGTATGAACAATGCAACGATCGACCTCGATGGAGAAACGTCCGTTGAAAACACGACCACTTCTTTAGGACAGAGTCCATCTGCGCCGATGTGAGTTGTTTGCTCATAGTTCCCATGATTGTCCATGGTAAGATGTTTCATTCCATAATTGTCCATTCAACAAGTGCCTTCCGCAAATGAGGTTAATGGCCATTATGGCCGAAGTTCATGATGCTACTTTCACAACTTGAAATACATGGCATGAGGCTCAGTGCTCGTGTCAGCGGACTGTGGTGTCTACTGTCTCGCTCGCCTGCTGTACTCTCTCATTCCGCCCACCTGCGCCATTCCCTCACCGCCGAATCTCTTCCAGACTGCATTTCTACAGTCCATATCTCGAAGTTTGATTAGGCGTTTCGTCGGGAATGATGGCAGCTACCGCACTAGACGGAATTCGCGTAAAGGAACTACTTCCGGCCTGCCGTGCTTTCTCTGATGTATGCTGGAAGCGGCTTATCCGCGCGGCTTCTATCAAATGCCATGTCAAGTCCGTAGACCCGCCTCATCGACCGTCAGATATGGACGACATCTGTGGCAACACTCCGAAGGAAAGGGGGACTTTATATAAAGTGTTTTCGGCAATCTCTTTTCTTTACTTTTCTCAGAAGACGATTCTACGGTAAGTAAGAAAAGAGACTGACCACAGTTATCATTCGCCAAATGCTGGTCTTTATACTCGGCTAGCGGTCCGTCCCCCATCGTGGTGGCATCTCATCTGTGTCGCTAATCTGCATGCTCTCTCGTCTCGAATTCTTTCCTCCCTCCTCGGCGACCACTTCTCTTATCCAATATTTTTTCTCATTCTCTTTCATAGTGTAGACAAAGGTTATGCTCTCTGTTTTTCAATGGTTTCTTCTTAATTCTTTCTACTGGAAATTCCTCGGCTGACGTACATTCATGCTCAGCGGATTGGCTGCTTGGTAGTAGGGCCATTTTTGAATAAGATTTTGGCCGTCTACTATTTTGCAGAATAAGGATGAATGAGTTATAATAAATGAGTTATATTTCAGATGGGTTTACGTCATTATGATTACGTCAGTCATAGTCGCCATCGTTTCCCTCATTTTGTTGTTCGCAGTATTATGGAAGAAATACGAGATTCGTGAAATGTTGCATGAACTGTATCCAAACAAGAAGGAGAAGCCTACATTCATGTAAGTTTGACACTCACACCAACGGTCAGTATTTTCCAAGAAATTAGCGGTTGTATCCGTACCCGGTTTCCCTTATCTTCTTTTCTCTCCACTTTCAAATCAACCCTCGACTTCACACTTAGATTAGTACGCCCTATCTCATCACTTCGCCATCATTTCCTATTTTTGCTACATTTTAGTCTATTTTTTATCAATTTTGTTTCCGGGATCCACTCTGATTTCTTTTCCAAACAAGCACGCTTTCATTTCTTCACATTTTTATAGATGAACACATAAATTGCTCTTAGCACTGTTATGTTGTAAGTATGTTATTATTACTACAATCGGTACTTGACCGTACTGTTAAGGCTGTGCTGTCCATCATGACGTTCAATCTGGTGTTATTGTTTCCCATTCCTTTCGTTCATCCAGCTTTATAGCGAAGCGAAGTGTAAACATTTCAGATCCTCAGATGATGCTCCAGCCGCAAGACCTGCTCCTGAGAAATGTGAAATCCACAATGTCAGTTCAATTCAAGAGCTAAAAGAATTGCCACAGGAAGAGAGTTCTGAGGATAGTGCTAGCAGTCCCCCATCCGGCACGAAAAACCGTAAAAGATAGTAAGTTTACTTTAAGTATTATTGAATGGTGACCATGACGCCTACTGATCTCGTACCCTGACAGCCTTAAGAGATTTTTTATGAAATATTGATTTCAGTTCGGTAAGCGAAATATCGTTGCCTCGTACAGTATCACTCAGTGGGTCCAATCGACTAGCATTTCTCCAATCTGCAGACGCCTATCGGCTTCGAAATGCCGAACAACATTTTCATAATTCCCCGTCGGATGGGAGTTTCGTGTAAAAATAAAGTGTTCCATAAATTTTTAACAAGATTCATGATGCTTCTGCAATACTACCTCATCACCACAAGGTAATCAGTAAATACTTGTTCATGATTCAATCACCATTTGTGAATCGAGGAAGTACCATCGGCTTCTTCACAACCTTGTTTCTATAGAACACAAATTACAAAAGTATTTCACAAAGAGGGGTCTTTGGTGTGACCTTCCCTGATAGCAAAACAGATATCAAATGTTTTATCGATGGATATCAGCTACTTATCCGAAGCGAATTTCTTTTGCCAAAGCTTTGGAAGAATCTGACTGAGACGCCCTTCAGACAGAACCTTCGTTTCAAACAGCTCCAGAAATCGGAACATGAGGGTTGTATCAGCCAACATAAATGGTTAGAAATCCATCAACCACTTAAGATCGAAGATGCGTCACGGCTAGCCGATTTCGCAGCGGGACGATCTATGATATGTGCTGTCATCGTGTACAGCTGTGACGACACATATGACAGTTTTTTAAAGTTTCAAACTCTTTAGGAAGAGTCAAAACGTATGGGCATTTCTCCACGTAAATCATGCCTATGACTTCTGTGAAGTTCTGCAATGAACAGAAAAAATCTTGTTCCCGGAGGTAGCTCTTGCTCAACTTTTTGCAGATTTCGGGAGGGTTTTTCAGTGGACGTAACGTTGGGAGGATACCTGCAAGGCGGACAAAACAAGTCGTTTCGATATCCCCTCACTTTCCACTGTGAAAGACTGTGACTTCTTCTTCCGCCCATACACCATTTCATGGTTTCTCAGGTCTAGTTAAACAAAGTCGCGTATTTTCCAAGCCGCCATTTATCGTGTAAGAGCACGACGCTAGATTTGATCTACGTAGACTCAGATTTTTCACAGGTAGAGTAACACTTACGGGACTCTAAGAACCCCTTTTGAAGCGCCTCAACATCACACGCCATTATTTATTTATTATTTATTGATTTTTATATTGCACTCAAGGTGCGTCTGAGATCAATCCGTGCAGGTATAAATACAAAGGTTGACTGCTGGAAAAAATGCAACACATCTGCATACATTGCCATCTGCTTGGCATCGAAACATCATGTAATAAGCAACACCTCACCTTGATCGCATTCGAAATCGACCTATGGGCTGTGATTGATTGCTTATTTCGTTCTTCTTTATTGTGCTCCAATTTTCAAGTTTTATTCCCTTTCATTTCACACGATAGAGGTAAAATCAACACAATAGCTATACAACACGAAACCACAGAAAGCTTCTTTCAAGTCGATGCGGCAGTAGCATTCGCATTTTATTACATGCATGATACAATAGCTAAATGAACATCAGTAACATTCTATTGCTCTTAATACAAACAGAGTGAGGTTGGCGCCATTGGGCAGTGCATATACTATACAGATTCCATGAGAAATATTAACGCAGCGACAACAAGCTCTCTATCTTATCTTGTGCTTCTCCTTTCTCCGACAATAATCCTGTGTCGTTGGCTACGGGACGAGTTGACATATTGCTTAAGGAAGCAAATTTTGTATCAATAAAAATACATCCAAACACAAAAAGCTGTAAAAAAGGAATTTTTGCACGATTTTATGAGCCCCTCGCACATAATAAAATCACAAAATATTTTGTTGTGGGGTAACTCGTAAAGCATAAGTGAGACAGTGCCTCAATTGGGTGTGTAGTCAACATTCTTAACGTGTTGGGGCGTTAACGTGCGTCCTTACGTTGAAACTATTTCATCCACCCTAACATCCCTTCTTAGTAGCACCGAAACTCGAATGTTCCATGGTTTTGTGAGAAACTGCATATGCCCCAAAAGGATTGACTCCATGCAGCTGCGATGCTACAAAACCTCATTTAGTTTTGCAACTCTGAAGAGGTAAGGCAGAGACGCCCCCCCCCTACCTGCACCTCATTCCGCTCCGTCATGATCAAAATTTCTTCCCCCTAGAAATTATTAGGTTAAGTACTAAGTAATGTCTGCTTTTTTAAAAAATGCGCCAAATTTTTCAAACATGTTTCTGTTGTTCCCGCCAAAGTAGTATGGAGGGACCTCAGCATACTTTAATACCACCAAATTTGACCTCCCTCACTCGTCTCTGGGTAGCAATGGTTCTAGAAGTTCCGTGAAGGCGATTACGTTCTTGAAGACCAACCACGTTCGGAACGCCCAGTGACTGTGGATTTTGATCGGATGGAGGAACTTTTCCGAAAAAAAAATCCGAACTTTTCCGAAAATCCGAACGCTACTACCCGTCAACTTGCAGCAGACATGCAGTGCTCTCAGACCGCCATGAGCCATTGCCTCCAAGCTATGGGGAAATTGTACAAGCTGGGGAGATGGATTCCACACGAACTGAGTGAGGCTGCGCTGCGGACACGTGTGAACATCTGTCAAAGTTTGCTGTCCAGAAGTCGCCGTTTCGACTGGCTCGACAACATCGTCACTGGGGATGAGAAGTGGGTGGTCTACGTAAACCATACACGGAGGCGTCAGTGGGTGGACGCAGATCAACAGCCGATGCCAGTCCCAAAAGGTGAGCTCCACCCGAGGAAGGTCATGCTCTGCGTTTGGTGGAGTGTACGAGGCCTGCATCACTACGAACTTCTGGATGACAACACCACCGTTGACGCAGAGACCTACTGTTTGCAGCTGCGTAGAGTTGCTGCGGAACTCTCAAAACTGCAGCCTCCTATGAGTGAAGTTCTCCTGCTACACGACAACGCGCGCCCACATGTCGCAAAGGAAACTCAGAGGACAATTCAGGAACTTGGCTTCACAGTTCTCCCTCACCCACCGTATTCTCCCGACCTCGCACCAACCGATTACCACTTGTTCCGCTCGCTTGCTCACTTCCTGGAGGACAAGAGATACGATGATCGCAAGCACCTCGAATGGACCTTCTTGATTCTTCGACCTTCGTGATTCTTCGCCTCGAAGACAGCAGAGTTCTGGCAGAAAGGAATCCACTCACTGACCAATCGATGGAGTACAGTTGTAGAAAGTTGTGGTAAATATTGCACTTAATAAAGTTGCTTGCAAAGAATGTTGCACAATTTCAATATCGTCCCAGGACCGGACATTACTTAGTACTCAACCTAGTAAAGGGCGAGTCAAAACAAATCTCCCATTTCGATATGGCAGAGCGTTACGGTTGTTTGAGTTTTTTCATTGTTCACAAAAGTTCATCGGTGCTCTTAAAGCAGGTCCTTCCTTTTTGGTTTTTCTCAGAAATCAACACTAACCTTATCCTTGTTTCAGGGAAGTGATCAATTAAAGTCACATTGGACAACTGATCTTGCGGCGATTCAGTTGACGTAATCACGACTGGAGTTGTAGGAAGAGTTGTGCTCATTGTTGGAGGAATGTTGAAGTAAGTTGTTGATGGACTTGAAGTTGTCGTTGGTGCTATAACCCACATCGATGTCGTCGTTCGTGTCGATTCAGTAGTAGTTGCCTTCTTAGTTGTTTTGTCATATGGAATGGTCAGCAGATCCCAAAAGGGGAATAAACGGGAGTTTATTATAAGTGGATGTGCACTTGTTGTAGGAATAGTTGCCATAGTTGGACGTGTAGTCCTTATAGAGGACATATCATAAATCGGCTCTCGAATATTGGCAAAAGTTGTCGGGCGTGGCGTATCGTACATCATGCTGTCATTGCAGAATGATTTCGCCCTGAGTCATTGAAAAATTAAGAAATATAAATTAAGAAATAAACTAGAACAATTTTTATTATTTATCTATTTTACTTGCTTCATTTGTTTTATTATTATTAATTCATTTGTTCGAGATACTGTAACTATTTCAAAAAAAGAGTGAACAAACCAATGTTGCATGCTTCTTTCAAAATAAATGTCATTATCAGCAGCGCGTATTTCCCAGGGTGAAAGTCGAGTACTGCACTGTGGATCCTCTGCACCGAGACATACAAAATATCTTGCTCCAACACCCATTCCATTCGGATACCACACCTAGGGTCAAGAAATTTGGATTGTTAAGAGCAATACAAGCAATTACCTCGTAGCGATGATGATGGGGTGGAGTCCACTCGCCGTCAAATTTTCTTGGATAACGTGGCACCATGTCTCGTCCATGAACAATTCGGAAACGATAAGGCACCTTTGACAAATCTGTGTTGGTTCGAATGGCACATGCACAGAAGAGACTGGTACAACCAGCCCCACGTTCATGGTAAACGAACACAATCTACGGGGTTGAGTTGGTTCTGTTGTTCTCTTACAAATAGCTAATTGCTCGGAAGTCTATGTAAGTGTTCAACCGATCCGCAACAGTATCTGCCACCGGTTACTGACATAAACATGTCTAGGAGACAGCCACCGAAAAACGGCGGGCTTCAGAGGAAAAATTTTCGGCAGCATTTATCCTTTAGTGCCCGCCCCCTCCTCGGAAACTGTGCCGGATTTTGAGAAATTTGTCCATGACTGCAGGCTCGGCTAGCAAGTTCTTGGGTAATTGGACGCGTAGAATACAAAATAGCGCACTCTTTCAGCGCTGGTGCCCGCGCCACAAGTGCAGGCGTCAGAAGGTGCCAGAACACCTTGGATCATTAGATCCGCTGGGAAACTTGTTGACATGGGTAGTTTGAACCGTAGAACATGAATATCAGTCTAGTTCCTTGGAAGGGGGCTTGTACCCTGCAATACGGCAGCCGGCGCTAAATTGATGTGATAGCATGGCGCCTGTGTCGCGAAGCTCAGACCTTTCCGCGCTAAACTGATGTAATAATCGTGTACCACGTGTTGAACTTGCTAGCCAATTCCTTAGTCATGAGAAAATTTCGATCGGAATCCTACTCATTTTTTGAGAAGTGGGGCAGTGAGAGATGAGCAGTTCTTTTCCCCACATCCTTTTTCCTGCTTTAAGACCGCAGTAAGGACCATTTTGAAATGTTTGGTCACGAATGGTATTTTTGCTTCACCAAATAAAACTACGGTGAATAGAATTGTTATCATGTGCCTTGTCCAACAGATTTTATTCTCACCAGAGCCTCAATGAGGTTTACAAATGACATGTCGCCAACACGTGTTGCTCCAAATGTGAGCAGTCGAACTTTATCTTGAGGAACCAATTTTTTCAGAAGAACAGATACGACAGACATTTCTGCTTTTGCTCCACCAAGTGAATGCCCGATAAACTGAAATTTGCGTCCCTTTTCACAATTAAAAAAAATACAGCAGAAAGTGTCAAATCTCTCACCCATACTTCGAAGCCGGTATTGTTCTCTACAACTGCTTTGAGGGTTCTCTCCATTCCTAGGAGATACCAGAGTTTGAACCAGCTTTCGTACAGAAACCTAAATTTTTATTCCAGTAAAAGAGTGCGGTAGACTTCACAAGGTTGACATATCATGCAAAAGTCATTATGACTGAAGATCTATCTCGGGTTATGGTTTCGTTTGCCTTTCGTTCCAATTGAGGAATTTCTTCAAAATCCATGTATTGTGCTAGTAAAGATGTTGCTGGTAGTGAAAATTTACGCCCTATGATTTATATTTATGAACCCATCAACCAGCTTGCACTATGAACCGATCTGACGCGTGTTCCGTAAGCATTGGTACGACCCATCTGCCATGTGTTTCCAAAACTTCACCGCCTTTGTTATGGCTGTACAGAACGCTGCTAATGAATTTTTCCAGGAAAAAAGCTATTTTCTGTTCCGTGGAATTATGGACTTTAATAACAGAAGTCATTCTGAAGAAGGGTTTTGGACCCTCAGATTAATATGAATCTGCTGTTATGGCTATGGTTCTAACTCAAAAATTTGATGCAAATGGAGTGCTCATCGATATTCACCGAAATTGATATACCTTTACATTATTCGGGTCTATTTCATTGGGGGGGGGCCACTCCGTACCTATGCTCTCTTCGGAAATATACATGGAAAGGCTTTTCACATTTTTCTAAAAAAAGCAGGTAGAGACTCGCATAGGAGTCGTTCCCACGACCCATAGGCTATGAGTTAGTGGGTCACTGCGTTTTACTGCTCCATAACTTCGTCCAGAAAATCATTTCACAGAACGAAAGCAGATTCAAGCCTAACGCCTCGAGGAACATATAGGTTTGCATCTGATTTTAAATAGCGAGATCGACCTTCTCTTGTAAGTTTCTGTCGATGTGATGTTTAGCCTTGAAAGGCTTTTTTGAAGGTATTGCGCTTCGCTAGTACCCATTTAGTTCTTTCTTTTATCTGACTCATCACTTTCAGGGCGGAGACCAGCGACGTTACCGACACGAGGAGACGTCTGGCAGCAGCGGCCGAGGACCGCGACCTCTTCCTGATCTCCTCCTCTCACCATTCAACAGGACGAATGTCGCCCTCACGCGCTGTCGTCACGGCCAATTCATCCACGGGCATGCGGCATCGCTCAACGCCGTGGCGTTTTGCAGCCGAATGGTCGACTGGTCAAATTCACACAGCGCAATTGTCCCATTCGCAGCCTTGGAGCAGCAGCAGCCGAGGATCGCGACCTCTTCTCGATCTCCTCTTATCACCATCTAAGGGCGACGCCCTCTGCACGAGCTGCATCAAGACCTGATCGTTCATCCTTGCCTACATTACGTTTTTGTGTCCGTAGTATTTCTCGTGCCTTTGATGCACAGTATTTCTCATGCCTTTATGTTATCTGCTGTATGCATTTGGTTGATAAGTATGTTCTACATTGGTGTCCTTAGAATGAAACCTATCAAAACGACTTTCGAAGGCAGTTGAATGATTAACAGCTTCTACTGCGTGCGCGCGCTTACTTTTTGCAGAAAACCAAATTTTGAAAATAGTGCACAAGAAGTCACGCACCTGTTTACGAGTCCGTCTGATCCTTCGAACTGTGCTTGCCTATTTGTGAAAAACTCAGCATTGAAATGTGTGTAGAACTGAAATCTCATCTTCTGGCGTTATTATTTCTTATCAAAGCCAGGTTTGGCAAGGAACCTGCGACAAACCTGAAAAAGGTGAAATAATGTGAGATTTTCAACTCTCACATACCAGTCTGTTTCCGGACGCTACGCTCGAGAAAGATGCAATTATGGCCTGATTTGTGTGATCAATAGCAACATAGCCATCTGTTCGTTCACCCTGTAATCAAATTTGGGACTAGCAGTGAAATTTTACATCAATACTTTTAAAAGATCAGTACCATGTCCGTTCTAATGGCGAACCTCCTCAGCAGTTGTACGTTTCCAGGAAGGGTCGAGATGCACTTCTGCTGTAAGCAGTGTGGATTCAAAAACGGCACTGGCGATGTTAGTTCAAGGTGATGCCAAATCTTGCCATTTCCATCAGTGTGCCTTGTGCGGCTGCTATGAGCGGAGTTCCGATGACACGAGCAAAAGTTTCGTTATACTGTGTCTGAACAACGAACAGTAGCCTCATCATAAGGCAAGAAAATTTCTTGGTGTTACCGGTGAAAGGAGTGGGCAGTCAACATGCTCTTTGTATCCGGTACGACACTTTACGTCCACAGACACGCATGAATTCCACGTGGGACACCACCTAGAACTGTGCGAGTAACTTTTCAGTACCTCCAGATGGATTTCGAGCGAAATTGAAAATTGCCTCGCATGTTTCACTAGGAAGGCAATAGCGCCTTGCGTGGAATATGTGGGCTCGGAGAATAAACGTGGCAATATTCCGCGAATGCCCATACTGCACAATAATAACAACAACAACACACCAAGGCAAAGCTACAGATAAAACACTATGTGCGCGTGTGAGTTGTCTGCTCTTCTCCCCCGGGGGGGGGGGAGTGGCTTTATGGAAGAATTCAACGGCTTCTCAGTCGAAATAATAGGTTGGCCAAAAAGAAAACGCTCACTTTTGTGACATTGTTTCTATGCTAAAACAATGTCTCACAATGCGTGGATACTTGTTCTGAACGCCGTTTTCTGGCGCACATGAGGATATCAAGTGTTAGGTAACAATATATTCTCTTGCCAAAAATTTTGTTTGAACACGTTGAGTCCAAAGCGCTGTCCTCGTGTGTGCATTTGGCACGCCCTCAAGCAAGGAACAGCGGTCACTGATACTTATCATGTAATGTACAAAACATTGAATAACAACGTGCCATGGTCTCGTCGCTTCAAAGACTGAGGTAAATGTTAATGAGGACGAGGAGCATGCATACCGACCTGAGCTGTTGATAACAAAGTACTAAAGAAAACCGTTGAATCGAGTCATTGCCAAACTACACAAAAACTCGGATGAAGGTTTGAATGCGTCAACACCGAAGCTTGAAAGCCTCTTGGTTTCACTAGTAAGGCCAAATGCTGCGGAAAATGGTTCGGCATCTCCACAGTGAAGCGAACAAACAATGCACTCTGCCAGCGCTTCAACTCTGCCCACATCTCCAGAAAAAAAACGGAGTTTCTGTCTTCGTTGTGAGACACTTTGAGAAGAGGATGTTTCACGAAAACATAATGAGAAGACGGCCGTGGTTGGCAGCAGACGGACACGTGAGACCAACTCCAAAAACTCCAAAATCAGTTATCCATGGAACAGAAGTCGTGTTCTTGTGTTGCAGGAGAGTAGAATTGGTGTAGATTGGAGTGTTGATCTTGTATTAGGTGATTACTGTGAATTCTACACATAGCAGGTCGCCTGCTTGGAGAGCTGCGTCACCATTCTGATGATGATGCACAAAAGCGTAAAACTCCCATGTTACGGAAATACCCCAAAAAGAAATGAAAGAACAGGACATGGAAGCTCTGCTCTGTGTGCCAATTAGAGCAGAATTGATGCCTTCAGATTATCAATGTTTCCGGGCGGCATGCACACCTTGATCCAAGAATAAGTTCAAAAAATTCGACGACGCTAAAATTTTGGTGTCCAACTTCTTCGAGTCGCACCCGAGACAGTTCTTCAAAGAAGTCATCCATTTCGTGCATAGAAAAGAGAGAGAATCCACTGTTCGAGATGGAGGATACAGTTTAGGTTCATGTGCTTTGTAATTGTTTTTATTTTATTGTTTTTGCAGTGAAATTTATTGGTGACCAAAAACGACATTTCTTATCGACCAACCTAATACATTGAATCTTTAAATCAAACCCTCAAAAACAAGTTTGACTATCCAACTTGTTTAACACGTTGACGACAACGCGCGTTTTGGCTTTTTTGGCCGCGTGGGACCGGCGCGATTTTGCGAGCGCGCCCGCCTCAGGTAATTCAAGCGGATTTTGGTTTATAGAATGCACAAAACAATGTCTGATCAAAAATAATATCGCTACCTTCCAGCGTGCAGAAGCTACCCAGGAGAACAGTAGAGGAAATTCCATCAAAAGACGTGAAATAACAATGAGAAAAGCAAAATTAGTCAAACCTAGCTACAATGAATGCTAAAAGGAGTTTTGAATTGATTGTCTCGATCAAAACACATACCTTGCAATCCCTTAGGTTCCACATTTACTTCTTCTACTCTTTTAATTGTCACATTAATGGAAAGGAAAAAATAAATGAGAAATTAGATGAAGTAAGTGCGTTGTAAGGTATCGGAAATCTTCGTCTGAATCATGACATACGTGAGCATTTTGTGGGCCACTATCTTGGGTAGCTATACTAAGGTTTCTTCCAAATGATATGTACGAAAAACTAAGAAAAGAATTGGCGCGTGCGCGGAAGAAAATGAATTTATTGGGCGCAGGGCACATACGTCCCGCGCTGTCCGTTATGGTCTGCAAAGTGCGGGACGTATGCGTCCTGCATTGTCGTCAACGTGTTGAAATGTTAAAGTCCTGTAGGCGAGGCTGCTATCAGCGTCATGTGGCCGCGCTTTTCAAAGGATGTTCTCTAGGAAAATCATGCTGTGCGGGCAGAAGGAGCTAGCGATGAGCCAGAGATTGATGAGTATGTCGCGACTGAGGACAGGATTTCGTAGCTCACCAGGAAATCTTTTAGGTCGTGCCAAGCTTTTCCAGAACGATTTTTTGTGGGGTAGAAGCGCATGCGAAAACCAACAAGATTCGTTCTCATTGAACGGCCCCTGAACTAAAAAAAGAGCGAGGAAAACTCGCCTTCAGGAACGTCTTTTAATGATTCATGGTGCGTACGTCGTCCACAGCCTTATCCACAATGTATTACATAACCAGGTTAACCGTATATTAGAAATGACGCGAAGCTTGAACAAAAGGATGCGGTTGCCCGAGCTATGTATGTGCCGAAGAAAATGTTATGCTTTTGCAAGGGATGTTGGAAAGTGACGTAGAGGTTTCTGTAGCCTAACGGTTAGTGTGGTAGACTCTAGCTGGACCGATGCAAACAGGACGCGTGATTCGGGTCCATGCCGGCACACCTTTTGCATTTTTTGACTGGTGTTTATGATGAGAAAATGGCAAATGGCACTCCCTCGCCATCAGGTGAGTCACGTTCGCGATCAGGGACACAAATAACCCCATAAGGACGGCTTCTCCCCGGCACATGGAGGAGAAATGTTGTGGCACCAAAATGGGGCTGGCGTCATAAAAGGATGCGATATTCCGTATATATTATTTCATATATATTCAAAATTTCGACAGAATCCTCATTTGCTCCTATAATGAAAGAAATAAATCCCTATTCCGAAAATTTTTGACTTAACATTGAGAAAGTGTATCACCATAAGATATAACTCGTCGTGTGTCTCCGGACAACTTTCGAGTTCGACGCAAGCTCGGTCCTACCGTTGCAACCTTTCGAAAATTATTTACCCCTCTCCCTCCAATCAGAAATTTCTCGACCCCCTTCACCGCCTTCGCCATCATGGTCGCTGCTTCTACAGCATTTATTTCTGAGACCAGCCGACACACCTAACTCCACCCACTTTTCTCTCCAAAACAACCGGTCGATGGGACAGGGGGGATGTGAATTGGTAATATACAGTAGTGGCCAGAAATTTATGAACAAACGGTTTTTTCATGATTTCTCTTTTGAAAGTCACTGCGAACGTCTCCAAATTTGCAACAATTATTAACTACGTGTTTTATGATCCACACAGAAAATTTCAACCTTTAGCTCAAATTTGGGTTTAGAAAATTTTAGATTTTTCGAAATTAATGAAGGCAGGTGAAAGATCACTTGATCCGTTTATTTGATTTTAAATAATGTATAACCCAACAGAACAGTCAAGTAAACAGTCACTAACATTAAGCAAGTCTAGCACATTGTCCAGAACTCTCTAAAGTATGATGTATCAAGCTGGGGTTCACTAATGAACTCACTCTCTAGTGGGGTCTCTCTCTGTAGTCCCGTCTTTTCGTGGCTCTTTCATTGACATACGAATTTGTAGGTCCTCCCCTAGTGGTTCTGTAATGTTTGGCTCAAGAGTCTGGCCTGGCTGGTCTTTTAAAAGCACCCCATGCTGTCGAAACCACTCCTGCATGTGAGAGGCCCGATGCTTTGAGTCGCTGCTCTGCTGACAGACAAAGTCAGGTCGTGTGGCAGCCATGCCTACGGATACATGACACCTTCCAAAACATGACAGCAACGTCTGCCTTCATCGCTACCTCAGTCGTGTAGCGTGGTCCCACTTTTTTCCAAGGCAACCTTATCAAGCCTCCGCCAAGTTTCACAATTGGCAGCTGATTCTTTGGATCAAAACGTTCCCTCTCGTGGTGCCGTACATTACTAGTATCCTTGCTGTCATGCATCAGTAATATGTTTTTGTCATTCCAGATGACCTTAGAAACCTGTATCAACCTTCGTTTCAGGCTTAGTCAATCACATTCTACTCCCACCCACTTCACAGCGAGCGCTCTTCTTAGACTTTGAGAACTAAGGAATACGTAGTATAGACTTAGATTCTAGAAGATGTTATGTATCCGTAGACATGGCTGCCACACGACCTGGCTTTGTCTGTCAGCAGAGCAGCGACTCAAAGCATCGGGCCTCTCACATGCAGGAGTGGTTTCGACAGCATGGGGTGCTTTTAAAAGACCAGCCAGGCCAGACTCTTGAGCCAAACATTACAGAACCACTAGGGGAGGACCTACAAATTCGTATGTCAATGAAAGAGCCACGAAAAGACGGGACTACAGAGAGAGACCCCACTAAGAGTGAGTTGACCCCGCATTCAAATCCAGTTTATGTATCCAATACTTTAGAGAGTTCTGGGCAATGTGCTAGACTTGCTTAATGTTAGTGACTGTTTACTTGACTGTTCTGTTGGGTTATACATTATTTAAATCAAATAAACGGATCAAGTGATCTTTCACCTGCCTTCATTAATTTCGAAAAATCTAAAATTTTCTAAACCCAAATTTGAGCTGAAGGTTGAAATTTTCTGTGTGGATCACAAAACACGTAGTTAATAATTGTTGCAAATTTGGAGACGTTGCAGTGACTTTCAAAAGAGAAATCATGAAAAAACCGTTTGTTCATAAATTTCTGGCCACTACTGTACGTACAGAAAACGGCAAAAACCTTCACACTGCGCACCCTAAACTCAACCATGAATTCTAAAACTACATCGAATATGACCTCCCCCCATCTACAAACTCAGCAAAATAGGACCCCCCCCCCGCAACATAGGACTGACCCTGGTTCGACGCGAAAAAAGGGGTAGGTCCTAGTGATAGACACGGGAACCGAGGTTTCCCCAGGTTCATTTTTCATTCCCTTGGACCATTGCACACCAGCACTTCCAAATCACACGTACTCATCAGAAGAGTATTTCAAATGAGTCGATCATGCGTCATGAGAGCTCATGTTCTTGTCTTGAGGGAGAGCATAATGGAACGCCCCTCCCTCGGAACTCTAGTTATATAGATATGACCATGAAAATCGGATTTTTGTCCAGAAAATGAAGCGATTTGTAAGACTTACACGCATTCTGTGAACTCGCTATCGTGGTGTCGCCCTGCACAATTTTCGCAGGTCAAGAACTGCGAACAGAATTGGTCATTATAGCTGAGACTACATACATGAGTGAGAATCGTGGAGATCAGCAGACGAGAGAGTATAGTACAACTATTCATCTGAAATCAAGGAATCAAATGAGGTTCTCTAAAACTTTACATTTCGACGATTATGTAGAAACTCGTTTCGCCCTTTCAAATGTTAGCAAATAGCGAATGGTACTGGCTTGCTAGAGAGGAATGCACAAAACAGGAACTTACGCACTTTTAGAGAGGAAACGCAACAATGAAAGCCACTCAACGACGCACGCAATGATCGGGGCCAAATGTGGCCTTTAAAAGATATGTCAGGATCGGAGACATTATTTCAAATGTTGCACTGCCCGTGGTGACGAATAGTGGCGAACGGATATCGGGTCTATCAAGTCGGGTCTCAAGCCTTGAATTCATTTTTTTCTTCACGTGAACAGGAATGGGCCGAAAGCTGAGAACTTGGGTCTCAGCCGCTATGCGCGTATCGGATCACCATGGCTGCCCATAGTAGTGCAAAATAAACCTAACCCAAGCGCGGGATAGGGTTTAGGGGCAGCATAGAAATAATTTCGAGTGAACTATGTGTAACAGTGAAAATCACAGTACATAGGTGAGCAATGAACAAATTCTGCTTATGTTATTATAAAAAAATTTTCAATAGTCCATGAACAACTCTATTAATCACGACATGATTACAATTGTCTAGTTATTTTCTGCTTCAGTCACTGAAATCGGTCTTCGCACTAATTGGCTAACATTTCGGCACGATCGCTTCCTTCAGAGCGTGCAAGCCTAATTGTTTTCAAAAATATGCTTCAATTTTCAGGCTCCAAGGAGTGATTGCGCTGAACGATTAGCCAAACAAAGTAAATACCAATCGCGGTGGCTAGAGCAGAAGAAAGTGGAAACGTTTCGATTGTGCACAAACATAATGGTGTAATGTACCGTACCCTTACTATTGTAAACTTGACTTATAAGGCGCTCAATGACACTTTCCAATCTTGTTTGTGTGGTAATTTCACGAAAATAAAGGTGCGTTTTTAGACTTTGGTAGATGATTTGGCTCGAAATGATACAAAACGAGCTATGGAAAAAGGTGCACAGGGACATCTTCAGGGGCATATTAACCCTTTGACGACAATGGCACCCACCGGTGGGTGCCACTATGACCGTCGCGTGGGACAATGGCACCCAATGGTGGGTGCCACCCTAAAATTTTCTTCTTTACCCATTTAAAACATTTTCAACATATCAGTAATTATAAGCAAGCTCCGTTACGCCTATGTTTAGCATATTTTGCAGAAATGTTTGTTACTAGCTAATTTATATGAAATTTTAGGATATGGCACTTCGCTCGGCGATGTATTAACTAGTGTTTTACATTATTAAGCTTAAGGTGAATTACAGATCAGGACCTCTACGTCTTTTCACAGTCTTAAGACACAAGGAGGAGTTTGAACTATATCAAAATTCTACTGTACATTTGAACTTCTAGAGTTTTCAAACACCATCCCTTTGAAATCCGAGATTTCTTTCCAAACTTCCACTTCTAATTCCAACAATACATGATCATAAAGCTTAAGACTGCAGTCATATTTTTTTATTGTCATAGTCAAAATTTTGATAGAAAAACTGCTTTTAGGGACAATTTTGCCCCATTTTGTGCGAGAGTTGGGCGCGCCAAAAAGAGGCGTGGTCCCACGAGCACGCTACGTGCAAATCCGCATTGTCGTCAAAGGGTTAATGAAAACCTTGCTTGTCTTCCATTTGGCGGAGGCAGCACACCTCTCTGCAGTACACCATAGGTCGCAATGGAACCATGACTAACTGTTCAAGGTAAATGTTCAGAGAAATTTAAGTTGCGGAATCATTCTTTCATCATTGACAGAACCAAGAATTGATACTGTTGATTCTCGGAGCAATATTGGCGCTATCGAAATATACGGGGAAGTGGCAGGAGCTTCGGGAAAATCAAAATTGCTCACGCACCCCGGATTCTCCCCGTCACCGCCTAAGACTTAGCCTCGTCTTCAACAAATCAAGGAGTTTTGGGTTGTTTAAACGCATTGACACGCCGGATCTTGCGATAGCGCCTATTTCTGAGGAACAGAGTTTAAATTTGACTCAACACTGTTCACCCCTAAGCGACTGATTGGTTAGAACCATCCAATTGGATGCACCGCTAGAGCAGGAGCAATCGAGTTACACGAAGCCCACTCTAAGGAGGTCACATTGATCTTCACGCCCTTTATTTACTGAGTTGTAGGACCTGCGATAAAGGGGAGTACAGGGTCCTCAGCTGAGGAGTGGGGTCAACCGTCCCACTCGACCGATGTCAAAATTCACACTACCGCGCACACTTTCATAGTTGATGTGCATTTTGCTGTATGTGACACTCCTTCACTCACACCCTTCGCGAAAATCTTTTGAATTTCACAAAATGTTCTCTATGTGAGCAAAAATTTCAAAAGTATAACATTATTTCAACAGGCACGACCTCTTCCCTCCTCCCCTACAATAACAAAATATTATACAGACCGTTTCTCGCACGACACCATACCCTCTGCTCTGAAAAACCAGGAGCGCATCGAGTGCGTACCACAAACCACAAGTGATAATAGCTTCCACAAAATGTAAATGTTTTACGCCAACGAAATGATGAACCTGCTGCAATAGTATTCTATCAGTTGTCACTATATACAACTCTCTATCAGCTATCATTATGAATCACTAGTTACCAGATTTGCTTTGGGATCGTCGTCACCTGTGGTGTGTGGTCTGCACTCGACGCGCTTCTGGTTCTGGAACAGTTTTTACCTAGAGGTGTGTTAAGATAAGCGGCAAACTGCAACTCTCTGAATGAACCTGCAGAATCTAACGGATGAAGAGCTTGAAAATTGCGATAGAATTGAAACCAGTGAGAAGGTGTCGACTGAAGTCCTGATATGCAGCCAGTACCGACCAGAGCAATCATTTATGATATTTTGTGCGACATTTGATTCTAAATTCATATGTCGATCATATATGAAATTTCTGAATGGGATAATTATGGTGTGACCTTGCCTAATACTAGCTATTATATTATTATTATATGTATGAGAGGCACGAAATGTAAATGTTCAATGCTCTCTGCATTTCGCTGATACATCGACATCCAGAAGTTAATGTCCAAATCAGAAGCAGTATTATATGGTGCTTACATAGAACTTCAAGGATGAATGTGAGCGGCAACAAACTTACATTTAAGGCTTTTTGCGAACACAAAAATGCAGCGTGCTTCGTTCACTGTGTACGTTTATTCCTGACAAGTAGATCTTTTTTTTTTTTCTCGTTGCAATGACGCGGGCGGTTTTGATAGAAGATGCAACAATAAACCATTCAGCGTTGTTGAGTCCCTCTGTGGATACGCCACGCATTCTACTTCCATTCAGAATCTTAGTGGATGCGATCTTAACTATGATGGCTTGCGACAAAAGTTGTACCAGTTAACTGACCCTGGTGGCAGGGAAGGCTTAATTCACCCGGATGATGCACGACCCAAGATTTGGTCTCCAGACACTGTGCGTGGTAAGTAGCCCCTCACAAGTTCGCCATTGCTTTTAGGTATATGACCCTCTTCTTTGTATTATGCTATAGCTCATCGTGGCATTGAAGCGTTTCTTCATTATTTTTGCCCACGATAGGTGCGGCATAATGGACAGGGACTAGCCAAAAGCGAAGCTTACACACCAACACATGGTTTGCAGGCATGCCCTTCCGCGGACGGCGATTGTAGGATCCTCCTTATTTTATAGACGGCTAGCTTGATGCGTCGGTTTGTATGTTTGTGTGTATGGTTGCCTCATAATTCCTGTCGCAATTTCGACACTTTTGTTTATCAAGTTTTATCTCTTCTAGGAAACAACTGATCAATAACATAACCACCATCATGGTCACTGATATGCGTGCATTTGCTAGTGAGCGTTTGGAAGCTTCCAGCCCAGAATGAAGGAAGCTGGGGGTTGAAGAATTTGGAGAAGTCGTTTTTGGGGTGGTCGCAATCTTTAACTTTCTTCTCTGGCAGATTCTTATTCTTATTAGATAGATTAGATATTCTCTTATTAGTTCTGAAAACATATGTATTGACGGGGAGATTAGGATAGTAGTAGATTAGGATAGTAGTAGAGTAGGAGATTGCGCTGACAAGATTAGATATGTATCGATTGAAGTCGCAATCTACTACTCTCCAGCGATTTCAATCGATACGTATCCAATCTTGTCAGCGCAATCTCCTACTCTACTACTATCCTAATATCCTGTCGCCTACTATCCTAATCTCCCGAGTCGCGAACTATGAACGCGGCCTAACAGATTCGGTAGCTCGCAGGACTTGAGCTATCAATGTTTTGTAATAGGATAATTGTGATAACACCCCACGGCTATATAAACACCTACTGAGCACACTTCCGGTCATTCCACATGGTGCTGCAGTGGCAGCTGGAGGGCAGTGGAGGGAGGAGGGGAGGATGGGGAAGGGAGGCGAAAAACCAATCACCAACAGACCTAAGGTGCAGTAGGTATTGATATGTCATTCTACCGTCATGTCATGATTATGGCGATGCCCTCTACTATATGAAACTCCTTTTTGTTGCATACGCGTCACCTCCACGAGGTGTTGGTGTCACAGGTGGAAGGGACCATAGCGGAAGGACGTAAAGCTTGCGCAGGGAAAGGAAGGTCCCACGGGGGACCAATCTGGTATTAGAGTTATGAGGCAACGAAGCAACTACCACATCCAATTACTGCTTATTTGTCGCAAAATTGAGATTCTTCCGACAGGTATCAAAAACGGATCCTTGTTCGAGGTGCGTCGAAAAGTCATTAGCGAAAAATTTGCTGAATAAAGGACAGCAGGAAATCACCACCACGGCCTCTCCCAACGTGATGTCTTGCTTTGCGAAAGAACGGTATATCTTTTTTTGACTTCAATAAGAAAAAACAGACCGAAAAAAAGACATGGACACTGAGAACAGGTACACCGAGACTAATCAAGGACGCTCTTAAGAAGAAAAACGCGACCATACCGGAATTTTGCAACCCTCAAAAATTAATTCACATTCGCGTGACAGCCACTCTCGACCGCACTATGACGTAACTCTCTTTTGAAGTGGGCAAACCCTCACCACCGGATGTCTTTCGAAACAATAGGGCTTCGAGATCATTCCAAATCTCCAGAGGAACTAATGCTCGATAGGGGTTCAATTTCGGTAGCTCCTCTCAAAATTTTATCTGCAGGCCACGATTCTAGCCTCAGAGCAGAGGAAAGAACTGCTCCCTTTCACAGGACATTTCGCAGACTAACCCCAATTTGGGGTACATATTTTGAGCGACGGTTCACTCCAGCGTCAAGGAAGAACATGTTAGGCACCATCTACGAAGACTTGTCCGTAACGAAGCGATTTGTTTTGCCGAATATGGTCCCAAGAGAAAGTGATGCACATTGATGCATATACAGGGTGGTCCAAAATTATGAGGACCGCGTGCGCGCGCAGTCATATCCACTTTTTTCCGTATCGCTCCATTTTCATCTCGTTTTCTGTGCACTATGTGAAGGGTACAATGTCTTCTTCCTAATGAAACCAAATTTCATGAAGTTCTCAAAACTAGTGAAATAACTACTTCACTTTAGTCAGTCCTCAAATTGAACTCACTAGGGGCTCTGGCACGTTACATCTAGCAGCAGTCTAACCTATCAGGAAGCTCTTATGAGCAACAGTTCAACTCTTCAATAAGTTTGGAACCACCACAGATGGAAAATTCGGGGACTCGAAAGTTACAGTTACCACCAGGATAATTATCAGATGCAGAAACTAGGTCTCCCCTTGTCGACTTTCGTACACCCAAAATGAAAAAATTGATGTGAAAACCCAGCCAGACACTCTAAAGACTCCACGTGGATAGAAAGCCACACGAGTAGT
>MU868375.1:242141-276418 GCA_036418205.1 Ostertagia ostertagi
TCGTGTGAACGGGGCAGGTGGCAGATCTCAATTCTATTCTGGAATTACTTTGAGGTAAGAGTTACAAATACTTCCCTGAAGTTGGTTTGTTCCATCAAGCTACTATGCGTTTTTAACGACACAATGTCTTGGTCCTCATAATTTTGGACCACCCTGTAATTGGAACGAAAATGATTCACATGCACTACGCACAGACGAAGATTTCGGCTCGATCAAATCTGTTTCGGAACACGCCACTCATTCTACTTCCATTAGAATCGTAATGGCAATTTGAATGTGATCCCATACAACGGCTTGAGGGGGGGGGGCAGCTGAAGCACAAGTCGTATTTTCAACCTACCGGTTGGTTGGAAACAATGATTTGTGCATCAGCCGTCCCCTCATCTATGCCTGGTGCCAGTCATCCGATAATGGAACAAAGGAAGGATTAGTTGGTCCAGACGACGCTCGACCAAGAAGATGATCCCCCAATGCGCGCGTAGAAAGCAGCACCTTGTGCCACTACGCCACTTCTACCCGGTCGCTAAATAGTACGGCAATAACGAGCAATTTGTGCCTGCAAGAAAAATACCACCAAAATAATGTCTCCAATTTTTTTTCGCCAGCACTTCCCTTCTTTTATACATTAAATGAGATGTAATTTATTATGGGAACGTGATGTGTTTGAAGGAGTATTTATCGATCTCTGTGACAAGCACTCAAATAAGCCTTCACAGAAAGCGAATTGTGGCAGATGCTCATGCCAGTATTAAGGATGCATAAAACATTCGTTTTTCTATGATTTTTACCTAGTTTTTTTGGGGCTGTACCTTAGTTGTATCTGGACAAGTCTGTACTTCGGTTTCGCAGTAAAACTATCCCTAGTGTTTAATGTTGCGAGTACACTCGTTATGCTCGTTCTGAAGGCCTGTCCATGGTAAGTCATTAATGGGCAATGTGGCGAATTCTGTTACAAAAAAAAAACACTCAAGAAACCGGTTTTGAGTTCGGTATAACTTCGTATACTATATGCTATAGTTATTTTGATTACCGCTGGGAACCTCGCGACAGGAAACGACCTCGCGGTCGGCCCCCTCTGCGATGGCAAGACTCTCTTGCTCACAGAAACAATATTTGCGATTCTAATTCAATTAAGGTATTAGTCCATTGGACGACATTGGCTCAAGATAGAACATCGTGGAAAAGAAGTTGGGACCCGCGCAAGAACAATCGCTGATAACGGGTCGCCAAGTAATCCAAGTAATCCAAGTAATATCATTTTGAGTTGGTTAAGAATAAGTAAAGGGAAATCCCTAGAAATGAAGATATTGATATTATTGAGCTGCTCACTGAGGGCCGCCCATGGTCCTTGCGATTTTTCACAAAGTAGAACGATGAATATAGACAGACCTAATGGCATATGCTACGATAACGATGTATGGGTAGCGAGCCGCAATATGAAGTGCTGGCGCTGCATGAATCTGAAATGAAGAGGGAATTGGAGAGATTGTTGTTGACAACGCTCTGAATTAGGATCTGTGACTCCTAAAAGGGTTACGAAATGACGACAAAACGTGCTAACGTATAGTTGATAACAGAGTTCAAAAACTGTCTCATTACTTTTAAAAGAACCCTTCTCAGAGAAATTATTATTCTATCTCATTCAAAAATCACTGGCTTCGGACCCATCGTTCACGATCAAAAGAAAAGAACAAAAAATTGCATTTGTTTGATAAACAATTCGAAAAACGGAAAGGCTGTGCGCGTTCAAATTCCGCCGGACATCTGTCACAAATGCTGGCGGCGGGAACGCTTCCACTTGGTTCACGGAGTGCTGTCACTAGAAACTCTTTTTGACCTTTTGACTTATTGCACTTCTCACACTTCTACTGCATCTATTCTATCGATTGTTTTGTCTCTGTTCTCCAAAATCGAAGGTTTAGGCCCGATTCTTTCATTGCGTCGCCTGATACGTAGCCGCCTAAGGCGCACTTCTTTCCACGCCTTTGGCTCCGCGCCTTTTACCTTCGATTGTCCATAGAGTGTAGTTTTTGTAAGTTTGTTTCTCTTCGGAAACTGAATCTTTGTGCGTGAAACTTTGTATGTTGTCCCTAGTGATCACAACTGACATTTTAATTTTGGGAAAGAATGCAAAAAATTCCCGAGAAGGACTCTTTCAACAACGGGGAGAAATGAACTTGATCTCATTTCATCTTTACATACGTTACGCTGAATTATCTGTAGTTCCTACCATACATTTTTGATAAAGGCGAAACCCTCAAAATAGACTCATCAGCACTCGTGGAGTCTTTTTATGGTAAAATGTCACCTGTTTGAAGGTTTTTGCATGTCCGCATAATGCGAAATGTCTCATTAATGTCTCATGTCTCTAGTGTGAAGTTCGGAAACGAGTCTGAACAATTTATTGACTCATCTTGACTTTTTATCTGCGACGATCGTTGGTATCATGACTTTAACAAGAACTTGTTGATTTTTGATTCATTTGAAACTTTATTGCCGATGAGAAATGCCCTTGTGACGTCAGAGGCATGGCTTACAAATCTTGAAAAATCTTATAAATCTAAATGAAGAACCTTTATCTTCTAAACTGTGTTATCAATATTATTATAAGTGTGACATTCGAGCTGATGTGTTCTCACAGTGCGTGATGTGTTAGGAGCAGAGCCAAGCATAGCGTAGAGGACAGCTGCCAAATAGGATCCCCATCCCACTAACCCAGATTTTTTAGGCACGTTTGGTTCATTTCACAAAAATGTGCTTGCTGTTGGAACGTGTCTGACCTTGTATAGCGTTATGATTTGTGATCTAAGTTGAAAATCGTGCCCCTTTCGAGCTGAAGATCAATGCCTAAAGAAAATATGTAAGTTTTTCGATATGTACTTTCAGGGAAGCTATTAACTTTTACTGCATGTTAAGAAGTGACTCCCTCCTGGAATGAATGCAAGAAATACTTCTAATATACGAATTTATCCTTTGAGGACCCATAAAATCTTTTGAAAGCAAGCTTTTACAAGAACATGAAGTGTTAAACTGGAGAGTTTTCTCTTTTGAAAACGTTTCCGATTTTCTAGTTCGAGTTGCTTCTTTGAAAAAAAAAACTCCCGGGTAATGGTCAAGGTAAGAACAATGTTATGAACATGAGCTTATTTTTCGAAGCCGCCATTTCCTCTATAAGCAACTTTCAGCAAAAGTGATTGTAGCTCTATGAACAGGAAGATTTCGAATTTTTTTTGCGTCATCCAACTTTATTCTCAAAAGCCCCACTTCAAAAAAATTTTCCTGGCACATGATGTATGTGGGGAAGCTTTTTTTCAACTTGCCACACTTTTAGCACCACAATCAAATCGAAATGTACGCGAGGCTATGATCTAACGAGACGCTGTGGGAATCGATAATCACTGCTTCTTTGTTGTTTTTTCTACTTTTGATGGTATTTCCTGCTGGATCGTTCAGATACACACTATTGATCGATGGACTAGGCCTTTGAAGAAGGGAGACTGGGCTGCGGTCTCCACGTACATTTCGCGCCTACCGTAACCCGAAAATACGGGCGTGCCCATCGCACTTGTATTGCACCGAAATAAAGAAAAGAAAGAAAGAAAAAACAGATATAAAGTTCTTGTTTTCAATTCATCTATAGGCAAACATGGGGCAACGGAAACTTTTGCCTGAACTGCGTGCGATTCAATAGATCAAACTTTCGTTCATCTAGCACAGCCATCAAGAATCTGGAGTTTACTAATGATGTGACTGCCGATTGAAACTCCGACTTGCTGCTTATAAGTGTGCGGAATGGAGTAGTGGTAAGTGGCGCTGCTTACCACGCGCGCGGTTCGAGGATCAAGTCCTGGATCGTATGCTTGTTGCTTGATATCAAACCAGTCTTTGAGGATGAATTTGCCCATCGGCTTTCCCCCGAAAGTCATTCCAAGGAAGAAGTTGTATTACAATGCTACTTCGTTTCCGAAAGGGAGTAGAATGCGTGGCGCATCCCAGAGAGGGTACTGGCCGACGAATCTCCAACCGCCCGATCGATATACATTCTCTTTTTGATTGTGCAAATTTCTGCACTTTGGATTATTTTTTCTACTGTTAAAAAAGAAACGTTTCTGGAGCGTAAAGAGAGCTGTAGTAATCACACTTGATGCAAAAATGAACCAAACGACACACCGATGTGATAAAATGCCAAGTTTATTAAATGTCAAATGGGCAAGGATTGTTTGAGTTGTTAACAAGAGACATATTCAGAAGTGTCGGGACCGGTTCTCTTCTATCTCTGTGACATAACACTCATACCTGGACAACACCCTCTCCTTACATTGATGTAAGGAGCCATTCATAAGTTCACGCTAAACTTGCTCTAGGTAATTCGTCTTGTAGACAAAGGCTAAATATCAACGGTTGATGTCTCTCTGGGTCAAAAAATGAGGGACCAACCAGGGCTAAGGGTCTGTCGAAATTTCCCAAGGAGGAGGGCCGTTGGGGTTCTAGATAGGGAGCTTCGTTTCTGAAGAGAAGCATTGGAAGCAGGAAGATGCAGATTTTTGGGTAATTGGCAAGTTGAAAAGTTGTGAGATTTGCGAGGAATTTAGAAAATTTTCTGGTTCAAGAGTTACACGTAGGTCCCCCTCACTGAACACCAAGAGTTTTGGCGGCTGAGCTCCGAAAAGGACATGAAGGGTCAATAATCCGTCTGGCTACAGGGCGTGGTGCATCTGCAATTGTAGAGTAGAGTTGAGGAAGGGAACCAATTTCGAAAACCGCGTCTGAAAATTGAGGGATCAAGACTGTTGGAGAGAGGGTCTGGTTTCGACAATTTTGGGCAGAACTCCATGAAAAAGCGAAAATTCCTCAGACATAGGGTCCCCTCCCGCTCGTCGGCACTAGAGAAAATGTGATCGGAGTGGAGTGAGCGACTGATATTCACACTCAAATGCTATGGAAACAGCAGTGGTGATGTGAGTGATCATGATCTTCAGAGGTGGTGCGGAGGAGGAGGTCGTGTAGGAGTACCCTCCATGGATGATAATATTGATGGAAAGCCATATTCGATCCCCAAGGGATTGATCGTAAAACTCTTGAGAAGGGGCTGACCTTGGGGTTTACCTTCGCACCAAGATGAACGTGGGGACGGTTATACTAAATATTGGTCATGGAGTGGTCTTCTACGGAGGAATGGATCGTTTTTGCTCAATTTTTCCCAGTGTGACGGTTGACCGTGGGACCAGTAGCTGAATAGTTGCTAACGCTGTGAGTTTGTTAAGGTCATAGCAAAAAGGTTCAAATTTGAAATCGCTTGAATTCACTTGAAACTCAAGGGAACTAGAGGAAGAGAAGAAAGTCCGACGAGAGGGGGCGTGTCGGGTGTGGGGGCGACAGGATGTGCCGATACAGACAAACATGAAAACAAAGCTTTTCTGGCGGCATGCGCGCACAGTGAACCCTGGTTTGTTACAGTAAGCCTAGATTATCATGTGAACGTACTGAATTTGGAGGGATCAGAAGAAAACTGCTGACTACAGCTGCTGTCGATTCAATCGGGATTTTTCCTTTGAATTAATAAGAGTTTGAATTTAGGATGAAATGTAAGCATGCTGCCATAGTAGTGACATATGAACAAAGCCTTGATAATCCGAAACATGTGGGCGGATTGGTGGAAAGACAGGCAATGAACTTACGAGAAACGAATTCAATAGTCATGAAAAACAAGTTCGAACATCTTTTTGTACTAGTAAGGTACACTTCTCAGCTGCTATAAAAGTCTGCAGGTTCAACAATAAAAGGCTCATAATGAACCTAGTTAGAACAACGATATCACATTGCACATAAACGATAAGTTATATAGCTGCCTCATCAGAAAGGACGTATTGCCACAAGTTTAATAAATAAATTATGTCAGTATGTACATATTACGAAATAAGAATTCTTGAGAAGAAGATTGACTTGAAACGGGGAAATTTCGGAAGTCAAAATAGGTGAAACACTGGCAACAATCAGAACGCTAGCGAAAAACCGATATTCATATTTGTGGAACTAAGCGAAACGTATTTGCTCTAAAAAGCTCTCTATGATGGAAGAAGTACTTGTCTTGAATATTATGGACGATCAAGCTGACAGAGTGACGCTTTCGGTAACGCGCCAACGGGAAGCATCGAGCTGATCTGCAGTTCCTGGAAAATCGCTCACAGTTAATTTCGATCGTGTGACCTTATAAAGTTTACAGCGAGGATTTCGTCGCCATACCCTGTATTGCCTTCATATGTGACGATCAAAAGAAAACCTATTTGAATCGCATTATTCAACTTTTTCCTGTTTTGTAATGAATTCAAGCCCTTTACATTCCATTTTATGCCCCGTTAAACAAGCAACCTAAAAATGTAAACAAACAAAAAACAATACGGCATATAAACTGTGGAGTGGTTTGACTCAGGAAATTTCAGTGGTGAGACCTAAATCTGACTTGGGATGCCTTTGAAGGTCAAGGGTTAAGCATGGTGGAAGATGAATGACGTTCAGTTCTCTCCGTTAGGTCACCAGAGCTGTGCAATCACTGATGCCTAGGGCTGTGTGTAGGCTAAAGCTTAGGCCTAGGCTTACGCTTAGGCAATGGTACTGCTTAAGTATATGGTGGGGCTTATTTTTCGACAGAAATTCGTGCGTGCCCTGGTTGAAGGGGGAGGTGGAATGGGAGCTGTAATAGGTTGTACATACATATATTCGGAAATGGAGACAGTTAAAGTGATGGGGAAAATGCGAAGAAAGCGTAAGGGATTGCACTTTTAGGCTCTATGGAGTGTCCAAGGGCAGAGTTGAAGTGTGTTATGTTGAGCCACGTTTCAACTATCAACACCACCACGGCAAAGGGAAAAGGGCTGAGGGTCGGAGAAAGTGGTAGAGAGATTGCCTGGCCAAAATTTCTTATACACATACATTTGTATAGGAGAAATACTTTATGTGCCAACATCATCATGCGATCACTAACTCTGACATCGGCGCTAGTGCTGCCTGAATTGGAACACACCGTACTAAAGGCACGGTTCGCGATCGATTTTGTGTGCTATTTTGTGCAAAAGTGAAACAGAAAGTGCGAATAGAAAGATAAATGAGGAAAAAAGCGAAAAGCATTGGACAATTCACTGAAACTCTTCTTTTGAGGTCGAACAGATAATCGGACCAAGACCGACTCACTCGCGCACGCCCATGAGTCTGCATCTCCAGCGCTGCGGAGAGGGAAGCACAAAAGAACGCTTTGTACGCGAGATGGTGCAAGGACACGTACGCTGCGAGTGGTAGGAAGGGCAGCGGTTGCAGCGGTCGAACGAAGGCATTAGTCTCTCAGTCGACAGTACTACCATAACTGTGACCAGGGATTCTATGAAGGAGTGGATTCTCTAATCTTATCGCGACCCGTACCTTTAAGTCAGCTCCCAACAACATGTCTTGCGAGGTCTTCATGCCTGACCTATGAGCACTTTGGACGACCTGTTGCAACATGCGTCTTGTCAGCACCTTTTCTATACGATGCGTCGAACAATTTGCAACAGCACACCCTAAACTGAACTGCGCTCCCACTTACCCTTCATCGTCTATTCGGAGCGCGTAAGTGTTCATTTCCATACGTCCCTCACCACTGTTCGCTTTTTAATTCCTGGTTGATAACTGTGTACGTAGAATTCGCCACTATTCATTATGAACATATCCCCATGAAGAGAATTGAGCGGCTCTGCATGTGACTCTACTTAGCCTGGCAAATCACAGCCTAAGTATCTCTAAATTCAGATCCGAATTCAACGTTCTCCGAAAGCATTCGGACGATTCCACCATGATAAGAGTCAAAAAACACTGAATGAACCGATGATTCCACTGCTGGCGTCCATGTTACAGAAGTTTTGACCAGCTCCACCCTGCGCGGTCCGCCCAGCCCTTCTCGTGACTCCTCCTCCACGTGGAAGGAGGCACCGCTATGCTTTAATTTCGCTACAACATCGCACATCGAGAAATTCTGCGAAAACGTTGATCAGTTCTTCGCAACACCAATGCCAAAGCCCGATCGTCGAACTATTACACAGCTGTTGGGAGTCATCAAAAAATTTTATCGTCTACGTACGCTATCGACTCTACAGCACGTCATTCTTAGACATACGACAAATTTCACATTTCTGGACAAAAGCAGAATATTTACAAACATCGCACTTTTTTCCATGGACCCAAAGTCGACTGTAAATAGGGCACATTCCTCGAGCAGGAGCGCTTCTTGCGCCCGCGAATAAAAGTTTTTCGGTGAGCGACTCATCATAATGAACAAAGGCAAAACCTGCTAAGGATCTTTAAATCACACTGCTCGCTGATCATATGGGCGGTGCTTGCGCCCCGCCCCTACCACTCTCCGGTGCTTCACTCTTCTGTATTTTGGGACCTCAACAACAACAATGTTTACCAATGAGTCCTGCAGGAACCTGGCCAAATCCACCCTCAGTAGTGCGCAATAGGTTCTTAAGCTTTTTGTTTTACTCCATTACTGATAGAACAACTCTCCACAACCGCATTTCTTTTCGAGTGCGCATAACCCAACATACTTCCATCGCCGAGTCTGCTTCCATCAGTCGATGGAGAGCTCAGTGATATGAACGAAAAAGAGTATAAGGATTTCGAAATTTCAATCCACATGGCTTTAAACTTTGCCTATGTTCGCACTTATCTTGAAAGAACGTGTATGCTATAAATGAGAGGTTCTTATCTGATTGGTCAGAGAGCCATGCATTGTGTCTGCGTATCGCTCGTCCCCTATGCTCTCTCATATCTGAATCTGTTCTCTCGCCTCGGCGCTGGAATATTCTAGAACTGCGTGCCTTCCAGAATCCCGAAGAGTCGCCCACTTTTCGTCCCTTCACGTTTTCTCTTAGTAAAACCGGATCGACTCACAAGCTGCGTCAGAGATCCGCTTTCTGATGTATTCTGACTGAGCAACGTGCTTCGTGACATATGAGGTGGAGCAAGGCTTTCGAAACGACGGGGCGGTTGGAACCTGGTCAGAATAAATCTCCCAACCTCGAGGCAGCAGCATAACTTACACAACAACAGAAATGCCATGTCCCAAAAATAAATGAACTTGGAATCTGGTAGTTGTGTATTTCGCTCATGATCATTTTTCTGCAGTGATCATCGTTCAATCGAACTCCATTGTCACCCATGAGTGGAACAGATTTTGCCCATTATCAAGCGATGACGGCCTCATCCAGGCCAGTCCAGTACGAAACATTTCACGCTTAAATTTGATGTGGTTATTCCATCCGCAAGTAAAATCAAATGTTAATGTAACGCCACGACAGGGAAAAAAAAAAGAAACACCGAAAACCTTGGGAATAAAGAACTTCTTTTAAGTTATGGTTGGTTTTCATTGTTCAAGTAAAATCGGACACTGACAGCCTGAGCACGTTACCACCCCTGTAATCCCTACTCAACATGCAAAAACACTTTGGAAACATCCCCACCATTTGAGACCAACTCCCTTGACGCGACATCTCTTGTGAACATTGTCAAACACAACAAAACCGAGCAGCAGACATTACAGTGATTTATGGCTGGCAATCATCACCTCATTTCACTGATCGATTCTATGCAACGCAGAGCTACTTTTGATGTCTGATGCCACCTTTATTCGATCAACCCGAAAATTTCCTGCTGCGCGCTAATCGAATTCAAATGATTTTTATGAAGTGTTTGATGCTTGACCTGTAACCCAGACCGAAAGAATGTCGCACGTTCAAGAATTCTTCATGAGTCATGGTCATACCTACTCTTTCAAAGAATTCACCTATCGTGAAAAAAACATCTACTAAGTTGAGTTATTAATAACTCGAGCCGTACTGTTATTGCTGCTCTATTGCGATATAATTTGAAATCACAGCCTAGCCCTTTGGCGTTTTGCTAGGGCCGTATGCTGAATGTTGGGAAGGGAATGGGTTCCCCGACAGTCAATGGACTACTTGAACTCGGTCAGTACGGTAGGAGAGTGATGACGAATTGGTGCAGCTAGGTCCGGCAGTTCCGCCAAAAGGGTTGGTTCTTACACCAGGACTTAAGCCCCGCCTCTGCCCCCCCCCTTTCCTTCACTCTCTCGCAGGTCCGTCTCTCTTTTAAGGCTTAGTCCTGAGGTAAGCATCAAATTGAGCGGTTTTAAGGACCGAGTTAAAGTAGTCCGTCGACCGTCGGGGACCCCATCCCCCCCAGCATTCAGCATACAGCCCCAGCAGAAACGCCAAACGAGCTAATTTGCTTACCTCTATTTTGTGGAGACCCTGATGATCTCTCATGTTAAGTTGAACCATCCATGCTTGCCTCTGATAGTAATGACGCCTCCATTTTGAGGTCTACTTCGCCATTGTCCACTTTACAAATTCCTCCTGGTGCCAATTTGCAGCAGTACTCCAGCTCGCATGGGTTCTCATAAACTTCTGAGTCTGCTGCCGTAATATCACGTAGTCCTTCTGGAAAATAGCAAGGAATCAGGGTGAATATCGCTTGAGGATTCCTCAACGGCACGTCGAGGATTCTCTGCCCGATCAGAGACGATCTCTCGCGCGGACATTCACACTCGCCATGCCGTGCCGTCTGTGCTCTCCGCGCGGATGTTCACTCTCGGCACTACTCTCGCATGGTAGAGAGCTATGGTCGAGGATTTCCTCGACCGTTATTTACCCTGCCGAGCAGAATGCTCCAGAGATCGTAGTTTTGAAGATGGTTAGTGAAAGGTATGGTTAGTATAAACCCCTCAACCTACTTTCTCTTGACGCGATGAAAAGGCTTTTATGTTCCTATCTTACCGAACCCACTTTTCTCCACGTAATACACCTTCACTCTATGTGTATAGAAAAGATAACGTTGTCTCAGCTAAAGACCGCATATATAAGTGCCACATCGCTACGACAGTGAACACGATTGTTAAAAGTGCGAGCGCTTTGATCGTCTTGAGCCGCACATTGGTGGAAGGATTTTGGAGGGCAATCTTAACCACATCACACAGTGCCCTGAAGAGTCTGATTAAAGGCATACTTCAGGATCACATTAGTGTGGCCCATGCGCACGAATGTGATTGTACTGGTGGGAAGTGGGCCGGCAGTAAAGAAAAAAGGAAAAGAATCCGTCAAAACGCTTAGGTTAAGGGCTCACTCACCTTCCTGATCGGCTGTGCTAAGGGAATGAGAGACTAAGCGCGGAGGAGAGTATGAGGCGAGAGAGCGCTACAGATGAGAGAGCGCCAGACAACAGCCTGATAAGAAAAAAAAAGTCTGCAGCTTGGGCAGCTTACTTTGCAAGGCCCAAGCGCTCTTATCGGTCGGTTTCCGTGCACGAGGACGCCACATCTGTGATTGTCCTCTAGGGTCTATACTAGTGACCGAAGAGAAGCGTTCACACGACTCTGCCTGGGTTGTGCCTTTAAACCAATGGCGTCCAATGTCGTTACCGCAACCGCTCTGCCCTTTACCCTGGATCAACTCCTAACTTTTACTCGTAACACCGGGGATATCCCTCCCCTTCTCAGAAAATGCAGCATGGGATATAGTAAGAATGGGAAATTGGTTAAAATTTAAGGAATTTTGGTAAATTTTTACTGTTTCATAGTGGGTATATACCCCCCGCTCGACGGCATTTTGGAGGAAAAAGTGGGCGGAGTTTGGTGGGTTGAGTGGTACCAGAATTAAATACTATAGAGAGGAATATGGTGGTCGAGGGTCGAAAAGGGGGTCGTACCAAGTCCACCTTGGGGGAGGGGGGTCGTAAAAAATTTTCAAAAAGTAACAACGATAGGACTGACCCTGCCTTCAACTAGCGTGTTCGCTGCCCTTGTGTTTACCCATGGTTCTTTTCCTTTCCTTGCCTAGGGGGCAAAACAGCTGAAGCATAGACTCACACTTTTCATGAATTCCGACACATCGTCAAAGTATCGCCGGTTAAACTCGTCAGTGTTGCGTGCAAAAGCGTGATATGATCTGTAAGTAAACACATTATCTCTTCAAAATGACACAAACATTCTGTTGCGAGGATTTGAAGAATCTGATTGACTCTGGGCGAAGTTCTTACCTGCATGAGTTTTTGCCTGTTGTCTCAGCAAATACGATGTACTCGTATCGCTTTTCCTCAGAAGGACCATACTTCACTAAGCACACTGAAGGGATTGAAAATTACATTTTATGTTAAGGTTATCAAACTTCTCACACCCTTAAAATATATTCAAAATCGTACTGTCTGTGTGGTACTTGTCAGTGTCAATTTGGAAGATATTGTCCTCCAGCGAAGTGATACTGCCATGCATCTGAAAAAATAGCGCTATTGATATAGGCGGAACACAAAAGAGTCCAAGACGAGTTACCTCGTGTAACTCGTTGCCTTCTGCGTCGTCTCTGTAATACATATTCAGTTCTGCTGTTCCTTGACGGTACCGCCCAACTGTAAACGTTTCGAGGATGTATTACAATTATACTCTAGCTTGGAAATACTTTTTTGGCTAGTTGGAAGAGCTCGATGGCAAATTTAAAGGCAAACGGTACGATAAATGGTCGCCGTAGATACTTTTTGCTTCAGAAAACCAGAAGTGTGTCGAGATCAGACCACACAAGCGACGACGGCCTCTAAGTAAATCATGGAAGAATACAACAACAGGCTATCATTTCATTGGCAGAAAACATTCATTTTTTAGAGGCCGTCTTCACTTGTGGTGTGTGGCCTGCAGTCAAAGCGTTTCTGGTATCTGAGCAGAGGCTACTGAAAGACAAAGATGGGAAGTAGTAGCATGGTGAAGAAAAAGCCAAGAGTAGCAAAGTGAAATTCCCGTTGTGCCGGATTGACTTCCGCTCTTGCGAAAAGTGAAGAACGCAAAATTTGCTTGGACGCCCAGTCCCAGTAGCTGGCACGATGCCAGCAAAATTTATGCTTTTGGTACGAAATCAGAGGCAACAAGAAGATACTGCGCCCTCAACCGTGCTTTCATAAGTCAACCACTTTGATAACAGCATCGTAATCCATCCACGCGCCTGTTATCATTTAGCCACGAGGGAGGGACACTCCAAGAGGACGACCGTGACCATAGATATGGCCTTGCAGGCTGGGTAAGGGTGAAATCCTTCATCGCCACGTCTGGATTTCGCATGCGCTAAGTCTCCTTTGACGCAACCCTTCGAACAGATGCTTCCCCTCTTCCCCTTTGAGAGGGGGCTGGCGCCAGTAAGAAATGCGGCTACAATCGCATTCGCCCTTATACAAACAGAGACATATGCACCATTACAAGCAAAGTGCCATGGACGAGGATTTGACGTTGAACAAACATGAAGTTGCGCAGTTAATTCGAAACGCGGAATACTTACAAGCAATCGCGCAAGGGCCCGCAAAGCACGCGTTTTCCACGATGGCAAGTGGGCGTCGCTCGCAAATCGGTACGCCCTACTTTCGCGAAGACGGTTTGACCCTGCCTAGCGCTTCAAAAGGTCGTTTTTTAGATTCATGTGGACCCTCTTACTTGACTTAAAGGCTAAAATAAGATTATTTCAAGCACCCAAGTAGGAATGACTGGTCAACCCTCCTGGGCACGGTGCTCTGGAGTATTCATAGTTCATTTCACATGGTTGCTCCTGTGCCACGTTGGGATCAATTGCTTTTCACTCACTGAACGTGCTTTTTATACGCAGAATTTGTATGATTAGAATTTTGTTAAGGAATCAGGTATGTGTCACTGGTGCGATATGAAGAAATTTAAGGAAATCGAACTATTGCAACGTCACGGTCCGTAGGTTTGGCAGTAGGCCGAATTTCTCGGCGGTGCCTGCCCCCCCCCCAACACACCAACGTTTTCGGCTGGCGATGTCCAGACTTTGCAAATCGTCGCGATTCGCTAGCGGTCGCGGTTCGCGTCGGGCCATGTGATCACGAAGTTGGTGTACGCACGCTGCCTGCAGATGCGAGCGAATCGCGCGATTTGGCAGGTCTGCAGCTCGGCTCGGTGGAGTGGCTAGTAATGCGACGGCGAGGGTTACCTATCGGTGGGCGGGGCGGCGAGAGGGGCACGGTTACGGCCCTGCTGAGGCTCTGGTACTTTTTGCTGCAAAAAAGCGCATCGTGTCGCACCTGAGGGCCCTGCCTGCATTCTCACCAAAATATTTCTTCTGTTTCGAGGTCGAAATAGTTGCAGGATTTGAAGGCGGTAGTTTGGGGGGGCGGCTTATATTAGAGCACAGTGCGGTTTGGATTTTGAAATGATTTAAATAACCTTGTACGGTGTTCGACTCATGTCAGCTGCTCTGTAGACGTGCGGATCAACTTAAAAGCCTAACGCCGTTCACTGAAGTCGTCTCAAATCAACCTACCTCTTACCTCGGCACCTCATTACTTCGACCTCCTCTACCTTTCACACTCATACTTCAGGCAGAGAAAGACATGAAGCGTAGAAGACAAGTAATTCCCCTTGGCTGCTTATCTATGAAATATTTGGGCGACCTTTGTAATGTCGGGAGATTCACGTGTAATGCTGAAGCAATAGTATGCGTTCTGGAAGCCTATCTAAGCCATTACCGCTTCACATCTATCTCAGTCGTTTAAGCAGTTGAGGGGGTTTATTGGGAATGACAATTAAAGTGAGCTGAGCTGGGGGCGTGCAGCACCAGTGTGAAAGATTATTCAAGCGATGTATGCAGATTAAATAGCTTGATGAGAACGTTCTGACTTCCTCGACAATAATATTAGTAGAGGTCTACCTTTCTGACAGACCGTACTCCACTATACCCCATCTAATTTGAACCATTTTCTGGGAAGTTGCAAGGGAGGTATTTCGAAATGGTGACTGACATGGTGGTTAATTTTTTCGCTGTCACGCCGTCCTCGATATATATTGCATTTGCCCAAAATTCCAGAATGGAGATTAGTTAAACAGTTCCCACTTTCAAGTCCAACGCATGCTGTCTTCTTCGAAGTTAATGTCATTTTTCCATTTGTAGATCGTGCATTTTCCAAGCTCATAATAGCTCCGTAAGTTTGTCGAATAACGTTTGGATTTCCATACATCTGAAAAATATTTGTCAACTATCTATAAAATTCAAGGTGTGTCTGTTGCAAATTTCTCATTTACTGGCATTGAATGTGATGTTGAAGATCTCCCAGTACTCTGGGTGATACACAATCCACAGGAATTTTTCAAAAATTTTCGTTACATTTTCATTATTTTATTTTCATTTTCAAAAGTGGAAAAACGCCAGCTGTAAAGGAACGCAAGGCGCGAGCCGGTTCCATGGGCAGCGCTACGCAAAGCGGTGAAACCTGTTAATTGGGGGCTAACGCATTTTTGGCTCCACCTCCAAGGTTCAGTCTGCCTCCGACTTTCTGCTCACAAGGGAAGGTCGTTCAGGGTGTGCCAAGCTTTTTCAAAATGGTTTCTTGCATGACATTGGGGCACATATGGGACCACAGAAGCATGGTTCATTTTTCCTGAACGGCCCTCTGAATACCAGAAATCCCTAGTTCGATTCCTCGTGGTGACAAATTTTTGCATTTCGAGTTGACGTTTCCAAAATTCGCGCAAAATGGAGTTAGCATGAATAATTAGTACCAAATTCATGATAACGTCAGTAACCCTTACAAATAGCCTCCATATCATGCAAAAGACCGTTTTGAAAAACCTTGGTACACCCTGAAAGAACTTCCTTGTCAGCGAATAGCCTTTGCGTATCTGCGAGCCACCCTTGCAACAAAGAGACAGTTCACGGCGTCAACTTGACGAAGTTAGCTATCGAAGAATCTCGTTAAAAATGAAGGGGCAAATAAGGAGCGCATTTTGCCTGCTTATTTCCCTTCACCTTTCGTTTATGAACACAATCCAAATTTGGGCAGACCTGCCTTCGCTCTGCATCTGACTTATAGGCTATACGGGTGCATGGGAACTGTAAGTGAACGAGGATCTCTTCTGACCAAATGCAGCACTTGATGGAACAGGGAAGGCGTTGATTGCATTTTTTTCAGACCGCTAGAACAATGCAAAATTCGCAAACGCTCTTACATGCGGCAGTGCCATATGAGGGTAAGCGGTGTTGCTGTGAAAATTGTCGAGTTGTCACAGAAAAAAACAGATTCAGCTCTGCAGCAGGGGAATGACTTTGTGATGAAATTACAGCTAATGTTCCTCTTCCATGGAGAAGAACCAATTTTTGAATGGGAACATAAACTCACTTGAGTCCAAGCCCCCTTCATCATCGTAATATTGTGAGGGATGCACTGTGGGCAGCCTCCATTAGAAGACGTCTTGTGCGAAGATTGCTTTGAAGGCGATCGATGATGCGAATGCGGGGATCTCATTTTGCTAAATTTGTTTTATTAAACAGCCGTCAATCCGAAGTCTCTTCTTGGCTCAACTTCTTGGAATATGAAGTGAAATCTTACTCTGTTGCATGGCTGTCTTAGGGATACCATACGATGCGATCTTCCCCCTCTTACAGCTGTGTCGTTAGGTCCCGCCATGTGTCGCGCGCGACAAGATTGCGCGGAAGCATTGCAACATTACTGCACATTTGTGTAACGTGAAGTCGCGCAGCTAAAGGCAATGATACGCAATGGCAGTGTGATAACGGGACCATGGCGAGCCGCCAACGAGAATTACTCGATATGTATAGTATATGGCTCCCTGGAGAGTTGGGAGGGGGCGTATCTGGTGAGAAAGTTCCAAGAAATTTGGAGTATTTACGAATATTCAGGAACTTCCGCTGCCCACCACGTTTAGTATGTCATCACCCCCTTCTCCCTAAAGTTGCGAAAACTTTGCGTGGGGGAGGAGGCACCACACGAGCACGTCGTGAGATGGTAACCGAGTTTTTCCACCGCGTGGTCCTGAGGTGGATCTAGAGGAGGGACTCCCTCATTTCTTAACAAGCACTGAGCCCTTGCTTTTATCTGCGGCACTTCTCAGTACATCAAAAATCTACACCTATTAGTGGTGAAAACGAACGAGGAAAACCAGGAGCGAGGAAAAAAAATAGCAAAACTCGCCTTTTCAAAGAGTCCATAGTCCTGAAAACACCTTTATCGATTGCCGTTTCCTTGTTTTCCGAGAGGACTTTCTTGAGCGCCCTTAAGCATAATTGTTTCACCTTGGTACCGCTGGATAATTGCAAGTAATGTCCATACCTAAGAGTTTCTCGCTCCTCACTTGTCAATTCACTTGCTTCTGTTGGTAGCTGAATTCCATACTTCTCCTTGAAATACTCTCTCAGGTGCTGATCGTTCGTTATGACGTCGTCATCGGACAAGCCTTGAACAAGAGGTTTTATATAGTGACTAGTGCGTAGTATTACTTATGAGATAAATAACCAGTAGAATGAATTTCGACGTACTCCGTCTTGGTGCACTTGGTTCGTGAGTTTTTACTCCTTTGGCTCGAGCTGTCAATACCTGGATTAGTAAAAGTAGGAAAACACCAAAAAACACTTTTTAAAGCCACTGTGGCAAAATCTCTCTCAAAAATAGCAGGTCTTAGTAGAACTGGTTTTCTCTCTTACTTAGGCTTCCCAGATTTTAGCGCTGTCCACGCAAATAGGAGGCGAATCTTGGGGAGAAAGCAGAAAGGATATCTCTGGGGTTGGTCAAAGAACACTCGCAATCAGAGTGGTAACCAAACAGGGAGCTATTCATATGTGAAGTTTCCTGTCTAAGTATTGGCACTTTTGGCAGGAAAAGGGATTTTCCGCAAGAGAGACTGGCCAAGTTGATGTTTTTCTTTTACTTCCGAGCAAGGCGCACTTTTTGTAAAATAAATAAATATATATTAATTGCCAACCAACCCGTCCTCCAACGGTGTTATCATTCCCAAGTGTTTCAGTTTTTCCGAAAGACGACTGGACCTGCTTCAGTTGCTCATTTATTATGTCTTGTTGTTGTTTCTGCATGAGAAGCTGAAAAGATGCAAAATTTCAACGAAATCAAGACGATAGAAGGTAGGATGAGCCTCCTCCAAGAGTTCCTTTATCGATAGACCGTATTTGGCTCTCCAGGCGAGAGGGTCGTATTGGGACGAATTTGAAGAGTGCAATATATTCGGAAAGAGAGGACTTAGTTGAAAGATAATGGATTTTTGATGAAGACATATAAGGTATCCTTAGGATTTTTTGGAAAATTTTCAAGATAATTTACGGAAGTTTCAGGAAAGTTTCTATGTTATACTACGTCCTTTCACCCCGCCTTTTGTCCCCTCTCCACCCCACACCACGGAGATTCAGGTATAGCTTTCAGGCGATATATGCGAGGATGTGAGTAAGACTCGAAGGCTGTGTTGGGATCTGTAATCCTAGTCAGGGGAAGGCAGTCATTTTTGTTGGAATCTCGACACTTGCCTCACCCTAGCAGTCGCTATGTCGCTTATTTGCCAATTTCAAAGGCAAACCACCCAATTAACTTAGGTGGATTAATCCCTTGGGTAGGTAAAATATGTAGAGGTGTTCACAAAGGTAACAGATGTACTTCCTTTGCAGTTTAAAGGCAACGGCAAAGACACTGGAAGTTCACTTCGTCTTAAAAACACCTTTGCGCGAACCCTCCTTTAGCAGCCGGCTCCATTCTTCCCTGATGCTTTCGCGTCAAGTAATCGGTTTTTCTCCTCGAACTGCAGTGTATCTTAATCCTCTGATGTTTATCTGCCTCACAGAATCCTGCACTTCCGGAAAAAATGTTTTTATTACAGGTGTAGAGCATTTGTGTGAGCAGTTGCCTCCATTTTCCGTCCCCAGCGGACCGCTTCGTACCACTACTTTCATATTCAAGCGGAATTAGCGCACCAATTTTATCGTCTGCTGTGCCTTTAAATCATAGAGATGTGAATTGCAAACTTTCGAAAATTGGAAATTCAGATGACTTTGCATGTTTTGCCAGTTTGATTAAGGTCAAAAATGTCCAGAAAACGCAACCTTGAAGGGTTGAGCGACACATGCCGTGAAATCGGATCGCGAGCTTTTTTCTATTAGTGAAGAAAACGTACCGCAGCTCCTGCTTGATGATCAATCATTGACTGTTGGTAACGTCGTTGTTGATCGAGATATTCCAGTTGCTTCGCATTGTAGCGGGTTAATTCAGACTGATGGCGTGCAAGTTGCTGAGATAACGAAGACATGGCGTTTCTGGTTAAGTAACGTACCAATCAAACTTACAGCTAAATACTGCTGATTACGTAAAGCGTTTATCGCTTCAGGTGTGCCATTTTCGCCACTGAGCAGCAGCGGCAAGGCTGGCAGATTCATTCCTGTCTGCGACATTCCACTCCCCATTCCGCTTCCCATTCCGCTTCCCATTCCGCTTCCTAGTGCGTTTCCCATTCCACTGCTTCCCATGAATTGACTAGAACCGGACGACTGCTAAATCAAAATAAAATCAACATTATTAAGAGAACTTCTATATAAGAAATGGTGTAGTGTCAAGTGGCATTGCTTACCACGCGAGCGATCACAGGGTCAAATCCTGGACTGCACACCGTTTAAGTCAATCAAGCCCACCACCCCTCCGATATCGTTGAGTTGGCACCGAATTCATTTGAAAGGATAAACTCACTGACATTTCATCAGTGGACCCCGCATATTATCATAAAGGTCAAATCTTGTCAAAATAGCACCACGATCCTGAATGGAAGAGGAGTGCGCGGCGCATCTTGAAAAGGGACTGATCAGTACCAAATAATTGGTTACGTGGCACGGTTAATGCAGCGGGGCGATTATTGCAGCATGTGCACCACGAGCGCGCCAGAGGTGCTTCACGCTCTTCAAATGCTTTACCGCGCGCGGTAAAGTATGTGACCTCTTGACTCGTAACCGATAAGCAAGAGCAATTAAACTCGCCCACGAATTTGGATTTTTAAGTTCGTTAGTCAGCTGTTTCAGAGCCGATGACCAATTTTGAAGCTGCTTAACCCTTTCTCCAAAGCGCCGATTAAGCTCCTAGCAAGTTTTCTTTAAACCGAATGAGCTACTCATGTGCTTCTGCCCTCACCATTTGAGGGGTGCAAGAGCTTGGGATCTTATGAATGTCCAATTGGTTGGTTGCTAAATGTCCTACCCATGCGACTCCAACTATACAGAGTAGCACCTGATTGTGAGCCGTTTTCGACTCACCAATGACCATCGGTTAGAAGTACTCAAGTTGGGTTTTTGCCCTCTTGCAAGACTGAGGCCAATTCCCTTGAGATGAACTGAGGCTAGTGTTCTCAAATCTTACTTGCATATTCGGGAGGTACGATTGAGCTTGTGACGGGTAGATTCCTGTATTTTGACCACCTGCTTGCACCATTTGCGGTATAGCGTTGTAATCCTGCGCGACTTGCATTGCTGAAATACGAGCACTGGTATAACAGCCGTGATAATGAAAAAAATCTAAAGATAGGATATGAAACTCACGAGAATAGTTCTCGAGGGTCGGTTGGAGTGGTGAAGCAGGTGCGCGTCGAACCTTGAACAAATTACTCGGTGTAAAAACGAACTCACACAAAATTCGAGGTTTGAACCAGTGCTTGAAGGTTCAACATACTGCGGGGCGGTTACTCAGCTCAGTAGGAATTGAGGCTCGAAATAAAAGCAGGTGGCACGATAAGTTGTCCGTTGGAGAACGGGCAAATGTGCCTACATATTGGAAGTAAAAGTTGGGGCGCGCGAGAGCCAAAGATGGCACGCGGCTGAGGGGTGAGCCCGTGCCAGTAGCAAAGCCTTACCCGCTCCTTCGATCAGCTCATCCCCTCAACTAGTCCGGAAACTATAAACTTATCTAGCAAGAGTTTAAAGTAAACTCAATGCACGCACTATACCAATTGTAACCATGCGCAAAAAAACTATGATGGCTTCTCGAAGGCATTAGGCAGTAGTAGCAGGACGTGGGTGAAAGGCTTATATACTAAACCAGGTTTGCTCCGCCCGCTATCGCGCGCATCACAGGGTAGGGAGGAACCACGGAATAGCAGCATGACGTACTCCATTAACCACCTCACTATTGAATGTGTTATACCTCCTTATACCCCTTCTCTCCGGCGCATGGCAGCACCATGTTCTCCCTCCCTTTCTCTCCCCTCCCTCTACCGCCCGCCGACTCCGGCTGCCCGGCAGCACCATGTAGAATGAGGCTGAGTGTGCTCGTTCGGTGTTTTTGTAGCCATTGTGGGTGTTATCACAATCACCACATCAGGTTAGAATAATACGTCAACATGAATATAGACCTTACTCTTAAAAACGGTCGTTCTCTCTCAGTCTCTCCTCCCCACCTCCCCCCTCCTTATACCCTCCTCTCCGGCGCATGACAGCGCCATGTTCTCCCTCCCTTTCTCCTCTCCCCTTCCCTCCCTCTTTCTCTCTCTCCCCTCCCTTCCAGCCTCCCCTTTCTTGCCCCCTTCCCTCTACCCCTCTCCCCTCCCCCCCTCCCCCCCCTCATCCGGCTGCCACGGCAGCACCATGTAGAATGAGACTGAGTGTGCTCGATCGGTGTTTATATAGCCGCTGTGGGTGTTATCATGATCATGACATCAACATCACGAAGTGTTGCCCTTCGTACTCCCTGGTTTTGTGAGCGGTTGGTCCGGACGGACAGAACGACACACACACCGACAAACCGACACACCAAAGTTCTGGTTTATATAATGAAGTGATCTTAATCGAGCTACTGCTTCCAGAGAAAAAGGCGGAGGGATCAATTGAGAATGCTTTGAATAAGGTCCTAATGTCCCCCTTTTCGCAGTCATTTTTGAACAATGTGCGCGTTTACGGTAAAGAGATATAGAGCCCGGAAAGAGAGATAGGTTTTGAGGGAACGATAGAACAAAGGGATGAGCGAGACGCAGACACCGATGCATTGGTCATTCACACATTTTCCAGGTGGGCTTAAAGACGTCTTCAGGTATGCGTCATAAACATATAGCGTCCTTGTCATGCTTATCAAGTAGCGAACACGACAAAATCTTCGCACTTATGGACCGATTCACCAGAATATCAGAGAGGGATGTGTACTGGCTGGTCGAGAAAGGCACCTTCGAACTGGTCAATCCACTTCAAACCCTCATAACAACAGTAAGATTCTTAACATGATGCTCACCTCTGCTGCTTTCTTTTCTTGTCGATCGATTTCAGGAAACATCGACTTGACAAAAGCACCCGCGAGATTGACAGCTAATCGATCAACCACTAAAAAGTACGGAGAAATCACTATTATTTGACATGCCATTTTATCCGTAAATCATTGGAAATTTCTTATTCTCCCGTTACGGATGGTCTTCTCCATCTCCACATTATTAGTTTTTCTTCATTAGCAGTCACCATCTATTAAGGGCAGTGATCACGTTGATAAAGAGCGGTGGAGTTCTGATGATGACGTTGAACGTCACTGGTGGAATTCACTCCTAACACAATTCCACCAATGACGTTCAGACGTCAAAAAACTACAACGCTCTCCAGCGATCGTGATACTGACTTTAACAAATCAATAAATTCTTCAATATTAGCATTCACGTTGCTTTCGATTTTCGTGTCGAGATAGTTTAGAAAAAGAGTTTTAGAAAGTCAAATAAGCCAAACAAAAAGTAAAAAGACTCCCACAACGGTACATTATTCACGCGTTGTCCGAAATTTATCACAACAGTTAAATGCTCACTTTTTTCACCCGTCGATGTGGTTGTTTCCTCTTCCTCACTGCTGCTTTTGTGTTTCTTGGTAGATGCACAGAGAAACAACGTAAAGAGCACAATTCTAGTCAAGGGTGACATTCTAGCAGACTAGCCTTCCGCCTTCTGAATAATAGGATGCACAATCGCTAGATCATAAAGAAGTCTAGAACAAGCAATAAGAAATACAGCAGTAATTATGATGATGATGAATGGTGTTTTGGAAGCTGAGATCATTTGAGAGTGAAAATGAAAGAAGGTTATGTCAGTAAAAAAATCAACATAAAATCAATATTTTATTTATTTATTTACTCCACGCTTGGGTACGCTAATTCTAGCTTACATAAAACCAAGAAACTCAGTGAAGACATAACAGAGTGAACCAATATGTCGAAAATCCTGATTCAGAAACACAAGACAGATAACAATAAGCTCATACAAGAATTGTAAACGGCAACGCAAGTTCACTAGGTTCTCCACAGCTTCATTCCGGACTTATTCAGGCAATTATGGTGAAAAAAAAGCAGCCCTTACTTTTTAGATCGTATATGGTATGAATACGTGATGATATGTAGCTGAGAGTAAGGATGATGTAATAAGGAGCTGCGCAGATTGTTCGTGCCAAGTGGCGAAAATTCTCACACACAGTCAGACAACAGATTATTTTTTATTCATTTACTTATTTTAAATACTTGGGCCTGTTTACACTTTTTTTTATTGGTCCGAAAAGTGAAGCAGCTAACTGATACTAATAGTACGAGACCTTTCAAAAACACACACTCTCACACCTGCAATTTATTGCAGAAATCGCATTACATTGAAATGCCGCAGCCATTCGAATGGAAGTAGAGTGCGTGGCGCGCCACAAGAAGTGCTAACATCGATTGCTTCGCCTTAACCTTTATGTGGTATGAAATAAGCTTTGCTGGTGATGATATTAGGTCAAAAAGCAGCATGTGAAGTGGAGTAGAAGGTTTCAGCTGTAGTAATCAGTTCAGAGCTTGTTTTTTTGCAAAAATGTCACCGATCTACCCTTTAGCACCTATTCTAATATTGCGAGAATTTTTGAGAAACCAACTGATTGTTTATTACTTCTGGAACATTATTTCACGCGAGGAATATTGACGAGAGAATTCAAAGCTTAGTTCTATGACAAATATCGTACGAGCAAACCGCAGAGAGAGGGGATCGAACTTATGCACAGCTGTTCACTGTGTTGATCTCCAACCGTTACTTATTTCCCGAGGTCTCGATTCAGCTTGTTCCTTTCCAGAACGTTTATTTTCCACTTCAGTTTTTTAATGACAATTTCTAGTAGCCTCTGGCTCATATTCGAGCCATAAGAGACTGAGCCCGCACATCTGCATTGGGTGGCATAGACGTTGATTGAGAGGTGGTGGAAAGGAAGATTTTATGATTCTTCTTCAATTCAAGAACAGAACGCAATTTCCTAATATCTGATTGCGCTTGGATATTGAATTAAATTTAAGTTTTGAGCACAATTAGGTCTTCAACTTTAGATTCTAGAAAGTATAAAAATTTAAATTCTCTATTAAAATCACTACAACGACAGATAACAACATCATATGGAGTGAAGTCCTAAAATCAGATTTTATTTTGATCCGTGCTCGTGTAACAAAGGAGCTAAGTGCAAGGAAGGAATAGTCGATGATGAGATTACGTTCAAAGATAAAGGTCAGATTGAATTCGTGTTGCTATCACACATTATGCGAAGGGAAACGGCGTCGAGAGCGAAAAGGGGGGCACTCATGGCGGCCCTATGTGACTATGATGTCTGACCCCTTTCTCGCAATGCAACCGTCTCTGGAATATTCCAAATCCAAATTATTATTGCCTTGAGGAAGTAGTCACCACCTCGAAGCAAGGCATATCACTTTCACATCATAGACTGACTTTTCTCAATCCAAAATACCATCACATAAGAAACTCCCGTTGTAAACGTTGTAAGGGATTCTTAGCAGAACCTGAAGGCGGACGAGATCAGGAGGACGTTGTCTAACAAAGGAAAGTGCACTTGAGAACCACCAACGGCGATTAAGACAGGGATTACACCATCAATGAGAGAAAACATGTACAACAGATACAGGACATCGAGTGCTAGGTCGTAGCGATCCTTTTTAGCCCCGAACTGACATTGAGACTTGCGACGGAGACAACAGATCTCTCGCTTAGCCCATAATTCAAAAGCCGTTACCAGGACGCTCTGAAGGCTCACATGATGTGATACGGTCGGCTTGTCCTGCTTGAAAAGATGATGAATGGCACTTTGTAAAGAATGTCCCAGGAGTGATGTGATAACACCCTGATATATCACCAGGTCTCTTCTGAGGCCTTCACCGACTCAAGAAAAGTACTGTGAAATCCCCCTAGAGAAAATCGTGACTGATAAGTTGAATTTTATACCAGCAAATGAATTTCACGTTGAACATAAAAAATATCCAAATCTCTCGGCACTGATCAATCCGTTTTCGGAATGCGCCACGCATCTTACCTCCATTCAGGATCGCAGTGGCAGCCGAATGCGGTATTTGATTGCAGCCAATACAGTGACTGGCGAAACCAGCCAATATACAACCCAGTGCTTTTTATCCTCTCAGACAAGTCTGGTACCAATTAACCGATCCCGAGTGGGATGGAAGGCTTGGTTGGCTGGGCGGAACACGATCCAAGATTTGTCTCCCGAACCGTTCGCGTGGAGAGGCGCCACTACCCCAGGCACACTCTCTGTTTCTGTGTTTCAGAGACATTAAAAACCACTAATTTGATATCCCAGTCTACGCAATTTGGAAGCTTCTATCTCCAGTTAAAGCCTATCAGGAACTATTCGGCATTCATGCTTCCCTCAGGGTGAACAACGGTCGAGGAGGTTCCTCGACCATGGCTCTGAGCTGTGCGAGAGTAGTGCCGAGAGTGAACGTACGCGCGGAGAGCACAGACGGCTCGCGCATGGCGAGTGTGAATGTCCGCGCGGAGAACGTAACTGATCAGGCGAAAATCCTCGACGTGCCGTTGAGGAATCCTCGACCAATATTCACTCTGTTTTCCACTGCTTTCAGGTGAGATTGGTTCAACTATCGCCCATTCCCACCTTTTTATTTGCTTTTGTAGGTCAGGGATTGTCACCGAATGTGGCTTTAAGCACTTGCGAAAATCTCAAAAACTGTTACTTGCACGTTTATTTTCATTAAAAATAGTACATATGCGAAACAAGGACAAGATGTGCAAGGTGGGGATTTCACATTTCATGGTAAGGCTATATCATACATACATGAAAGCTCAAATTTTACAACCCTACCAGACAAACTACTTCAAATAAATCCCCAACTAGACGAGAAAAAAATCGAACATTATATACGTGCTCTATTACAACAGTGACCCGGTGGCATCTAAGAGGAGATGAAGTCATGAACGACGATTGTCCGTCCAAAAGGACCGAAAAAGAGCTTTGGAAATCAACCACCATTAGAAAATCATCATGATCGTATCACATATCAAACATTGTGATTAGTATGTGATACGAAATCGTAAGAGCGAATCATGCTACAGCAGCTACACAAATTACTACAGTATCCCGAAAATCCCCCGAACAATAACATGCACAGTCAGCTTATTAGTAATTAGTGAAGAAATGTGGAATTAGTTCAGGAATTATCAAAACATCCGCCATGACGACATAGACAGATATATAAAATACAAAATTCAATAATAATTGAGCATAGCATGCTAAAGATCAGAGACAAGATAATCAGACATGTTTCGATGGATAATCAGGGGCCATAAGGCCACCAAGTTTTTCCGCATTGTACAGATTCTCATGTGGACCGTCGTCAATCATCCCTGGGCTTGTTGATTTAGTCGAATGGCTGTGCCCTTGGTTATTGTAGGACATCTGAAAATAGGGTTCTATTCAGACAGGAAATGAAACAATCACTCCGAACAGGGCCATTTACCGATGTTTTCCCTGTGGACACGAATTTGTTCTCTAAGATATGTTCATTGAATGAAGCATTTGCCGCTGATCAATCCCTTTTGGGATGCGCCACACATTCCATCTCCATTCAAAACCGTTATCGGCATTTGAAAGCGTTATGACATGTGCAGTGACTCGGTTGTGGGTGGGGGGCAATGCACAAATGAGTATTCATATCTGTATGTCAAGCCTGATCCCAATTAAATGATTGAGTGGGATGGAGAGGTGGGATGGTTGGTGGGGTTGGACAGCGTTCGATTTGGTCCATGGACCGTGCCAGTGATAAGTCCCGACAAAAATCCTAGATTACAGTGATACTAACCGAGAATATGGAGCGCAGATGAAGGCGCAGAAACTGTTACGCTCATAGGATTTGTGATAAACCGAATCTCATCCAACCCCCATCCATCTGGGGCCGTTTACAGTAGTAGCGTCAATTTTAACACGTTGACGACAGCATGACGCGCATGCGCGTCAGATTTTCACCCGGATGGGGCTCGTTTTTATCGGTTTATTTGGCATTTTCATATTTCAAAACTGTCTGGATGCATCATCTTATCCGGAAAACTGTGCACCAATTACCAGTGGTGGAATTATTGAAGGAGTAACGTCTATTTTGAAAATAATAAACAAAAAGTTGTCCGAGATGCGCGCACAACGGGCTGTCGTCAACGTGTTAATGATCCCAGATCCAAAAATGGTACACTTAGGCCTTACCCAGTTATTGTAAAGGCTGGATACGTCTACAAGCTCTCTAAATCTATGTCGAACACATAGAGCAGGGATTCGCTGTACTTACTTCCTGAACTCACTGACCAAGTTAACGTGGTCAAATGCGTTTGCGGGTATTGGTTTCCAGAAAGTACAAAAACACCATACCTGTTCGAGGTAGTCAGTAAACAACTTCGATGTGAGTTCACGAGCAACTATGGCACCAGCGTGTCCTTCAATGAAGCGCAACAACAGAATGCCATCTGAAAACGTTTAACTCTTTCCAAAGCATAATTATATACTGGTTAATAATTATATACTACAAGCATAATTATATACTACAAGCTGGACCCTTACATCTTCATTTCAATAACACATTATTTTGTTCCATTTAAATTTATGACGTAATGATTCAATTCTTATTCTGTACTTACCAAGAAGATCATTCAATAAAAAGAGCGACTTCTTGAAACTTTCTTGCCTGTCATAGGGGTGCATGGAGAACAAGAACAAGGCTTTTTTTCTGAGCGGTCCTCAAGTGCCAAAATAAAAGAGAGAAAAAATTCCGGGCGAAAGACAATATTTACAGTTTTAGATTGTCGAGGGGGATTTCAATAATGATAGGATTTCAAAAATAACGCAATTTCTGACAGGAAACGTGAACTTGAAAACGCTAAGGGTGGTTCATAAAACGATAGGATATTCCCTTCTGACATGGCTAATGCTGTCTCTTGGTGATAATAACAATAATAATGTGGTGGTTTGGGGGAGCGCTTTGTTATTTAATTATAACCAAATTTTTGTTTTAAGAAAAGTCTTCATTATTGTTGTCAAATGATTCCAAAATTAATTCCTTATCCATGAGCAGGACGCTCCATACAAAATAGGTTTTTACCCAAGCTGGCACCAGATAGCGTCTGCGCCCGAGAGGAATATCAATTTTTTGTGACAGTGAAAACTACACAAAAGAAAGAAACTGCAGGAGGAGGTATAATAAAATGTAATAGATAAAGCGCTGAAAATGTGCAGACCTAAATCGATGACCTAAGGAACAAAAATGGAGACAACCGCAATTATGGCCAAGCGTACGGGAACAGACACGTACTGTGAAAATAGAAAATGAATGAGTGAATGAGAATGAGTGAGCGAAAAGGGGAGAAGGACCAATAGACAAAAGGACCATAACCAGATCAGCTGGTGGACTATCTGGGAAGGGGGGAAAGTGGGCAAAAGAGCAGACTAACTGAGTGAAGAACATCACAAATGTGGACCTAGAGAGAAAAAGATAATGACTGAGCAAGGCAAAAACGTCGACTGGAGGTCAGTGATAAGATCTAAAAAAAAGCCGAAAGACGGACAGAGAAAAAGGAAAACGATGAAGGCTAAACAAAGGACACGAAAATCCTTCTTCATGACCTTTCAACACTATCACGGCAAAATTTGGTCAGGTTCGATTACTGGTGATTATTGATGAAAAAACAAACAAAGTGCATACCTGGGCGAAGTGCAGTATGGGTGAAACGACGCATGATGTGCTGGTGGCGGAAGCCGTCTGTTGTGTCCTCACCAGTACGGCTTGGTCCAGACAGCCACGTCTTGGTCGACTTCTCCCGGAATGACGTCAAAACCAACTGCAGGAAGCAGTAAAAGAAATTGATTGCCGTCGATATAGCGACAAGTAAGAACCAGAACCTAAAGGACCGATTTGAGCCAATTTTTCAGCAACAGGCGTAACCAGGAATTTCCTTCCACCCACCAGATGAAGAGGTAAATTTTTTCGTTAAACATATTAATCATTAATACACATTGTACGGTGTATTTGTGAGTGTTAGCCAGACGGCGAATTTTGAAATCACACATGGTTACACGTGGAAACACTCCGGAATCCAACCATTCACGTCCATTCCAAAGATCGCGGAACGTCTGAAAACATGGAACCGGATGACGTTCACTAAACTGTTATAACTACACTAGAAGTCAAGATATTATTACGCTAGAAACTGAATCGATAAAATGCCCTCTGTATTTTACCTCATAAAACACGTCGGAACTTTTGAGAGAGGCATGAATGCTCTCTTGCAAAACAAGATTTCGTTAATGGTTTGTCGAAAACCTCCTGACCTAGAGCCGCTCCAGTTCCCTGTTCATACTTAGATGCCTATGGACCCTAGAAAGGGGATCAGCTCTGTGCTGTAGGAGGTCGGGTACCCCACAGGACACCTGTCGCGCGGCAAGAAGGCAGAGTCAGCGGACGAGTCGCAGCGCGTGATGTGCGATGTAGGACGTACAATGGTACATTCTATTTAACTTGACGCGAAATCACTACAGTACGCGCGCGACTCGTCCGCTGACTCGCCTTCTTGTCCCGCGACGGGCCTCCTGTCGGGCACCCGTAATAGTCTGTAGAACGGAGTGTCGCTGTTGTTTCTGGTGGTCCCACCATTCCCAAGACTAGTATCGAACTTCGAAGTTCAAGGAACTGGATACTACATCAGTCAAGCCTAGTCACCATGACAGCATGAGACAAAAATAGCTGATTGAAGAAGGGTTCCACGATTAGGTCGGAGGTCGAAGAAAGGAATATGCCTAGTAGAAAAGTGAGGGTCCAGAATTTTCGGCCATCCCCTCCCTTCCATACTTCTACTTCAACAACACAGCGGAGACCAGCTCAATGAACCTAATGACTCCAATGTTTTGAAGTGACTATTGAGAATCGTGGAATGAATGGCGGCGTTGAGAGCAGCACTTGATTGACCGCATCCACCGCTGCAGCGGCAGCATTGGGCGGCTCCCTATTGAAGGCATTTGGCGCCCATCCCTTCTTGAATTTAAGGTACAATCTACGGAGTTTCTTTGTCCCTTCATTTTTTGTAAAGCATTAACTTGAACCAATTCAATCCAATCAAGTTGAAATGAAATGCAGCGCTGGTCATTTCAAGCCAATATTTGAAAAACTCAAATTGGTATAAATGTTTGATGAGCACATCGACGTTTACAATTGGTAGATTTTGTATGTGTAACCATATCGTTGCTTACCTGGAAGCCCCAGAAGGTGTAGTCACTACCCAGGAAGCTATTCAGAATATAAAACTGCGTGAAAATATTGACTAAATAGAGAAATTTGACGAAAAGGTACAGCATGGAGACGTACGAGCCGAGCCCACGGCCAAATCTAAAACAAAACGACATCATATATTGGCGGAAAACACTATAAAATTACAAGTATATAAGATAACAAAAAAAGATAGAAAAAGATCGATAAAGAGTATAGAAGAGTGAGGATGAACTAGAAAGCGAGTTGAACAGTCCGATACTGGAAATTAGCGTATCATCACGTAAACTAAGACTATGTTATCAATAAAACACACACGTGTGGTACCAGACCATGGGTTTACTTTATTGATGATCAGTTGGCGCATAAAACATCTGATTAAATAGCGATTACAACATACGGAAAATATCAGCTAATTTTACCTGAACGAAACAGATCGTTAGGCTTGTACGCCGTTGTCATTCTGAACATTCCAGGCACTTCATTACGAGGCAGCTCATGCATAGTGTCCTTACTATGCTCGATCCCTCCAGTAATTGCTCCGACAATTACGGCTAGCTACATCTATAGAGCGGGTATCTCAACGTCGATTCCTGAATATGCGATTTTTCACTGCATTCGGGGAGCCTGGCACAGACTTACAGCGAATCGCAAGAACACAACGGAATCACAGCGCGATGGATGAGGCAACAATATAATCATGATTCTACGAGCGTGAAACACTCTCGACCACTCGCGACCGTTTAACATGACAAACCTATACCAGAGAAAGGACATTCAAGGCAGTGAAACAGACTATTATTGACAACAGTAATTATATGCATAAATGATAGGGCTCGAAGGCGGAAGACCCACAGAAAATGTTTAATTGTTCCTGAACGGCTTCTGAAAATACATAAAAAGAAGAGGAGTCCTAAGTTCATCAACTAAATATTTAGCGGAACAAATTTAAATAGCATTCGGAAGAAATAGTTGACGTGTCCGCAAAAATATACTCGAAAAATTAGAACACTGGATTGAAGGGGGTTGAGATGTCTGAAGTGTTCAATAGTTAGGATTTACTAATCCAGATATGTGCCTGAGGAGTGGATAGTAATTATGAGCGAGATTTTGGCAGATCAACTCGAAATAGTCAAAAATATTGTAATAACTACGAAGAAGGATCGAAATACAGAGACCATGCGCTTTTCTGGGGTTATGCGTGATTGTTGCCGATGTTCAAAGGAGATATTGACAGGATGGTCTGTGAACTTAGCTTCCGAATCTGCGGCCACTATAACGATCATGCTAGAAAAGGACAAGTTTTCAATATTAATCTGTCACGTCTCTTGAATTAGCGCTTCCTGGTAAGTGGATTTGTCGAAGCAGCTCTGATTTGGAAAATTATAGAAAACTCGTAAAGTGAAGAACCATAGAGAATTTCTTATAGTGGGTTTTTGTTACAAATATAAATTATCTTCTTCATTCTTTGTGGTTGTCGATTTGTTATGTGTTTTTTTATTTATCTTACTAAAATTTTCTAATATTAGTCTTTTATATTTATCTTTTTTTTTTTTTGTTGTTTTGTTTTGTTTGTTCTTGTGTTGGTGTGCTAGCTCTTCGGCTTTATATATTTTTTACAGAAAGGCATGTTGGGTGGGTGGTGGTGGTGTGTTGTTGTGTGTGGTGGTGATGGGGGTGGTTGGGGGTGGGTGGTGGGGGTTGTGGCTTGTGGGGGGTGCGTGTTGGGTGAGTGTTTGTGGTGGGTTGGGGTGGTGGGGGGATTTGTGGGTTGGTCAGATTTATTTGTTTATTCTTCGAATCAAGCAATATCTGGACAGGGGGACCAGGTCATACTGCCATGAACACCTGTTCAGACCAGATTGGCCTTTCTGGTTGTTTTTTGACGACCTTACTAAGCACATGAAAACAATGACGTGGGTATCAACTGCCCCTCCCCTTCCCCAATAACGCAATTTCGGACAAACGTCAAACGCCTCTACGATTTCTGATAAAGTTCGCCTGGCGCAACTGAAGAGCTTGACCAAAGACAACTACCGAACCGTGCTCAGTTTCGACGGCTCTACTAAATATTCCGTACTGGCTAATTTTTGCAAAAAAAAAGCTACAAATCTCCGAGAACCAAACGCCGTTGGATGTGCGGGCTAGCTATGATAAATCGAAGCGTAGTGGAGAAAAGCTTGCAACAAAAACTGACCACTTTGTTGATGAAGAGTCTTCCAAATCCAATTTGGAAGATAGAACATAATCGCTTGAAGTGCCAACACAATAGGTACCCATTGGTAGTATCCTATCTCAGCCTGGAAGTCTCAGCTTTATCGTATTTTTTTAGATTGCGATTCAAGAATTATTTTCTCATATTTTAAGAATCAAGGATCAAAATTACGCTAAGGATAGTACCATGACATCCTATATGGCATCACTTTTCATGGATCCGATAAAGGTCACTTTTACAAGAGATCATCAGAATGACACAGCCACGCAAGTACAAGTAACTTGCCACCATTGAGTACTAAACATATGTTCAGCTTCACAGGATCTGCTAGCCCTAGGGTTCTTCGATGCGCTCGGAACTTCTTCTCCCTAGCGTTAGTCCCGCGCAGTCGCAGGGTCCGCTGTCCTTGTTAGTCGTCGCCACTTTGTCCTGTCCAGCGCATCTTCTTGACCCGAGCCTTCACCGCCTGATCCACACTACCATCGGCTGCCAGATCGCTCCCAAGGTATCGGAAGTTTCGACTCTTTCACCATGGCCGTCCACGATCGGCTCTGCACCCTCTTCGGAGCTCAGGAACTTGGTCTTCTTGACATTCAGCCGGAGCCCACCTTCTGCCAGGACTTTCTGCCATTCCTGCACCTTGGTTGAAGTTAGCTATCGGCTATCAGGACGATGTCGCCAGCGTAGAGAATGGTCTGCAAAGCACTCAGAACGCATGTGCTCATTCTCGCCTTCAATTCAACTCCACATAATCCGACTACGGTGACATGGAAACAACAACATGCACATACATGTACTGTGTGCGCTCTCAAACGCAAATCACGGCGAAGCTCTAACGTCTATTTGAAGATGGAGTAGGGGGAGGGATTGTCCAGGCCAAACCACCAGAGCAAATCTTGTCTTAAGCTCTTGTGAGAGTGAAAAAAGGGGGAGGGGGCCGAGGGGAAGAGATGTATGTACAACTACATCAGGCCCAAGACATGTAGCGCAGCTATGGTCCCTGGAATGCCCAATATCGCCCGACACTTACGCTGACCTTTTTCTAATAATTACTTCATAGCAATGGATTATCCAATAGAACAGCTGGGTGCCTATAAATAGCGGTATTCTAGGTTCCCACATTGCCTCTCCACCTTTGTTAGGTGTAACCTAGGCGGAATCGCTCAGCAGAAACCACAGCTATGTACATGTGCAGCGAGGTGAGTGCTACTGACCAGGAAGGTCTATGGTCATGCCCCACTTTTGAAAAGCGGTTTTTGCAAATGCACGTCGGAATATTAAACACAGTTCTATGGTTTATTGTTTTTCAGTGACCTTCTGGGTGCCAAAAAATGATCTGAAAAAGTTCCTGCGCCATGCCTTTTTGACATCGGTTTTTGGCAAAAACCACTTATTTGGTACTGATGGTCCTGTTAGTAATATGGCATCCATTACTAGCCGTGGGTACCTTCTTTGAGACATCACGCAAGCGTCAATCGGGAATGCAAAAGTTTTTCACCACGGGGAACCGAACCATAAACCAATGTCTCATGGATTTTTTGTCGTTCGAAGAGTGCTCAGGAACAGTGAAGCATAGCTCCATGTTCCATGCACAGTCCCTATATGTATGATGCAAAAATCCGTTTTGAAAAAGCTGGGTTCGACCTGTGGGACCGTC